>CAOLHI010001671.1:0-347562 GCA_948474755.1 Ctenosaura bakeri
CCATTTCTCTGCTTCTCTCTCTCTGAATGGTAATTATAACTCAATCTCTTTTCTATTCCCTCTATCAATTGTTCTCCCTTCCTTTTCAGTTAGCCTTGTGTGATTGCTTGTGTGTGTGATTATTTGTTTGTGTGTGCATATGTATATTTTTGCCCAATAAAACACATTTAAATTGCACTATAATTTTTCTGACTGATCTCTTTAGCAGTTCTTTGTAAACATAAGTGGAAAGATACTAAAGTTACCCTCACAGGATCCCATGGTTTTAAGGTAGTGCTTTAATCAATATTCACTTTGAGATATTCGTCTATAGAGACATGTTCATAATGATTATACATAGCAAGATATGTCAACACAAGCTTTTTTCCTCTAACCAAAATACTTCTCAAACAATGCTATTTGAACTTGTTTCTTCCCTGTCTCCTAACAAGTGTTCTTTTAATAATGTTCTCAGAGGGACTTTTGAGCCCTGAGAAACTGACTTTTGGTAAGCAAATTTATCGCTTTCACGCATCACTGTAAAGAGATGAAAGACCTGCATCATGTTGCCTAGCCCTTTGAAAATTTAGGGCAAGATACATGATTTGTATCTTTTTGGATCTTGTTGCATTCTATCCCACTCCTACAACTATATAAATATACTTGTGGCAGCACCTTTAAGATTAACCGGTTTTTATGTTTGCATGAGCTTTCATGGATATAAACCCACTTCTTTGGGTGCAATACTGAGTGGTTTTAAGGCCTCAGAGGCCTTAAAACCACTCAGTATTGCACCCAAAGAAGTGGGTTTATATCCATGAAAGCTCATGCAAACATAAAAACCAGTTAATCTTAAAGGTGCTGCCACATTTGCTTTTTTTCTCCTCCTTTCTTCCTTCTTTTTATGCTGCTAGAGACTAACATTGCTACTTCTTTGAGAACTTTAACAATGTTATTATCTATATGAAACCAATGTTTTATATAACACAGGCATGGACTAGGCTATATTAAATAATGTTTGTTCAAAACATCCCTTTGATTGATGCATATTTTGAAATTGCTCCCATGTCACTGGGGGGGTGAATCCATTCCAGGAATTAATCAAAACTTCAAAGGAATGATCCAAGGTCCTGAATCTAATCTGGGGATAAGGTTTGGCAATTTGCATAGCTCTTTAAAAGTTTCACAGATTCAATACCACAGTGATATGGAAGCCATCAACCACCATTCCCTTTAAGGACAAAAAATTAGAATGACGAAGGAATTGTTCATTCTTTCAGTATTTTGAATCTGCATTATGATTATCCACCTTGAACATGGCAAATTTAAACATGTTTAATAACAACAACAAAAACCTTATCAAGAGGACACCATAAAATATGAGCTCTACTAGAGTCCCAGAAAGCCATTAAAAAGAAGAATAAAGTATTTAGAAGTACTTCCTCTACTTTCTGATTTGTAAAAGTAAGGGCACTTGGTACCACTGCCTCTAAAATTTCTGTATGAACTGTATGAATATGTATTTCAGAAAGGTATTTGTTTTTGTTTCTGCATTTGTATATGTAAAAAAATAAAATAAAATAATAAAAAAATAAAATAAAATGTGCATAGACCACCATAGACACAGTCCAAGCAAAGGCAATTTCCTACAATTGCACTACAGTATTAGTCCCTTACACCTAGAGCTAATTTAAACTGAAAAGTATTCTAAATTGACCAGAAAATTGCATCTAGAATCACTTTTTATGAGATTTTGTGTATTTTGAATGCAGACTCTGATCACTGATTGAATTGTGCAGGGATGTATACAGTGGTGCTTTTGACCAGCTGTTAAAACAAGTGTACCACTATGCTCACAGGAGTGTTAGCAAAGCAGTATTTATGCACTGCACAGAACTAAATAACTTTGTGTAAATAGTAAAAATAGAACATCATTGTTGTTGTTGCTGTCACCCCCTGGTGTTCCCTTCTTGGGGGATTGGAATGAATACTGAGTATTTCCAAACTGTTGTTTTGTTTTCCATATTTACTGACAGATTTTAGTTAGAACCAGAGTACATTCTGTCTCTATAGTCTGAAGTAGTTCTATTGCTATTCCATCTGTTCTGACGATTTATTTCTCCCAAGTGCTTTGAGTGCAGCTTCCACTTTGCTTTTTAAAATTTGAAGTTCATCTTCAAATGGTTCTTCCTTGAATGAATCCTTTCATCTCTTTATATCGTACTTCAATGTATCATTTCCTTTGTCTGTTTATTTCTACTTGAAATTTAATGGGTTCCTCTGTTGGTTGTAGACCCAGCCTCATTCTTAGTTTAAATTTCACTTTGATTTCTTGGGTTTTGTGGAAGAAATCTCTTGTTCTTCATGTTTTCTTGTAATCTATTTCTCTGCATTGATTATTACAGTTACTCTCCTTGTCCCTGTGCACAACTTGCTGAAAAGTTGCATGCATTTCTGCACGCATTTCTGTCACCTTTTACCTTTGCTTCTCATCTATCCTTAAACGCTTGAAGAGCTTCTTCTGTCCTCCACTGAGGATTCTCTTTCTTTTTGGCTCCCTGATAATGTCCCTGGCTTCAGTCCAAAGTCCCTTTGGCTCCCAGTCAATTAGGTTTAATAGTGCAAATCTATTTTTTTTACATTATATTTAAATTCTATGAGGATATCCTTAACAGTGTATTTTGGCACAATGGTTTGTTTAATATTTTTTAGTTTTACTGTAATTTTTGATGTTAGTAGTTCATGGTCTGTGTTACAATCTGCTCCTGGTCTTGTTTTTGGAGAAAGAATGGAGCTCCTCTATCTTCTGCTTCAAATTATGTGCCGTCCTCCCTCTGCATTGCTGGGTTTGACCATTGTGAATTTGATTACTCATGAGGCATGCACATGTCTCCCCACTCCCATTCTCCTTCTCCCATTCCCTTGCATTTTGCCAGACTCAGAGAAAGAAAGAAGCACAACCAGGCAAAAGGCAAGGGAATAGAGGAGGCACATGCACGCCTTTCTTCTCCTCTCCAGAGGTCCCCTTCCCATTCCATTGCCTCTGACCCCAACATTGAGGACACGCACTCAGGCAAAAGGCAAGAGAAGGGGAAAGGCATGTGCATGCCTTCCTTGTCCCCTCTGGAGCTCCACTCTCTCATTCCCTTGCCTCTGGTTCCAGCACTGAGAACTCAGGCTGAGGCAAAAGACAAAGGAATGCGGGGAAGTCATGTGCACACCTTCCTTCTCCTCTCTGGAGCTCCTGTTCCCATTCCCTTGCTTTTTGGGCCCCAGCTCGGAAAAGGAAGGCTTGTGTGCCAGGGTGAAAGGTGAGAGAATGGGAGGGAGAGCCCTGGAAGGGAATGGGAGAGGGATTGTGGGGGGAGTTATTTGCATGTTTTCCACTTTCATGAAGGTTCTGTACCCCAAATCCTCATGAAAGTGAGGAGCCACTGTAGTCTGTTTGATTTCTATGTTGGTCATCAGGTGATGTCCATGTATACAGTTGCCTCTTTGGTTGCTTGAAGAATGTACTTGTGATTAAGAAACTGTTGGCCTCACAAAATTCAGTCAGTTGCTCTGCTGTCTCATTTCTTGATCACAGGCCAAATTTTCCTACAATATTTCATTCCCATCTGTTTCCCAATTTTGCATTCCAGTCACCTGTGATATAACAGCAAGTCCTGTTTTGGTATGTGAATAATTTCCTTCTGGACTCCAGCATAGAATCTCAATTTCTTCTGCTTCTGTAGGTGGAGGATAAAATTGGATTATGGTTATATTGATGAGTTTCTCCTGAAGTCTTATTGATATTGTTCCATCAGATTTTGTATTGTATCCTTTTGCTACATCTCTGTTCACTATTAATGCCACCTCACTTCTTAGATTTTCATTTCCTGAGTAAAACATTGTAATTATCTGACCCAAAATGTCCTGTTCCTTTCATTTTAGCTCACTCACTCCAAGTATTGCCATCTTTTTACATTCCATTTCTTGTTTACTATGTCTAGCTTCCCTTGATTCATGCTTCTCACATTCCATGTTCCTATAGTATGTATTGTGCAGCTTCAGACTTTCCTTTCATCTCTGAGCATGTGAACAAGTGGATGCTTTCAGCTTGAGTTCAGTTGCATCATTAGCCACAGTGCTACTTGTAACTGTCCTTTGCTGTACCCCCATAACATACTGAGTACCATTTGGCTGTTAGGAGTTTCATCTTCTGGCACTATCTCTTGTCTCATTTTAGATTGTCTCATCATAGGATTTTCATAGTAAAAGAAATTCAAAAGGAGTTTACCTTGCCTTCTTCTGTACAGTACTAACACTGCCACTGCCATTGTCTCTGTCCTGTGCCAGCAGCCAACCAAGGTTTATAGCTCTCCAATTAGAGTCTTTTATCAGCAACTGCAAGCAAAGTTTATAACAGTTTGTTAGCCAGTTACCAGTCATTGTTTCTGCAATCTGAGTCCATGGTAAATTCAGAGCAACAGTCCAGTATCGAAGTCTGTACACAAGGCGAGAGTCAAAGTTTCCAGGAACATGAGCAAGGGATCTGAAAATGAAGCATGCTGCTTCCACTGATAAGATCAGTTGCCTGCAATGGCTTCTTCCCATCTCTTACCCTGTTTTCATGGCTGACAGCCTCCCGCAGCTGTTTGCCTAATGGATGCATCCTTACTATATAAATGCTTCAGAGTCTCATGGGCTCTCTGTTTTTCACCTACGCTGGCTGCAGTAAGTATTGTCCAGTTCATGTCTCTGGTTTGTAGCAGATGGGAAGGGTCCCATCTGGGTCCTGAGATGGGGGCATGACAGTTTTTAAGAGATCTCTGCCAGAGTCTCTCTCTCTCTCTCTCTCTCTCTCACACACACACACACACACACTGCTGCACCTGCCCAGTACCCATTTGGCTCACTTAGGCCCTTTTTGCATGGCATTTCTGATGCAAAAGGGTCCCTTGAGCATTGCACAAATGTGAGGAGCAGTCCACATGATGCACTCACATTTGTGCGACACTCCAGGGCCTGACACAGACCGCGCAAGCTTTTTTCATTTTCGGCTTGAAGCCAAAAATGCTGCGCAGTTGTGCATCGCTCCGGGCCCCCGCGTGCACTTACCTTGTGTGCGGAGCCTCAGGAGCCGGGCTGGTCACTCTTCCTGTCTCAGTGCAGCCTGGGAAGGTCTGAGGCTGCACTGCAAAAGGAAGAGGCAGGGCTCTCACATGAACAGGAAGCTCGTGTGGAGCCGAAGAAGCAGGGAAGCGAGACCCTCTCTCCAGAGGCTACTCGCATGAGCACCACACCCCAGCGCCGAAAATGGGTGAGTTGTGGAAAGGGCCTTAGTCTGACTCCTCAGCAAAAGTGTCCTTGACATAGGAGACCCTAACAGCAACACTGCTGCTGTCAGCATAGCCTCTTGTCTCATAGGAGTGTGTAGTCCCACCACCTTGGAAAGGTGGTGTTATTGGTGGGAGCAACTTCTATTCATTGATGTGTGCCTTCAAGTTGTTTCCAACTTATTGCTATGCTAAGGCAAACCTATCACTGGATTTTCTTGGCAAGATTTGTTCAGAAGAGATTTGCCTTGGCCTTTCTCTGAGGCTGAGTGTATGTGACTTGCAGAAGATCATGCAGTGGGTTTCCATGACCAAGTGGAGATTCAACTCTCCAGAACTGTAAACCAACACTCAAACCTCTACAACCATGTTGGCTCCCAGTAAGTTCCCTATGAGGACCTTATATTCAAGAGGCTTGGATTTTGCTCTTCAAAATTTAGCTTTATTTATTTCAAGACTCACTTGATGGTTAGACAATATGTCAACGTTCATCAATTCACTCTCTAGTGTCTTCCTTGTACAGTCACTTGTCTTCTGTAGTTATAAGTGAAGTCCTGCGATGAAGACAGCAAAGCTTTAGAAACAATGGTTGGAGGGTTTTCTTTTTAAACAAGAGAAGCAGAAAGGCACAGCTGCATCCTACAGGTTCCTGGAATTTGTCCACTCCTCTTGCGCTGCAGGACTGCAGCAGCAAAATACAAACATCCCAGAATTTTGTAGGATAGATGCATAGCAGTTGAAATGGCTTCAGACAGCTGTATCTATATAGTATAGATATATTCATGAATTTAGCATATGAATCACCCACTTCAATTAGATGTGTAAGTATTTTTAGGGGCATGCAAATATTACCCTGTACCTGGATTCATGTTTATGTTGCTATTATCTTATGTTACTATTGTCTTATAATATTGTTTTATTATGTTTCTTCTGCCGCCTTGGGTATCGTTCCAGGAGAAAAGCAGTCTACAAATTAAATAAATAAATAAATAAATAAATAACTTGTTGTTATGTGCCTTCAAGTTATTTCTGATTTATGGAGACTTCAAGGCAAATCTATCACGGGGTCATGCAGGCATATTCAAAATGTTTGTGAGAATCTCTGTACTTTTGCTCTTGACGTGTTCAGTTTCAACCAAAAAAGAAAATGAAGAGCACACAAGGAGAATAAAAAGCAGCAAACTGTGAATTAAAAGTACCAACTAGAGAAGACAGTGGAGGGTGGAGTGACAGCTATTATCTTTAGCACAGCCCTCCTGCAGCAGCAGCTTTGAGGCCAGAGCATGGCACTCTTAGGCCTAGCGCTGCATTCTGAGCCAAGGCTGTGTGGGTAGCAGCAGAAAGGCCTGAGCCCTTAAGTGGATAGCTGGTTTTGGGGGACCCAATCCTGTTCTTTGCTTTGTTTTGAGACTTAAAATAGTTCTCTCATTTCTTGCCATTTTTAACTCTCTCTGCTTTCTCAATAAATACTTTCTTGTCAGCAAATATTTTTGACTTTCGTTAGCATTTTTGTTGTGTTTCCAAAAATTCATAACAGTGTTCTTGGCCGCTACATGAAAAAAAACTTCTGACAGTTGAACTACTTGCATTTACAATGTTTTAGACAGAACTGTATCTTTTCAACCATCTGTCCAACCACATCCAAATCACATTTAACATGCTAGGATTTATTTCTCTGTAAGGTAGCAACAGCCCTTTTACAAATCGTAACTTATGTTTCGGGAACAATTTAGGAAAAAAAAAGTTCCCCCAAATTCCTTATTCTTTTGTCAGTTAATATTCTTGAATACCAATGTAGACGGAGAAACTTCTGTGCAAACTCATGTATTTGGAATCACACGTAAATCACTGTACTAAGGTACAGATCAGCAATCTGGACAAAGTATACATACATGGATAGCAGTACGTGTGAAAGGGATCTAGGAGTCTTCATAGATCACAAGCTGAACATGAGTCAGCAGTGTGATGCGACAGCCAAGAAAGCCGCGTCAATAGGAGTATGGTGTCTAGATCGAGAGAGGTACTGGTACCACTCTACTCTGCTTTGGTTAGACCCCATCTTGAATACTGTGTCCAGTTCTGGGCACCCCAATTCAAGAAGGATATTGACAAGCTGGAGCAAGTCCAGAGGAGGGCAACCAAAATGGTGAGAGGCCTGGAAGCCATGCCCTATCAGGATAGACTTAGAGAGCTGGGTATGTTTAGTCTGCAGAAGAGGAGGTTAAGAGGGGACATGATAGCCATGTTTAAATATTTGAAGGGATGCCATGTAGAGGAAGGAGAGGGCTTGTTTTCTGATGCTCCAGAGACCAGGACAAGGAGCAATGGATTCAAGCTGCAGGAAAGGAGATTCCACCTGAACCTCAGGAAGAACTTCCTGACAGTCAGGGCTGTCCAGCAGTGGAATCTGCTGCCTCGGAGTGTAGTGGAGGCTCCTTCCTTGGAGGTTTTTAAGCAGAGGCTTGATGGCCATCTGTCGGGATTGATTTGAGGGTGTTCCTGAATGGCAGGGGATTGGACTGGATGGCCCCTGCGGTCTCTTCCAACTCTACATTTCTATGATCCTATGATTCTATGATACAGTGAATATTGTGTATCAAAACAAAACAAAACACCTACCTGTGTACAGCTCAACAGTCTGGCAGCACATGTATACCTGTGCTGAATGTAACATGTGAACAGTTGATTATTCATTCATTCATTCATTTAATTTATATCCCACCTTTCCCCAGCCCAGTATTCAAGGCAGCTTTTATTCCTTCTATTACTTGGCTTGTTGCCTCCCCCATATCAACGAAACGTGGAAGAGGCAGGGTTTTCTACAAGAAACTCTCTTGCTTTCCAATTGGCTGTTATCATGACAGCTATGATAACTGTCCAATCAAAATGGATGCTCCGGAAAACTGCTGTCTTCAAGGTCAATTGAACTGCAAATGTAGAGGGGAAGCAATGGTTCCCCTACCATCATTTTTCACTGGAGGGGGAGATGCAGGCGGAAGCACCCTGATAGGAAATGTTTAGCAAACAAAATGGTAATTAATTATGACTCTCTCCTACCCTCCCTTTCATCCCCGGAGAAATGTACCAAGCCATAAATAGGATGCACAGAAGGACTAAAACACGTATATTAAAATACATAAATTTTGTTGTCTGAGCACCATGGGGTATCTTAAACCTGTATTCAGCTTTGCAAACCACTTTGAAAGCCTGAGAAAGTAGCCTGTAAAATAACATATGTGAGTAGCCCTATGTATTTAACTATTGCTCATTCCAAATAGACCAGCCAAGATAGATGACTTTGCGCTCCTCAGGTTATAAGCACTAATTTTATTGCACATGTGTGTATGTGTGTTGTGCTTTCAAGTTGCTTGACAGCTTATGGCACCCCCATGAATTTCATAGCATTTTCTTAGTCAATGGATAATCAGAAGTGGTTTTGCCAGTTCCTCTTAAAATTATACATGTCATGTATGTATATCTATCTATCTAGATATCCTTCACCTTTTAAAAATGTATATGATGTACATTTTTAAAAGGGGGAAGGAGATTGGGTTTGATACTTCCACCTACTTTAGAGACAATGTGCTTAGGGTCAGCATGAAATGCTTTTTATATGCACAGCATTGTGAAATGACCTGGGCAAAGAACATTAGGCTCAGTGTTGGGACAGTGGCCCATATATGTGTGCATGCACATGTTGTGTGTATATATATATGTATATGTATGTATGTGTGTGTGTATACACACACACACACACACACACAAATTGTCTGAACAAAATGTTCCTGTTTTTAGACTGCTTTGAGCCTCAAGACCTTCCAACTACAAGGGTCTGTGTCTAGACATGGGCCTCTAAAGGTCACACAAATACTGTATATATTACCTGCAGTTAATATGTGGCATTGTCTCTTATCACCACTGGAAAAATACATAGCCAATCATGCAATTTAGAGGAATCACAGGTTTGTAATGAAGAAAATTGCTAAAATGCAAGAGAATAAAAATAAAATTGATTGGAATGCCTTTGTACAACAGCTTTCTAGAGATTTACTTTAGCCTGTTTGGGAGGCTTGTAAACAAATGCAGGCACCCAAGAAGGGAAGTCCTTTCCCCCGCCCATTGAAGGCACGTTTTTGATCATACAGCTAGCTAGTGCATCCCATGTTGTTTCAGGTTTTTTTCCCCATTTGTAAGTGTGGACAGATAATAGAATTTAGTGAATATAGTGAATATTAAAATTTCTGGTTACATAGATCAGTGTGCTCTGGATGCTCATCACTCACTCAAGATCAGGTGATGAAAATTATCCCTTAATATATCTTTTTATAGTTATTTCTGTTATTTGTTGGCTATAAAGCAGGTCTCTACCACATGCCAAGCTGGAAAAACATTTCCTTGGATTTTGTACATTCCGTCTGAAACCCAAAAGCTAATAAACAAAATGCTTTAAAAGGCGGGGGGGGAGTTATTAATCTGCCTGCAGGAGCCACAAATCGGTCTAAGCAGTTGCATCTGTTGAGAATAGCAGGGAAGATGGGACACGTGGCTAATGTTTCAAGAGGATGTTCCCCCTTGAGAAGCTTGGGAAAGCAGCTGGGGTCAAAAGGACAAGGAGACACATGAGGCATGGTACCCCACAGCACTCTTCTTTAAGCAGATGGCAATCTTGGAAGGTCACTTGCTAAGGAAAAGAGATTGCTGGAGTGGTTTAGGAAAGCTGGAAGAAAACTAAACAAGCAAAGAATCTTATCCCTAAAAAAGTTCAGATTATTTATTTATTTATTTATTTATTTTGCTGGAGGGGGGAGTGCATTAAATTTCTTGTCTGGAACGTGTACATTATTTGTTCTCCTGGGTCTCTGTTGTCCTCATAAAGTTCAACAAAATCTAAGAGTGATACCTTTATTGGCCAACCAAAATGCAGAAAGTACAGCATGCACGCTTTTGAAGCTTCACTGGGTTCTTCAATAGGCAAAGATGTTAAAAATCATAAAAGAGAAGAAAAGTGACAATGTTAGAGTCACAAGCCTACATTGTGTCTCAAATGTTATTTCTGTTGTCAATTAAGATGGACTTGAGTGGTTCCCAGCTCCATGTGTTTTGAACTTCAACTCCCAGAAACCCCAACCAGGTTAGGCAACAGTCAAGAATTCTGGGAGGTTAAGTCCAAAACAACTGGAAGGCCAAAGTCTGGGAATCCCTGGTCTATAGGGATATCAGTGCAGGCAGAGGCCATGTCCCTTCTCGACCATGTGGGGACTGGGGACAAAGGGCAATAAAGGATGGTATGAGGACAACAGATAAGGCCTTGCTTTTTTCTTTTCTCACAATGGAATGGCAGCTTTCCCCCCACCCTCGTCTGCCACAGCACCTTGCCACTTTATGCACAGTTCTGGCCTTCCCTAGAAACACCCCTTTTGTGTAAATAGGGTAAAGCCTTTCAGTTGTTAATTAAATCTCCTTTAAAGATTTTTTGTTAGCATGGTTCTGGATGGCCACAAACCACTGAGAATCATTCAGTTGAGATAAATTTTATGAAAAAAAATATAATATTTATTAAAACAGCAAACAGAATAACACATTGGTTTTGTATATATGTCTAAGGCCATTTCCACACTAGCCTGTTATAACGCGATGATTCCACTTTCAACATCCTCTGGAATCCTGGGGTTTGCAGTTTCGGGATGGGCCAGGCGGCCCCTCCCGAAACTGCAAACCCCAGGATTCCAGAGGATGTTGAAAGTGGAATCATCGCGCTATAACAGGCTAGTGCGGAAATGGCCTAAGTTCAACCAGATCTTCAGGTTGTCTTTAAGTAATTTCTTGTTTCTTTACAACAGCATAAAAGCACAGGTCACACACACTCAGAGCCCCTGGCTTCCCTCTTTGCCAAAGGCTATGTTCCCAAATCTAGACCACACTCTCTGACCAGCTTTAACAGTGGGCTGCTTTCTTTTCTGCCCCTTCCTCAGGCTTTCTTTCAGAAAACACCCTTCTCATTCAACTGCCCCTACTTGGTGGAGCAAGAACTTTCTTTGGCTAAGGACTCTGAGCCCTTTTTCCTGAAGTCTGACTCTCCTGGAAATCTCTCTTTCTAAACCAGTGTGCCTTCTATAAATGCATTTTCACTTAGGCCTCCACCCCTCCTTCCCAGTAAAAGGGACTGGGTTTTCCTCTGGAGTGGCCATTCTGGTTGCCTGGCAACCTGTTGCTGGGCAGCTTTCCTACCACTCAGGATACCGTTCTTCCTATACTCTGTCACAGGTGGGTAATAAAATTACAATTTTGTTAGTTACAGATCCAGGCTGCCCCAGTTCTGTAAGAAGCTAACAGCCCTTTTAGCCTCTACCTACACCAGCGGTTCTCAACCTGTGGGTTGCGACCCCTTTGGGGGTCAAATGACCCTTTCACAGGGGTCACCTAAGACCATCAGAAAATACGTATTTCCGATGGTCTTAGGCTCCATTCCCTCCTTGGTGGTGGTGCGCAAGCGCGAGCCATGCGCTCGCATCCTCCTGCCCCCTTTGGCTGGAGCACGTGCAGCCACAGTGTCGCCACAGCAGGAGTGGTGGTGCACAAGCACGAGCCACACACTCGCGTCCTCCTGCCCCCTGTTCAGAAGGGACTGAAATTGCTCCCCTTCTCCGCTACCGGGAGAACCTCCCGTCTGACGGGCCAGCTTGGGGGGGCGGCGGCAGCATGGGGGGCAGGCCCCCTCCTTGCCACAGCCCCTGCCCCACTCACCATGGAGGGGGGAACTGCGGAAGGGCCGGGGGGCTGCGCCTGGCGCAAAAGACAAAGGCGCTGGGATTCCTCCCCCCCGGCCATGGTCGACACTCTGGAAACTTTTCCCACACAGCCCCCCCAGTGGAAACGAGAGCGAAGCAGAAGCAGAGCCTGGGGGTGTTCTCGGAGTTATTTCCCAGGGGAGATGCGCAGCTCCTCTTTCCCTCCCTGTCCGCCCCCCCCGGTCCTGACTGGCGAGACGGCCTTTGCCGGGGTGGGGGAGGCATTGTAAATAATAAATAAATAATTTTATGGTTGGGGGTCACCACAACATGAGGAACTGTATTAAAGGGTCGCGGCATTAGGAAGGTTGAGAACCACTGACCCACACTGATATCCCTATAGAGCATTTTCACTGCTCACAGAATCAGCGTATGAGACTCCAACATTGTCCCTTTTCTTCTGCTATATGATATTTAATACATTTACCTGGTGAAAAACATGGCGAAAACTTTGATAGCTTGCATGGTATATTTTCTGCATTTTGGTTAGCCATGAAGATATTGTTATTTTGTAGATTTAGGATTTTGTTGTATTCTGCTGCATGGCCAACATGGCTACCCGAATATATTTCCTGGATGTGAAGATACAGAATTTTGTTGCAACAGGGACTACAATGGGCAAGTTTTCTCTATACAGCACTTAAAAGTGTTTTCAGATGTATCAATACATCAGAAATTCAATGTTCTCTACCTAAGAAAAGGGCAGGCAGCTTTGCACAGGATGGTGGCAGCCTGAATCTCAAGGGAAATTAATTTTCTGTTGCTAATGGAGTTGAAATTTCATTACCTGCCTTTTATTGCCCTTTGTCCCCAGACCCAACATGGCCAAGAAACAGACTGGCCTCTGCTTGCATTGATATCTCTCTAGACCATCTTCACTGACAATGGAAGTAACATCTGAGACAAAATGTAGGCCTGTGACTCTAACATCATCACTTTTTTTCTTGTATTATGATTTTTAACATTTTTGCCTGATAAGGAAGCCAGTAAAGCTTTGAACACTTGCATACGTTTTCTGCATTTTGGTTGGCCAATGAAGGTATCGCTCTTTTGTGGATTTTGGATTTTGTTGTATTTTTCAGCACGGCCAACACATGTTTCCTCATATAGTTGTAAGTTTTTCACTACTCTTTTACACTTCCACCTCTCAAATGCCAAAGGACCAGTCCTTTAAGTTCACGCTTACCACTGAGTTCCATTCCATTTCCTCCAAAGGAATTTAAGTCCTGGCTCATTCTTACTGGATGCACAGAGTTGGATGCACCAAATGGCCACCATCTAATGTGTGCTGCACAACCACACCCACTAAAAGTGTTATGAAATTTTTATTATTTCAGGTATTTTAAGCAGCTGTCTAGGACTGTACTCCTCCAAAAGAACACATAAAAAGAAACACAGTACAGTTTCAAGGTGAGCACCTCAAGAGGTGTCCAGGATTGGTTTATGAAGCAGCTTGTTGAGCTGAGCTACAACCCTCCTATAATCTATAGTAGAAGGGACAGAACATACAGCTCTGGAGCCCTTTTTGCATGGCATTGGCATGCGAAAGGGTGCCTGGAGCGTTGCGCGATTGTGAGGAGCGATCTGCACGACACACTCACAATCACACGATGCTCCAGGGTAAAGCAGGCGCCACTCATGCACTTTTTCATTTTTGGCTTTCCACCGATAATGATGTGTGATCGCGCATTGCTCCAGGGCCCCGTGCGCACTTGCCGTGTGTGCGGAGCCTCCAGAGCCATAGTGATTGCACTTCCTGCCCTGCATAGCCGGGAAACTCCCAGGCTGCACTGTGGATGGAAGAGGCAGGGATCTTGCGCTTCCTGCTTGGGAGCAGGCAGCTTGTGTGGAGCTGAAGCAGCGGGGATGCGAGAGTCTCTCACTGGAGGCTGCTCACGCAATCCCCACACCCCAGCACCGAAAAAAGGTAAGGTGCGGAAAGGGCCTGGGAAGTAGTTCCAGATTAACTTCAGCGACGCCCTACTCTGGGTCAGCTATTCACATATAGCCAGTGACTCTGATCTGATATGCAGCCCAGTTTCAGAAGACCCCAGATCACTGTTTGAAGATGCTTCAAAACCAATTTTCCGTGAAATCTGCAACCCGGTGTTGGATCTCTCAAAAGGAGTAGGCCTCACTGAACCCAGTAGGCCATGCTGAATGAGCATGCTTAAGATCAGGTTGTTGGCAAGAAAACCTCTAACATTTTGTTCTAATATAAGGATCTCTGTGCCTCAGTTCTTCATCTGCAAAAATGTAAAGCATTTTAGTCTCCTACCTCCCTGGGAAGTTGACAGGACTACTATCCAATGCTTGCAAAGACTTCAAAAAAAGAAAGAGGTTGTTTAGAAAAAATCTCTTGTCTGCTATGGAAGTCATGCTGATAAATAGCCTCAGGCTTTCTTTTCATCCTGGGAATATCTTGTCTCCGCATCATCCTTGTGATGTGCTTGCATTCCCTTCCATTGCTGTTTGAACATAAGGACTGTTTTTGTCCAACAGGCCTCATTCAGATGAGGAAAAGAACAAACATAAAATAAGGTCAAATAGACTGATAGTGAGAATCTAACACAAATTTCAGGATTGGGAGATTTATTGTATATGCATAACTGTCACATGTCTCTTGTCCATTCCTACCCTGCTCTTTCTCCTGCTGCAACCACCCACAACACACCTAGAGAACCATTCAGATATTTTCTGGAAACTGGACTCACAGTGGCAGACATCCTTTGGGAATCTCCTAGGAGTGTTCCCAGGGTCCCTGGGGATTGTTTTATTGCTGCACCTCCAAGTATAGGGAAATACCATGGTGCTTCTCTACTGCAGCCTGTCCTCACACTCATCACCCATCAGGAAATAGCTGTGTTGCGAAGGTGCCATGGAAGAGACTATGTAGAATTGGAGTAGAATTTTGGTCATTGCACAATCAATACATAATTCAACCTGCACAGTTACCAAAAAAGTGAGTTGCAATAGTGTAAGCTGGCCTGATGCCAGCATAGCTCATGAACAGGATGTCAACCTTAGATTGTAAGACAACATCTTTTGAGAGACCTGAACTTGCAATAACACTGTCACTTGAGGTCAGAGTTGGCAGCTATTAGAGTAGCACAAAAATGCATGACTTGTGGAAGATGAAGTGAGATAAATTTCTACACAATGAACAATGATATCTGATTCATACCACCAAAATTCTGACTCAGAACAAATCTATGGTGTGTCTCCATCCTCAGTCATCAGTTGTGGCACAACATTTCCTGCCACACCCCGTTAGGCTATGAAATGTGTGGATATCCTGAAACCAATAGGAGTAAAGGCAGGTGATGCCAAGACCAGCACTTTCTAGCTGCTAGGGAATAGGACCAAGAGGTAGGTAATGCTGAAAGCTAGAGTTATAAAAGTTAATTAATTCTAGCAGAATTAGGGATGTAGTTACTCATCCATTGAAATCAGTTGCTAAGAGCTTTTGCTGCCAGAAGAGAGAGGGTTACTCAGGAACTCCTGCTATCTGTCACTAGACAATAGAAGCTGACTGTTTGCTCCTCCCTTTCACTCTACTCTTGACACTAAGTCAAAACGCTTCCAGACTTTCACCACACACTGAGAAAGAGTTAAACTCATGACTGTAATGCACAACACCATGGAAGCATCTGATTTCTGAACAGCACCTTTTCCCACAGTTCATGCACATTCTTCTCAAAAACCAGCAGTGGTGGAGCTTGGAGTGTGTGGAGTGGGGGCGGGAGAGGAGTGGCTACAGCACGAGGGGCAACGGCACATGGCCACTGTGTGTGGGGGCATGGCCGTGTGGCATGGAGGCATGGCCAGGGCTTGTGGGGGTGTGGCTGGGGTGCACAGGGGCGTGGCTAAGGGCCAGGATGCCCCAGAAACATTGCCACCCAGGGAGAATCACCCCCACTCCCCCACGTCCCTATGCGACTAGAAACCCAGAGACTTTAAGAAACAAAGCCAAAGTTTATCAACCATGTTTGGCCATGACTTGAAAATCTTACAAAGTTTTTTGTCACTAGAAGTACCTCGTTATTTTTTTAGTGTTTTCTTAAGGTCATCATTTCTATTTCTAAAATTAGAAAGATTACCACTGTAGAGAGCTGGATTTGGACATGTGTGTTTGGCTTCCATAATAAAGCCAAATGAGTCATGTTGATCAATAGAGATACGGTGGAGGTTGGGGATCCTTTTGGCTATGCCAGTAGTGCCTACTTATCATGTACACAGAATTTGGATATGTTACTTTTTTGGACTACACCTACCAGAATCCCCATAGCTGTGCCTCTGTATTTCAAGTGGTTCTTATTTGTTCATGTGCCTTTATATGTGGGAGCTCTGTTAATAAACAATTATGGAGCTATAATGAATTTAGTAACATTTCATGAAGAATTATTTTAATTGCTGTTGTTGTGTGCCTTCAAGTTGTTTTGGGCATGGCAACCTTAAGACAACCCTATCACAGGGTTATCTGAGGCTGAGAGTGTGTGACACCAGTGGGTTTCCATGGCTGAGCACGGATTGAATCCAGCCAGCCCCTCCCTAAACTTCAAAGCCCAGGATTCCATAGGATGTTGAAATAATCGCACTATAAGAGTGCAGTGTGGAAATGGCCCTAGTATCCAGCATCATAGTTCAACACTCAGACCTCACCACCACACTGGCTTCTTTTTAATCAGTTTCAGCTGATTTTCATTCTGCGTTATATGTACAGTATGTGGCTCGTTTTTATGCATTTTTTAAATGTTAAAAAACTTCAAAAGATTTCCCTACCCAACTGCCATACTGAAGACATTTCTTAATCATTTAGCCAGTCAGAAAGATGGTTCATGGCCCTGGGGCGGTTATCCATGCAATTTATCGTCTTAATCATACTATGAACTTAGGTGTAGCTGAGAGAAACTGGCTGGCCAAAGATCTTCCCAGTGATTGTCGAAGCTAAGAGAGGATTGAACCTGAGATTCACAACTCACAATTTGACACCCTAAAGCAGAGATTGGAATTGTGCAGTCATCCAGATGTTGGTGAACTGCAGTTCCCAGTATGTCCACCATCGTTTTTTCTGGGAATGGCAACTGAGAGTTACAATCCAATAGCATCTGAAGAGCTATACTGTTCCCAGCCCTGCTGATTGTGTTTGGGACTACAACAACCAAAAAATAATTGAATGAGAACTCTAGGAAAAATAGAATATCATACTTCATAGTGCGTTGGTAACATATCTCCAAAACCTTCATATATCTAATGGTCAAGAGATACCTCACTTTCTTCTCAGAGTGCAGTCTGCCTCTCCCTCTACATCTAGCAGAGTAAAGCTGCCAACTCTGCACACTTAGCTCCAGTGGATGTGCTTGGACTTACTTCCAACTAAACATGCATAGGAATGTCCCATAAATCAGGCAACATAAGCAGATACATACATATTTACTTAATTTCTGCAATGTATGCAGGCCATGGAACTCTGTTTCTTTTCACACAGAGTTTGATTTACATTAGTATATTTTGTTGCTTAGCCTTGGATTATGCAGCTTGCATTTCTGTCAACATTTTAACACATTTTTTAAGGGCAAAGAATTCTGCAGATGAAGCTGGAAATTAAAATATGTAAAAACTGTGTCATAAAATGTTTTTTCTACATTGCGGGAAATTTTTGCACAAACAAAACTTTGCCTAAGAGAAAACTGTAAATAATGTGAATGGATTTACAAGCAGCCTCATGAATATACAATCAATAGCAGTGCCTCAAAATCCACAATAAGAAAAAGGTCCAGACTTAGTGAAAAGTTGAGATTTGACACCAAGCCAAGATTTATACATTCCTAATGCCTGCTATTTCGGCGTAGCATAAATGTGATAGCATCATCTTTAATTAGATAAATGTCTAAAGAATATGTTCTTTAGATGTGGGGTGAGCAGAATAACCATCACTGGCTTCTAGGGCTCCAAGTGATACTTGCTTGCTTTCGCATTTTCCAGGAGACAAAAGAAATTCTCAGTGCAACTGATCATGTCTCATCATATTTGCTCAGAATCATGTCCATCTGAGTTGAGTGGAGCTTACTCCCAAGTAAATGTACACAAGACTAAACCCACATCTCTAAAGACAATTGAGCCTAATTTAACAGCTCTGGTGTGCAAGATCTGCTTATGAATTCCCCATCCATTACAGCAGAATCAGGCAATAAGCTGTGGAACAAGGCAACCTGCAGAGCTTTGGTTGCTTCCAGATCTTTTGGTTTTGAAGCTATGTTTTCTTTGATTTCTTTTGGCACAGAGCTGCTAATGCAGAAATAGATAAAGCAGCCACCTGGACAAACTATTAGTTTTGAGCAGGAACAAGGCAGAACACCACTTCCTAACATTTCAGAGGAGGGCAATTGTCTTCTGATTTCACTGTCTACTTCCATAACCACCTAGGCTGTATCTATGCCTGAAATTGTGTACAACCTGTCCACGCATTTTTTGAAGTAAACTATAGTCCATGGAAACTTGTGCTGTTCCATATTTGTTCTAGGTGCTTTTTTTTCTGCAATAAACTACCATTGCTATCCTTTTGGAACCTGGAAAAATGCCATTCAGTGAACACAAATGTATCTGTATGGGGTGCAGATTATGCATGGAGACCAAGGTGCATAGGCTCCAAAATACACAGATTCCTATTGAACAAGCAATACATTCAGTAGCAATAATTAACCCTGTTGTATTAGCAGCTATGTGCACAATGCAGGTGTTATTATCAGCGTGAGAGCCAGTGTGATATAATGGTTTGAGCATTGGATTACAACCCTGGAGACCAGGGTTTGATTCCCTGCTTGGCCATGGAAACCCACTGGGTGATCTGGAGCATTTGCACACACTCTCATCCCCCAGAAAACCCCATGATAGGTTCATATGAGAGTTGCCGTAAGACAGAAACAATGTGAAGGCACACAACACCAATACATTCAAAGAAGGTCGGGCCTTTGTTTCTGATGGAGATTTCACCCTTAGTTTCCTTTGGATTTCTGCACAAAGCTGAAGATGACTAGAGTGAAGACCTTGCATGTCCTCTGGAGTGGTCTCATTCTCCCAGTCCATCCCCCACAACCAAGTGTGCAAAGGTTCATGCAAACTGAATCTCCATGTGATTTGCCCTCCTCCCATTGGACTGCCTTGCTTCTCACTGAAAGTTGCATAATGAAAGTTTATATAGCTATTTTAGAAATATTTAATTGACAGCAGCTTTTGTACCCTAGACATCTACTTGTATGCAAAAAAGCTTTGCTAATTGTAAACACAGATTTCAGTCAAACATTGTGTAACACAATCCTATCACTGCCAGGGGCATATCCTGTGCAGAGAGGACTGAATCAGTGGCTGTTCCCATATTGTAGAATTTCCCCCCAAAATTAGGTTCCCTGTCCTTCTGCCATCAATAAGCAAAGATATTTCTCACCAGACAAATGTTCAACAACTGCCTGCTGGCTATGGGCTGAAGTTTTTAAATGGATGTGTTGGACCTTTAATTATCTTTGTGCTTTTTATTATTGGAACGGGTGTTTGAAATATTTGTCCATGTTTTAAATTGTGTTGGAAGTCACCTTGCCTCTCAACCCTCTCAACCCAATCAAAACTAAATCAACCCATATTATCAAACTATTATGAATGCAGGATATTTCTCCCTTGCCTTTGAGAAGGAAAGCATTACTTGGAAAAGGCCAAAAAATAAGTGTATGTAAACAAGGAACTGAGGATCAGTGGAAGGTTGCAAGAGCAGGGGACTAGCACATTCTGTCAAAAGAAAGTTCAGCAACTTTCCCACCACACTGAATTGTGGGAACTTTTGCTTTACCAGGGAAGAGTGGTGCTATTTTTAACATTTTTATTATACAGTTTGTCACAAGCTGTCTCGAGAGACTATCAACAATCAGTTTCAAACAAAAATTCAACCCCTAACATTTCTCTGCTTGCGATGTAGAACATCTGGCATGAAAGAGCATGCCTTTGAGAGATGTCGAGGAACAGGGCTGACTGCTCATTTCTTGATTCTCCATCCATGTATGAGCACATTCACTTTGTATACATCTAGCTGAAGAATTTTTTTAAAAAGTTAGTGAAATAATCCTTAAACTGGGTAAAAGTGCTTTCTTGAGGGAGAAGCAAGGCCCCTCCATTCCACAAAAAATGAAGCTCTACCTCATTTTGGATGTTTCTGAATCTTGGTTGTTTCCACATCATTATACCATCTGAGAGGTATAACAGATAAAATGTTTCAGCTGGAAAGAGGCCAGCAGGAATGAGCCCACCAGAATGTTCACATAAACATAATAATCTGTAAAACCCTCGAAAGCAGATGTGCCTCCTTTGCTGTGCCTGAGTTGTAGCTCTTAGCTCCATACGGCAACAGTCTCTCTCACTCAAAGAAATACTGGCTTTGGTGAAACTCAGAAGATAAAGAAAGATTACTCCAAATAAAATGTGTTAACGTGCTTCAGTTCTGGTTCACCACCTCTTTGCTTGCACTGCTCTCTCTTCTTGTTTTGCTCAGGATGAATACAATGATTCTTCAAGTGATGGTTGATGTTCATGGTTTCAGGGCACCATTCATTTTACTACCCTAGGCCAACATCTCTGGTCATCTTTCGGGATGGGTGTAAAACAAGACATTGTGGTATGATGCCAGTATGGTTACAATTGCATTCTCAACATTATGTTCTCATGGGATAGCAGCAGTGTTCCTCCCAACAGTAATGGACAGATAGTGCCTCAGACTTGGCCAGGGTGGTTGGGAATGTTGGGGATGATGGAACAACAACCCAAAAGGTAACAGGTTTCCTAAACTTGCATAGGATCAAACCTTAACTCATTGCTTTTTCAGACAGATCTAAGAAATTGTAGCCTAACCACTCCACTTACTTTTCCCTTCTACTCTGAAATCATCCCACTTCCTTTAGAAAACAATCTGCTCTCTTTTCCTTCCTGCTTTGGACACTGGATGGCCATGTCTGAAATGCATCCCAGTCCCACTGGTGCATTTTTTTTTTCATTTTGGCTCATCGGGCACAACAGTAAACCTTCTCTGTTCTTTGCTTGTGTATATGGGGTCTATATATTCAGAGGCTAACACAGAATAAGAAAGATGAGGGACAAAGTGAATTTTTGAGCCATAAAGCCAAAAGACAGGATACACCTCAAACTGCTGCACTTAAAAAAAAAAACCCACAACTTCGCTTAGGCAAACTGAGGAAGTAATGCCAGGTGAGGGAGAGTGACAACAATAACGTAGTACACTGGTTAGAGCATTGGTCTCAGACTGAGAAAATGAAGCAGTTCAAATCCTCAATTCAACAGCATACCTTATAAGGTTGTTGGGAGGATAAAGTGGAAGGGTAAAGATGAAGAACCATATGGACTGTCTTGAGCTCCTGGGAGGAGAGGTGAGAGATAAATGTTATAATAAACACAGTGAGCTATAAATGGTACAAGATAAATGTAATAAATGTAAAGGTGAAACATAAACGTAAATAACGATGTTCAGCATGGTGTACCTGTTTGAATGTTGGACTAAGACTCTGGTTTACTAGGATTCAAATTCCTGTTCAGCCAGTGAGACTCATTGGATGTCCTTGGGCAAGTCACACTCTCTCAGCCTCAGAAGAAAGCAATGGCAAACCTCTTCTGAAAAAATTTGCCAAGAAAAACCTGTGATAGGTTCACTTTAGGGCCAGCACAGGTCAGAAATACTTGAGGGGACACTAATAAATCATCACCATCACAGCTAAGTCTTGGACTCAAGCCCAGTCAAAAGGCTTATGCACCCTTGCCCCCACAAAGGAGCTTGAAGGGATTACATATCCCCATATTGTGTTTCTGTTCCAGCTGATTTTAGGAGACACCTATATAAGCTTTGATGTCCCTCCTGTATCCTGGTGATGCTCAACTTTCACATCAGAACTGCAGCACTATTGGTACCTGCATCAATCAGGTTGACTGGGCTCTAGACTAGGGACATATTTCTGCCTGAGCTAAAGGACAAGATGCCCATTCCTTATATAGTAACCTAGTGAACCACTAGTTGAATATTGCTTCATTGCTGGCAATGGGATAGCATTCTTCGCCACACCTGAGGATAACCACTCAGTTTAGGAGACTCAGAAAAGCTATGTTGCACATACAACTCAATCCTCTGGTGGGGAATAGCTGGGGAGCTCAAGGAGAGCAGCCAGAGGGCTAGCGCTTCTGCCTTGTAACTTCTCCAGCCTCTGTGCGGTAGTGGCCTCATTTGACCAGTCCAAATCTGAGGAGGAATGATTGTCATCTGGAGCGTCTTCGCTTCTGCTGCTGCCATATTTTATCCTGCCATGGTGTGAGTGTAGCTTGAGTTTGGAAATCTGCCCCTACAGGGTGGGAAGAATATTAGCAAAAATTCAGAACATGTTTCTTGAACGTTGAGAAAGCCTAACAGGAAAAATCCTGGACCAACGAGTATCTTCGCACTTCAGAACTTACTCTGTGCAAATTTGCACATTGTTGTTTTGTGCAGAGAAACAGCATTTTCTGCACAGAAAAAAAAAAAATCCTCTGCAGAGATATTACTTGTTATGCAGAAGATGCTGTCTTCTGTGGGAAAATACCACATCCAAAGTTTGCACATACTAAGTTCTGAATCTTAGTCTAAGAAAATTAGTTTTCAGGAATTCTCACTGGGAGAAGG
Organism: Ctenosaura bakeri; assembly: GCA_948474755.1. Taxonomy (NCBI): domain Eukaryota; kingdom Metazoa; phylum Chordata; class Lepidosauria; order Squamata; family Iguanidae; genus Ctenosaura; species Ctenosaura bakeri. The sequence continues at coordinate 22,788 of CAOLHI010001671.1, forward strand.
AAATTGCTAAACTTGCTTCTTGCTACCTTCAGGAAGAAAATAAGAGAAGAATCACACCCCAGTGTCCTTCAAACTTTGACGCAGCAGTCTGCCTTTGACAGCTATTTCTGTGGGTATATATTCCAGGGAATCTGTTGTGAACAATCTGATAGTCATATTCACCACCAGAGGAGGTGACTCCAAAGGAGATGTGCCTATGGGTCCATGCTTGGAAGCGAGGATAGGTCTCTCCTTTTGTTGTCATTTTTTCATTCTGGGAAAGAAGCGTTGTTTTTTCTTGGAAGCACTGAGAGCATATCTTCCCTCGGCTTTATTGCTTGTGGTACTAAAGCAGGGTAGTCCTCTTCTATTCTCTGTACTGGCTTATAAGCATGGAACAGATCTGGTTTAGAGGCTTGTGGGTCTAGCTAATATTTTGGCCTCATTATCAACATTTCTGTATGTGGGCTATGGCTGTTTCCTGTCTTCTTGTATTTTGGCTGCAATGTGTACCTCTGTTAAGGTTATAAGTATTTCTTTCTTTTGCTAATTACTGCTAAGGGACAGTGGATTCATATTAAAATAAGTTATGATGATTTATTATGTTGATTGCCTAAAGACCATATGTTTATTGATTGGCCATATTGTATTTATTAATAAATTGGAAGAGTATGCTTTACAAAATAGTGTTCTTCTTGGAGTACCCAAATACTTTGTGTCCTTTCTGTGCATGTTTCATTTTCACAGAGAGAGAGAGAATGAATGAGAATGTATGGACACATTTCTCTTTTATTTTTGACATTATAGAATTGCTAATATACTTTTTAATTTTATTTTGGTGGGTTTTCTTTTTCTTTTGTTCAAACTGCCCTGCTAAGCCTATTTCAGCATAGTTTTAATGGGAAAGCAGTATCCAAATAACCTGTTAATGATCATGTTGGTAACACATCTGAATTCCCTTTTAGAAAAAATACACTGGCAACAAATTGTATATATATATATATTACTGAGTGACTTCCTACACTGATATCCAGTTCCATATACATGCAATGCTTCAAGAGCCAAGTCAGCCTAACCCAGTTTTGGATTGCCAAATATGGTTGGACTACAACTTACATTATCCCTGACTATTGGGCATTTTGGCTGGAGATGATGGGAACTGTATTTGAACAATATTTTGGCACTCAAGCTTGGGAAAGTTAAATTAGACTTTAAATCTGCAAACATACTCAAAATGGTTGGATCTTCTTCAAAATGAGTTTGCTATAAGAAGACAAACTGTAAAAATGCTAACACAAAAGCTCATGCAGGTCAGGATATCTTCAGTTCATGGTGACTCAAATAGAAGTAAAGTGGTGTCCATTTTAACTCAGTGTCTACCTCCTTCTGAGGAAATCTGTGAGTAGTTGACAACAGAAGAGTAGCAGTCTGCTGGAAAGGTAGTAGCTGCTTAATAAGAAAAACTGAAAATGAAGAAAGTTGTTTGAAAGAGATGGCAGACATCCTTCCCTTCCTTTTTCTACTTCCCACTGCTAGGTACTTTTATGTATGCTTGTTCACAGCATTAAACTTTTAATCTGCAGTCTTCTAGAGAGAGTGGAGCACCAATATTGTACTGACGTGCAGCATTTCTGCACAGCATGGACTTTGCCTATCCAGGACCACTGAGTCCATACCATTTTACCACATATACCTGCATCTCATGCATGGTAATATCTGCCCTACTATTTAGGAGCACTGTGCAAAATAATATTTATTCAGGACAAAATAGACAAGGTGCTCATTCTATAGCAGTTTGGTTATCTGCACAGGCTCCCATATTTGCTGTGACAGACACTGTGGAGTACCTGATGAAGGGGTTTTTTTGAGAACACTGTTCCTGCTTAGTGTAGAACACTTCTGCTATGGTTTTTTTCCTCAGCCAAAACAGAAGCATTATGACAAATAACCAATGCACCCAGGACCTGAATATCATGGTTGCCTTAACACCAAGACTGTGAACTGTGCAACATTCTTTTTCATGAAAAGGAACACAAAGTACATGGATACTGTTAAAATCTGCCCCTGTTTTTTAAGATGTTGTATGCCTCATCAGAAACAGTTGGAATGTCGATAAGGTCAGTAATTTGGATCTGAAAGCATGTACACCAATGCCAGCACTTAGAAATGGAAATGGAAAATTAAAAACAGGGCAAAATGACATGGATTTAATGAGCTTCAGATGAGAGAAGAACAAAGAAAGAATCTTGAGCCATTTTAGAAGCATCTCCACTTATGGCACTCAAGTTACAATCAATACAAAATCAGATATGATGCACTTGAACCGTCAGGGTAGAGATGAGTTGCTAAAGAAAGAAGAAACTGATCATCTATCTTGCAAAAGAGAAATGTGTATAAAGTCTCATCTTCCTACATGAAGGCACTTCTTCTGCCAAACATCAATGCACCCACTGAAGTATAGAATGTGCTACAGCAGAGCCTCATGCTGAAGGGAAAGGAAATGAACACTTCCAGACGTTATTGTAGCTTGACCTGAAAAATCTGTTTTGACCATTGCCAGGGGCCTGGCCTCTCTCTGACTTTTCTCTGTGGACTCACAGAGGATAGTTGAGGTCAGAGAGCAAAAAGAGCAGGGTAGCTCTGTTCTCTCTTGCAGCATTAACTCTGAAGGAGGAGGATGAGAGTGGGTTGCAGCTATTCCCCAGTGATCCATTCTCTTTTCCCAGCCATTAGCATCCCACACACTCAAGCTGAACTGGTGAGAGAGGAGGCAGAGAAATCAAGCATGCAGATTCCATGGATTGTCACCCTGTCTCCAGAAAATTTTGTACAAGACGCATCTACTCAAGATGCAGAGCAACGGTGCTCCTGCAGCAATATATATGACTCAAACCATGCCCCCGAGCATGCTTAGGCATTCCCACTTGATAAGGACAGGATTGCTTAATACATAATGAAGGGACTGGATCTAGAAAGAGTGATACTTATTCCTCTCACTCCTGTTTTAGATTTCTTTTCCAGATGTGGACATCATGGCCACCATTAGGTCATTGATGATACCATTAGGTCATTCTCTTGAGGCCAACCTCATGCAGTTTGGGCCAGTACAAAACAAGTACATTTAAGATCCAGTGAATCCAACTGAATTTCAGAATGTTTTTTTTCTTTGCCATATGCATTGAGTTGCCCAGATATTATCGTGCTCAGATACTGTTGCTGCGCGCACACCAACAATGTGCAGTCACCTACACCCTGCAGATCCCACTAAGACAGGAGGCCCCAGGCATGTGTACAAATTGATATTTAAAATGATAACATAGATGTATCACCTTTCTTTAACCATCAGAACAAACATCACTGCCAGAGTGAATTTACGTTAAAAATATTGTTCCGGAAGATTAAGGGGAACTTCTGGAACAGATTTAGGGGTCTACAGCATCAACATTTATTTATAATGCCTTTTCCACCAAAGGGCAGGATATCAAACATAAACAATGAGAAACGTAGAATCATATTGCTGGAAGAGACCACAAGGGCCATAGAGTCCAACCCCCTTCTGCCATGCAGAAATACACTATCAAAGCATTCCTGACAGATGGCCATCCAGCTTCTATTTAAAAACTTCCAAAGAAAGAGACTCCACCACACTCCAGTAAGGCAGCACATTCCACTGTTGAACTGCTGTTATCATCAGGAAGTTCTTAATGTTTAGATGGAATCTCTTTTCCTGAAGTTTGAAGCCATTCCCCTATGTCCTAGTCTCTGGGGCAGCAGAAAACAGACCTGCTCCATCCTCCAAATGACATCCCTTCAAATATTTAAACATAGCTATCCTAACACCTCTTAACCTTCTCTTCCCCAAGCTAAACATACCCAGCTCCCTAAGCTGCTCCTCATAGGACTTCATGGATGTCAGACCTTCAAGCAGCTCATCAACTATGGAATTTGTTTCTAAAAGTTGTAGGAATGGCCACCAATTTAGATGGATTTAAACTAGTGATATGTTCATGGCAGATAAGGCTATGAGTAGCTCATAATGATGGCTGTCCAGAGATGTATCTATGGGGAAGTCACCTTGCATAGGTGTAGCTACATTGCCCAAAATAAGAATACTGCCCTGCAATGAGACTTTCCAGAAACTTAAATAAGAAGCTATGGGGAGTGACCTATGGTCTCAGATGCATCTACACTAATGCACAGAGCACTGGCAATAAACAGAATGAACTTTAATTTGTAGCACAGCAAAGTAAATATAATAGGCATCACTGAAACCTGGTGGAATGAGTCTCATTATTGGAATGTAGCAATGGAGAGTATAACCTATTTCAGAGAAACAGACTGAACTGGAAAGGAGGAGGAGTATCACTGTATGTCAGGGATATTTACACCTATGAAGAGATCCATATTTAAATCCTGGAAGTCAGTTTGAGAGCATCTGGGAGAGAGCAAAATTAAGAGAGAGAGCAAAAAACAGAGATGTCATTGTGAGGGTCTATTACAGACCCCAAGCCAGACCCAGGATTTGGATGATGCTTTCCTGAAACATTCAGAAAGGAGAGATATAGTAGTAATGGAAGATTTCAAGTGTCCTGATACTTGATGGAAGTCAAACTCTGCCAAGACTATCAGGTCCAACAAAGTTCTCATTTGCCTTGCAGATCATTTCATAGCCTAGAAGGTGGAAGTGCCAACCAGGAGAAAGGCTATTTTAGATCTCATCCTAACCAACGATGATGATCTGGTTAATGAAGAGGGTAGAGGTGGCAGGATCCTTAGGTGGAAGTGACTATGTTCTCCTGGCGTTTCTTATACAGCAGAAAGAGGAAGCCAAGTGTAGTCAGGCATGCATTTCTATACTTTCTGGAGCGCATTCTAGAAAGCTGTTTTCAGTACACTTAGGGAAATACTGCGCGTGATCCTGTGGTCAGGGATATGAAGAGAAAAGTGAGTTCATGATAGCCGGGAGTATCTTAAAAATGAGATATTGAAGACACAATTTCAAACAATCCCAATGAAGAGGAAAAATGGGAAGTGTCTAAAGAAACCAGGATGGATGCCTAAAGAACTTTCAGTGGGGCTAAGATTTGAAAAGGACATGTACAAAGAAACCAAAAAAGGGGTAACTGCAAAAAGGAATTCACGCAAATAGTCAGCAAGTATAGGGAGAAAGCCAGAAAAGCTAAAGCACAGAATGAACTCAGGCTTGCTAGAGAGGTTAAAAACAATAAAAAGAGCTTTTCTGGTTCTGTCCAGAGCGAAAGGAAAAACAAGGAAATTGTAGAGCTTCTGCATGGAGAAGATGGTGACAGGCATTGAGAAGACGGGACAGAGAAAAGGCAGAACTACTCCACACCTTCTTTGCCTTGGTCTTCTCCCAAAAGGACAACCGTGTTCTATCTGGGGAAAATGGAGCAGACGATGTGGTAGGAAAAATGCAGCACAGGATAGGCAAAGAGGTAGCACAGGAATACCTGGTTACTCTAAATGAATTCAAAGTCTCCAGGACCAGATGAACTACATCCAAGAATATTAACAGAATTGGTATAGGTAATCTCAGAACTACTGGCAATAATCTGAGAATTCCCGGAGAATAGGAGAAGTCCCAGCAGACTGAAGCAGGGCAAATATTGTCCTCATCTTCAAAAAAAGGGGGGGAGAGGACCTAAATAATTACTGCACAGTCAGTCTGACATCAATACCAGGAAAGATTCTAAGGTAGATAATTAAACAGACAGTTCGTCATTATTTAGAAAGGAATATCATGATCACTAAAAGTCAACATAGATTTCTCAAAAACCAATCATGCTAGACTCATCTTATCTCTTTTTTTGATAGTTACTAGCTTGGTAGATGAAGGGAATAGTATAGTTTGAGTTCAGTAAGGTGAATTAGGTGAATTTGTAACTGGTTGACTAACCGAACCTGGAAAGTACTCACCAATGGATCCTCTTCCTCCTGGAGAGAAGTGACTAGACAGATGTGACAAAGTTCTATCCTGGGTCCAGTGCTATTCAACATCTTTATCAATGATTTGGACAAGGGAATAGATGGCATTATTAAATTTGCAGATGATACCAAATTAGGAGGGGTAGCTGACACTCTTTAAAGGACAGAATCAGAATTCAGAATGACCTAAACAGATTAGAGATCTGAGCCAAAACTAACAAAATGAATTCCCACAGAATATGAAGTGTAAGGTACTATGCTTGAGCAGAAAAAAAGGAAATGCACAGATAAAAAATGGGTGACACCTGGCTTGACCACAGTACAGGTGAAAGCACCTCCTTTTATCTGCTCTTAATCTCACACCATTAATTTCATTGCATAATCCATGTTCTAGTATTATGAGAGGGAGAATGAAACATTACTCACTCCTTTTATCCCTGGGTCCAGATATATGCATCATTCCATGACACTCACCATGCTCAGTGCTAACTAGTGTGTTTTTTTAAATTTACTTTATCCTCCATTTTTAAAAATTCAGACAATTGTTTCATACTCTTGCAAACTTCAGGTCCCCCCAGCCACCTGACAATGGCAGTGCCATTTTATTTCTGTTCATATCCCACCCATAAAATTGCGCCCCCCCCAGCAGTAGTTGATTTTCCTCATAGGAATAAGTACAACTATTCACTGCTCTGGAATAAAAAGGTGTGATTAAGGGCATTTGTAGGGCAAGACCCAAGCTATTAAGAAACCATGCCAGGGGTGTTCCATAGCTATGCCTTTTAATCTGCAATTTCATCCTGGGTTCTGATACATGGCCCGTGGAGTGCTGGAATGTGAAAAAGTCTGGGGCGGGGGTTAATGTCATCATCATCATCATTACCACTGCAGCAGCATGCATGCATGCACGTGTGCGCGCACGCAGACACACACACAACATTCAGAGTTTCATATTTGGGAGATTCCTCCTGCTTCAGATAGCAAAGCTGCTATGTTCCATGAAGTCCATACAATTTTGCATTTTCTGTGTTCTGTTGAGTTAGCAATGTAAGTAAATGCTAAGCAGGCAAAACTCTCAATCTGTAAAGCTCTTTTGCAGCCACTTTGTCCATGATCAAATCGGGCAGAATTTGAACTGCTGATGCACAAACGGTAATTGTTATTTAAGAAATCTGTTTTGAAAAACGGCATCCATACATCTGCTACAATTAGTTTTTCTCTGAAGTCATAAAGCTGTTGTTATCAATGGATGAAAAATAAATCAAGCTCAGACAAAGCAGTAAGCATTTCAAAGCTTTTCTTTATTTATACTTGGACATTTTAGCACTGCACATCTTGTGCAGTAACCTTTCCTTGAAGGCAAGTTCTTGCATCAGACTGAGAATACACTAGATCTAAAAACATCCCTACATCAACAAAAATCAAACAGTCACATTCGACAGTCTCCTTAAACTAACTTCCATCTAAACACTTGAAAATGACACTCCATAGATCAATGTTTTCAACTAATTCACCTGGTTTGTACAAGGCTTTACATTGCAATCTGTACTCAGGAAATGTAGAATGCAGTTCTTGATTGTAAAGTGGTTTTGTGCACACATTACATATCAGGCACACAAACTTATATAAAACTGGTTGAAATACAAAAATATGGTTATCACAAGAGTACCAAACAGAACAGAATTAGAACAATTATTTATTATTAATATCAAATTTATGTACATCATCGCTCCAAATGATTTTTCTTTTAGTGAAGTCAAAACAGTGGCCTACATCCAGGGGGGTGGTGGAAATCCCTTCAAAATTAATGCACTATTACCATAACTTCAGGTTTGAAAGCAAAGAGTACACAGGCTGTCCTAAATATCTTTATTACCCACAGAAGTTATTATAAATAATTTTCACACATTGTATGAATGCTTTATTGCACATTGTACAGCACATATACCAATGTCTAAGGAAAACAAAGATTCTACCCTTCATCTGACAAGTAGTTTAAAATATCTTGGCCTCTGTTTCCCAATACAGATAACCGCATGTTATGGAGTTTAACTGTTTATTTTTATGGGAACGGGACCCCGCCCCTAACAGAACTGAAAATATGCCTTAGGTTTTATTGCTGTTGTGACTGCTCAATATATGTGTTGCTTGCTTAACGGGCTCATTCTGCTTCCTAATCTTATAAAGTCATTAAAAAGTATCAATTAAAAAATCTGATGCAGAACACTAGTATTTTTTTCACTGCAAATAATAATAATAATAATAAACCATATGCAGCTGCTGCATATGCTGTCAGACATTCTTTCTGCTTCATAAAATTAGGGTTTCCTGCCCTATATTCCATTAATGTTCAAATTACACAGTGCTTGACGTAATTAAGAAAGGTAACTACTGCAGTCCCAGAATTTTGCTAGACTTTTCAGTCTCCATTTATGATTAACCCTTTGGACTGAGCTTTGCCAGAGAACAGGATGAAAAGAAGTTTAATGAACACTGTTAAGCAATCTATTTCTTGCGATCTATGTAGCCTGAGGTGGAGGATTCTAATCAAACAAATATGGCATAAAAGCATACAGATTTGCAGTATGCAGTACCACAGAACAAAGAATAAACAAAGAAAAGTGTAACAAAAGTTGCCTGTTCATAATATGCTTTCAGCAGACAAAGCCTATATATATCAACCAAAATTTGTCATAAAACCAAAACCTAGCGTTGATAAGTTACTTATGTCTTTTCAAAAGGGATTACCAAAGCTGTTGACCATTGACAAAACACACCCTTGCCAAATCCTCCTCCCACCAGATAAAATTGCACCATTACAAAGAGCTGTGTCCATTTAAAATTAGAAAGTGTGTGTGTGTGTAATTAAGGAACAGCAACTTCAAGAAGTCTGTTGTTTTTTCGCTTGCAAGTGGGAATATTGCCATTTTTCTGGTTGCCTCGAACAAACTTCACACACACTTTGTCTTGTTTGAACTGCACAAGGAACCTAGGAAATGCAAAAGCACAGTTTTCAGTGATGGATTACAGCTGCCACATTTGGCTGGAACAAAGACAAAGAGCAAGAGATCCTAATATTTGACAAAGTTTCTTTATAATAATGAAAGAAGAGACATGCCTATCAGAGCCATAGCTCCAAAACAATGAAACCCCAACATCTCAAACTCAGTATGCATATTAAGGAGATCTTACCAGTATGCACCAGAAATATTTCATTTTCAAAAATGCATTAATTAATTTATATATGTACATCTGTTTTTACCCAGAAGTATCATTTTCAGTCAGTAGGTGGCAGACATCCCTAATCAAACATAGGTTTGCTTTGAAATGATGGGTGAGTAGTCCAAGAAACAGTTGTAAGTTGTTCTTCCCCCTGCACCTTCCATCATGGCCACAGACGAGGCATACTCTCCCTCGGGATGCTGTAAGACTGCACTTTGGGAATGGGCAGGCCTGATGATCCCAGCAGATAAGTTTCACATAGATGGGACCGGCGCACTGTGCCCAACTCTGACAGCTATGTAACTTTGCTTCAAAGTATCAGTGCATTATACTAAGAGAAGCAGTTCCCAAGAAGCTGAGTAATTTGGTATTACAGGCAAGAGACTTTTAAAATTTTGGAAACTAACTATTATTTGGTTATAAAATTATTGAAGAATTAATATTGGTGGTATCATTTCTGCCAATTATGTCTATTTGTACAATAGGAAGGTATAAAGAACAACCTGTGATGAACAGAACAACCTGATACTCCACAATCCACACTAAGATTGGATTTGCAACAGTTACATTAGAAACAAGAACTAATTTGGAAGGACAAGAGATTGCTATCATAGTCTTAATACTGAAACACAATAGCAATTGAGTATGTCATCCCAACTGAGAATTATAGTTGCTCTAAGTCTCTACATTCTCCACTTTAGCAAAGAATTGGGACATGGTTCATTCAGTAAGCATATACGGTCACAGAAAAGCTAGCATCTAGCTAGGCACCAGTCCTGTCCATCTGTTACTGTCCAAAGGATTCAAAATGTGAAAATGTAGAGCCACCTACACCAGCAACTTGTTGCTTGTATCAGCTGAAATAGTTGCCTCTGGGGAGCCCAAAGAAAAGGATAAGATGACAGTGTTCGCCACTTTGTTTCCAAGCAAGTGATATTTGGCAGCATATTGCCTTTAAATCTGGAGTTAGCGTATCACCATTATCTCCCATGAAATTGTCTAATCCCCTTATGAAGCCACCTGCACCTGTAGGCATCTACTAGGTCTTACAACAGTGAATTTCACATATTGACGATGGGTTTATGTGTGAAGTAGCACTTTCTTTTGTCTGTTCTGAATGTATTGCCAATCAGTTTCACTGAGGACTGCAAGTCGTATTGTTATCTGAGAAGCAATTAAGAATGAAAAAACACCTTTATTTGCCTTTGGCATCACATTGTCTTGGCTCAAAAACAACACTCTAGTATGCAAAAACTGAATTATTTGTGCAATCTGTGAATGTATGGTGGTATTTTGTAAGGAGGAGATATATTATAAGGAAGAAATAAACAGTCAGCCCTCCACATTTACGAGTTTCACTTTTGCAGATTTGATTATTCACAGACTATTTGCTGTCACCTCTGCTGCCTCCCTATGCCATTTTTAATAGGGACTGGAAGCCTCGTGAAACTGAGAAACTGCAAACAAGTCCCTATGGTGTGGGATGGCAGTGGAGGTGGCAGTAAGCCCCACCAGCCACCCACTTCTGCCTTGTGAAGGAACCCTGATGCCTCAAAGGAGTCCATGCTGGGTTGAATAGGGTGATCATACTGTTTTGTGTGTGTTAAATATGGTTTGTGGGAGGGTAGAATTATTCATGGTTTTTCCAGTTTTATGGAGGTCCTGTGCCCCTAACCCTAGCAAATGTGGTGGGATGACTGTATTATATTGTTGTTTTACTTGTAAATTCACATGTATATTGAAGGCACTAAACAAACAAACAAACAAACAAACAAACAGATGATTATGATATATACTACCGTCACATTTGCCTTTTCCAAGTGCTCCTTATTCCCTCTTCCTTCCATCTTTTCTCTCTTTCCCTTTTCCAGCCCCACCCCAACTGCAGCTCAAATACTGCATAGTTCCTTGCTCTATGCACTAACTAGACCATCTCCTGAACAGTAGCCAAAGGCACAATGCAGCTAAAAATTATCTTTTTCAAACTGTCATTTAATGCAGTGTGGAAGTTAAGCATGGCCCCAGTTCTTTCCTCTTGAAATCAATAGGTTTTGGGATGCTTGTATATTACAGGGTCATGCCCTTGATTGATAACTTCATGTTGCACTTTGGAAAACATTGCTTAAGATATATTAATTTTTCACATTTTTTCAGCCATGTGAAGAACCTCATACCTGCATTTAAAAAAGTACATTTTTAAAGGAATACTTAAAGAAGGCCTTGCTGAGTACAACACAGCTGAGGAACAGTCTCAGCCTATCTAGTCTGTGAAAATGTAAGATGTATTTGAATCTATTTACCTTTTAATAGCTAAAACTTCTCAGTTTCCTATCATCTTTATTTTCACATTGCTTTCTCAGTTATGCAATTTTGTTTCTCATCCAGTCCTCTTCAAGTTTTATTACTACTTCCTGAAGTGAATTCCCATTCTTTTCTTGGCTCTACAGTTCTTCATACTGTCCATTTTTGGTGGGTGGGCGGAATTCCCAGTTTACAAATCATTCATCTAAGAATTCTTGAATATTTCTCCCCACCCAATTATTTCCCATAGGAGCACCAATACAGTTAAAAACAAAGAAAATATCATCCTATCATTCAGCTCTGACAGATCCTTCCAGTAAAGAAATGGGAAGCATTCTACCTTTTAGTAGACACAGGATCTCTTTCCAGCACTTTATATCTTAAGCGACATTTTCAACAGGTTTAAATACACTTCAGAAAGTTTCCTGCTTTAAACCAGAAACCATAAATGAAGCAAGCTGCAAAGCTACTTGGGAGGAAAGAACCTGCCCATTTTAGAACTTCTGCCAAGTATATTTTTCCAGCTATTCAGTTGAAGTCCCTGACAAACCCTTAGCCTCATGAGTTTTACTGGAACACAACTCAAATGCTCCTTTCCTTCCCAACAACATGGCACTCACCAACCGCAATAAGCCTAGTTCCTGTGGAGAGGGAGTTACCAATAATGTAAATCTATTCCAAAATCATACCTAGGATTGCTGTTTGTGGCAGATAGCATCAAAATTAAACACACAAGTTAAAACAGCTAGTGACTGAAAACTGCAGCTGACTGTCTACAGGATTATCCCAGTTCTTCCAAAAGCCTAGTGCAAAAGGAACTACTTAAAACTGGAGTGGACAACACTTAATTCATCTTTACTCATGCTCCATTTTTTAAAGAGCTCAGAGAAAGTGACTGTTACAATCACATTAAATGGAAAAAAATGACAACAGCTGGGGCCCACTGGAAAAAAACAGCTGCCCAGTGTGGACAACAGCTCATGCCTCTGATAGCAGCCACTACAGCAACTCCACTTTAGGAGCAAGAGATGCTAACTGCTTTGATATGCATTGCCCTCAACTTGGTACTGTCCATATATGTTGAACTACAACTCCCTGACCATTGACCTGCTGCCTAGGTTGACAAGAATAAAAAAATTAAAACATCTGGAAAACATCAGGTTGGGGAAAGCTGGTTTCTGCTCCACTGTTTCAGGCAGGGGACCTCCTAAGTCTTCTATGTGCAAATACTGTTTTGCCAAAATGGAAAATCTAGTTATACTTCAGGACAGACTTAAAGGGGGGACCAAAGGACAATGTGTCACAGAGCTCTTGCTCAGCTTGGAAACTGACAGATCACACTCTCATGCTACTCATACAAACTTTGTCTTTTGTGACAGTTCACAGCATTAACAGCTAAAGCAGGTTTAGACCATTACTGTAGTCTAGACTTGTTTGCATCAATAAGCAATAGGCCTGCAGGGTAATATCAAACAAAAATTACTGAAGTTGCTTCACTTCAAATAACATTTTCCAAATGAATGAGGAATGTTATCTCTACTTTGCCTTCGGTACATGTGAACTCTCAAGAATTTAAACAGATGCACAGAAACTTGTCACACATGATGGCATATATATGAGGCATAATTGATTTCCTACATATAATGATTTCTATGTGTAGAAGTTGAATTTCTTTATCACGCCCAATGTGCTAGATATGACTTATCAAGTACAATCAGATCTGATTTTAATTAAGAATATATTGTCTCATGCTTCTGGATGCAAAGGCTATCAACAACTGTACTTCTGGTAGACAGAATACACAATTTTTTTATATGAGAAACCAGGATCCATCTCCAAAGTCAACCACTGACATTTCAGCTTACACCAAAAAAAGTCATCTAAAAATTCTAAATTCTGCATTTCTTCCAGACCCTCCTGCAAGCAAGTAATTTATAGCAATAAATTAGTGAGAAAGTAATGGAATATGTAAGACTGGGTTTTACAAGAACACACACAAAGATTACTAGGAGAGTCAGATTTTATCACCTTTTATTCAAGAAAATTGCCCATGTAGTGGAATCAATTATGTTCCACACAATAAGAATGCCAGTAAAGTTGTCAAGATGAAGCTGGGTCTGTGAAGAATGAATTTCCAAAGACTGTATACATTTGAAAATACAGACAGATATCTCTACTGCCTAATAATAGACAGTAGAGGTATCTGAAGTTCAAATTGCACTGTGATGCTACTACAGGGCCAAATGACAGGACTATCATGTGGGCAAGCTCTCGAGATCGTTAAGAGGTTAAGAGAATAATGAGACACAAGTAGTTTCCCTGTGAAAAGCTGTCCTGGACTTAGCAGAAGTCTGAATCCTAGCTGTTTGGCTTACAATCCTACTCAAGCTAAATGCGAAAATGAGGAAGTATAGTGGGTCCCTCTGTCTGGTGACATCCACATTTTACCTTTTTACACAGTTTTTATGTGCCTGTGCTTTCACTGGCTTTTGGGGGCAATCTTTTTACTCAGTCGCTGTGGTATTTTACATTTCGTATTACTATTTATTTTCATACTGGATATTACTGCTATATGTTTTAACCCTTGGTTTCAGGTTACTTTCAGGATTTTTAATGGGAACTGTTTAAAATAAAGAGAATTCAAAACATACTCATCAGAAATTTCGATGTTGAGCTTCTGCTTTGTTTGGCTCAGCATAGTGCGGTAAAGCTTGGTGGCCATTTCAATAAGGTGATCACTGCTGAAGAGGAAATCCCCTTTTCCAGCTGCTCCAGATCCCTAGGAGTTGAGAAGAGGAAATCAAGGGAAGCTGAACACGTAGGCAAACTCTTAGGTATGAAGACAGATACTAAGAGTACCTTCCTTTTATCCTGTGGTGGTTCAAGTTAAGAGACTGGCAACATTGGTTTTGATTGACAAAAACTACTGGTATCACCAAAGATTTTAAACCTACCTCTTTGAGATGCACAGCAAAGAAGCCATCATTCTGAGAGCTCATAGACACCTTGATGACATCCCCCAGAGGAACCTCTGACTTGATTTGCCCTGACTTCTGATCAGCAAGGAGGACATTATTTTTTGTGAGCAAGAAAATTCTAGCACTGCACTGAGGAAGAAGTAGAAGGATTATTTCTGGAACCATCAAGCAGAGCAACCATTAAGGAGTTAACACCTTTTCAGGCTCACATAAACATTTTAAGCCTCACTGGCTAAAAAAAAAAAAAAAAGCCAATACTATTCAGTGCATGCAAACTAACAGCTGGACCTTTCCAGCTGAACTCCTTGTTTGTACAATAGGAATAAATTACCAACCAGTTATGACAATATTATGATGAAGTAGGAATGACTGACTGGTGTACATTATTTTCAATATTCTTTCATCCACAGGAACAGCAATTCCAAAAACACCTTTAAGTCTAACTAGAATTAGTTACGCATCACAGTAGATGCACATGATTATTAAATACATCAATCCTTACAAACTGGTCACATGCTGAGAAGTCCAGCAAGAGAATCTGTCACACACATACATACAGAAAAAATCCAGAACAGTGTCAAAATATACTGTAGATGAAATTAACCTCACTGCACATCAAGATGCTTCTCCATTCTGCATAAGCATTTTTACCTTTCCATTTGCTCTGTTGATTTTGTTTACTACTTCAGCAATAATAATTTTCTCCTCCACGGCATCTTTCAGTTTCTTATATTTGGGGTTCTTGCTGATTTCAAGGTAGGCTCCTTGGAAAGGCTGTCCAACACTTTGAGACACAAAGGGAACAAAAAAAGGATGACTGAAGCTCATAAGGGATGAAAGGAAAGATGTCTGGGAGACACTTTGATACAGATCTTGCATCTAGCCACTTGCCCAATTAGTTGTGTGGATAACATAAGATTAAGCAATGTTAGAGAAGCTCTCCTGAGTCAAGTTCAAAAAAAAGATGGGGGGATTCACTGAGGTCTTTCGAAAACATCTATACTTCCTTGGGATGTTTTTCCATTTGGATTATAATCTAAGAAGAACTGAGAAGAAGAATTTCACATAGCTTGAACCCCTTAGTCTTTCTCTAATGAATGTAATGAAGATCTATCAAGCCATTACATTCAATAAGTAAAGCCCATGAAGGCACACACTCAAAAAAAGTGCATGGAAGTGAGTAGCCACCTAGTCACCTCACAACTCCACTTGGCTCCACAGCATTTTTAACTCTACTGTTATAAAAAACAAACACTATCTTCCATTAGCTATCATAGGGGCAAGCAGACAGTGGCCCCTGCTTCTTCTGGGATGCAGTCAGACAATTTTTCTCAACAATCAGATTCCTAAAAAAAAAGGGGGGGTAATGGGTAACTTCTGAGCACAGCTTGAAAATGATACATTGTGTTGGGGGTAATGACATTACCAGGCCAGTGTGATATAGCAGTTTGTGCATTGGACTGCAACTCTGGAGACCAGAGTTTGATTCCCCACTCAACCATGGAAAACTCACTGGGTGACCTTGGGCATGTCACACATTCTCAGCCTCAGCAAACCCTGTGATAGGATTACCTTAGGGCTGCTGTAAGCTGAAAATGACTTGAAAGCATACAACAACAATCATAATACCACGGTCATTAATTTTAAAAAGTAATGTAGTGGCTGCTAGTACTGACTGTGTTTTTTAAACATAAAAGTAACATTTACTCATTATTCATAAAACACATTTTAATAGTCATTTGGGAGAACTGTTCACCATGTTTGTACTTTTAAAGCTTTTTTTCTTTTAAAAAGTAATTAAAAAGGAAATTAAAATGAAGCACCGAGTTGCAACAAGTTCCTTGGCTAGCAACGAGCCATTCTCCAAAAGAAAGAAGTAATGAATTTCTTAAGTAACACTCCAAGTTCTATTTCTGATTCTTCTGAGAAGGACCCGAAACATCCTCTATTTACAGCTGTCTTCACAGGATCAAGCAGGAAAGCTTTTGTCAACTGGCAGACAGTTTGCATTAAGCTGCGCCTCCCATGCATTCCCCTTTCCCTCAGAAGATAAAATAGTCCACAAGTGACTTACTTATGTGTGGACAGCTGAGCTAGTAAAAACTCCCCCACCCCCTTTTTGTAGACTACCAACTTTCCTAGACTAATTTTCAGCACTGCTTTAGATTAGCCTGAGAAAGATCGCAGCCCCATTCTTAAACTATGAGGACAATTAAAAGCCTCTGCTCTGTTGGTTCTGGGAGGGGCAAAGACATGGTAGCCAATTTCTAGGCCTTTGCATGATGAACTTTTGGGCCTTTAGCTATACTGTCCAAAGGTCCAAGACCTACCATCACATTAAACTCCCAACACACTAAATTACCACCATTAGCTACTAACAGATTCATTTTGCAATCATGTCGTAACATTTCAAAACTCTGTGTCCTTTTTAATCATAGTAGATAACTTCACCTGCATCCAAAAGGGGTGAAAAAGACAGCAAGAATGCAGACAGAGTTACAGCCCCTTAAGCAATATAAGCTGCCTATTGCCCTGTCTGGAACAAACAGTGCTGGCCTGGATTCTTACCGCAATACAGAGGCAAGTTTCCACCTGTCTGAGAAACTGATAAGATAAAGTAATGCTCTCTGTAACCAAAGTTAAGGATTTCAGTACTGAAGTACAAGAGATTACAAAGCTTATGAGTAGAAATGCTTTATAAATAATAGTGCTGCACAACTGGTCTTTATATACACTCGCTTGTGTTGCCACATTGTACATTTATCTCTAAACAGATGGTGCTTTGCTTTTCACAGAACAGTCCCCTAGTATTCTACCTCTAGTAACTGCGACAGGTATGGAAAGTTCCAAAGGAGATTGCATTTTGTATTTTGTCTGCATTGATGCAGTACCAAAACAGTTAGCTCCACCTTTTCTTTCTTCCTAATGACAGATGGTGGGAATGAATGGGTAAGACGGGAGCAGAGCAGACCAGATTTGGCTATAAAAACCACTCATAAACAGATCCAGCAGCAGAAATAGAGAACCTGAAACCCTCCAGATGTTGTTGAACTGCAACTCCCCCTGTCCTTAATCACTAACAATAGCTAGCTAGTTTTCATAGAGTTGGGAGTCCCAAGGCCATCTGGAGGGTTGCAAGTTCCCCAGCCCTGTCCTGTGGTCACTAAGAGTCTCCTCGTCACATAGATGTTCATTCTCAGGTTCTTTCATGATAGAGGAGAATGGCTTCTGAGCAATAAATCAAATTCAATTTTTTCACATCAACATTCTTGCAAGTTCCAGTGCCCCCTACACTTCATCCCACCACTGCTTTTATATATCAAAATATTTTTCCTTCTAAGCAGCTTCCCCATCTAGAGATCTCGGCATAGGATGTTGTTGTTGTGCGCCTTCAAAGTCATTTCCAACTTACTGCAATCCTAACATGAACCTATCATGGGATTTTTTTAGGTCTCAAGAGTGTGTGACACGCCCAGAATCATCCAATGGGTTTCCATGGCTGAGCAGAGAACAGAATCCTGGTCTTCAGGGCTGTAATCAAATGCTCAAACCACTGTACCATGCCGGTTCTTCAGGGCAATAAAATAACACAATCCATTAAAAAGCAACTAAAAACAGTTCAACTGATAGCCTTTATGCTCCATGAATTTGTTTAAACCCCCTTCAAGTTGGCAGCCACTACCACATCTAGTGGCAACAAACTCCTAACATGAATTAAGTGATGAAAAAATCCCTATTGTTCTTAATCTCCTGCTAATTACTTTGACTGGATGATATTTTAGTGTTATAAGAAAAGAAAGCTTACTTTTTCCCCCTAAGATCACACACAGTTTTAAAGTCATGACTATTTCTACCTCTTTGCTATTGTGCTTTTTGTAAACAGAATAAGCCCCAAATATTATTGACCTTCAAGTTGATTCATCAACTGATCGTTTTGCTTGTCCTTTGACTTTTTAGCTGTATAATTTGCTTTGCAAGGTGTAGCATCCAGCATTGCACATAGTGTTCCAAATGTCACTGTGCAGAAAATTTGTACAAAGCCATTATTATATTGGCAATTACATTTTCAATCCATCTTTCAGTCACTCCTGATGTGGACGTTGCCTTTTCCCCCCATCCATGGCTGTTACATATGGGGCTAATGTTCTGAACTGAACTGACCATCACAAACTCCAAGTTTTCCTTCTTGATTAGTCATCAGTGGACATGTGGCATTAGGATTATTTTGTTCAATGTCTTTTACTCTCAGATCCCTTCCTTACTATGTTTGTGTGCAGGCTGATCAATGTGAAAATAAGCCAAAAATCTATGTAATATAAATTTTCAAGGTGAGAGGCTATGGAGCTGTAAATTGGTGAAAGTTATGGCAGAATCCACAGGTTAAGATAAACAGGGATTTCGAGGAAATTTTCTCTCTCCAATCCATATAAAGGAGACCGTTTCATCTTGCAGCTTTAGGGAAAGAAACCAAAATGGCTCATTACCTGGCTGGATATAAAGCTTTCTTGTCCTTGAAAAGTTCACTAGCTTCCAGTTTTTCTTCATAAACAAGCTTCTTCTGGTCTGTAAACTGGTCTCTGTACTTTTTACACTATAGAAAATATAACAGCTGAATCATAAAACAGATCCTGGAAACTGCCTTCAAAAAAATTTGTTATGGCTTGTTATCCTTTAGTGCTCAAGGCACACTTCCTAATCATTACTGGATTGAAACACAAATGCAGTTATAAACACAGATAGAGAGAGTAATCATCAGCAGCACAAGTTTCTCATTTTGTACCTGCTCTGTCCATTTCTCTCTGAATATATGTTTATCACATCATGAATTTATTACATCATGAATCATGGTGTAAAAGTTAGGGGCCCACCTGACAGCCACCTGCTTTTTAAATGATTGCACTGGATAGCAGTCACTGGATAGAGAGATATGCTGACAGGTATATAACTGCCTTGTATTCTGTCTTAAAACCAACTGCTAACATGCAACCCTGTATCTACAGTTCAAGTAAAATCAGGGACTGTGAAAAGTATATCTTACTGGGATATTAATGGGGAAAAAAGATTGTTGGTTTTACCTGTGGTATGTTCATTTCCAGCAGATAAGGGACAAGCATTTTACAAGACTATGTTGCTCCTCTTACTTGCCCCTAGTAGGCAGGAAAAAGAAAGATCTTCTAGTGTTACTACATGGGAGGAGCAACCCCCTGGAGGTCAGTTACTAAACAAAGAGATAAAGCTCCAAACACAAAACAATTTAACAATTTATTAACACAATCACAGCAAACAGTAACTGTCAACAACATTGTTTTTGTCTAAGACAATCATATACCTGAACTCCAATAAGAAACAACCCACAGATTGTGGAACTCAATGATCCCCACAGGGAGTAATTATATACATTCTGGCATTGTTATGCCAGCATCCACAGGGTGAGGAGGATGTTCATCCCTTATCTGCTGGAAATGAACATATCACAGGTAAGACCAATGTTCCTTTTCCCAGCAGAGAAGGAAGAAACATCTTACAAGACTGTGACTTGCCAGGGCCTCCTTGATTTAGGGTGGGTGGTGCTGATGTCCCACTATTCTAAGAGTCAACCATCTGCTGCAGGACCCTCCTCTCAAATGCAATTGCAGCTGACTCAAAGCTGCCTGGTTTATAATGTCTGATGAAGGCAGAAGGGGACTTCCAGGTGGTTGCTTTGCAGATCTCCACCAGGGGATGTTGTTGGTGGACAATGGCTGTACTAATGCTATACTCGTACTAACGTGCCTTCCAGTGGTGGAATGTTCAGAGGCTCATAACAGATCATGATTCTGAACTTGATCCACCTACTCAGGGTGGAGATGGATACTTTCTGCCATTTATACCATTGGTTGAAATGAGATGAAAAGTGCTTCAGAGACCTGGAAGCTTCTTGTCCTCTTTAAGTAGATCCAGATGGCCCTGTGTAAGTCCAGAGTGTGCCAGATCTCGTCAGGTTCCTTGGAAGGTCATGGAAAGAATGGAATGCGCATTGACTTTGGGAATGAAGTGGAGGTCCAGCTACAGTCAGATGTGATGATTCAGAGTTCTTTGTGTGATAACAGCACTCCTAATTCCAATACTGTAGGAAAAGAAGCCAATGAAGCCTCTGCAGGTGGTCTAGGCTTGACACGGGTGTCTTCCTAATGATATGAATGGACTTGGCAATTGTGCTGATCCAGTCCTGGGGATGGGAAACTATCCACTATGGGAGACAATCCAAGATGAGCTGTTACTGAACATGTCTCCAAGGTGCTGGATCTGCTGTGAAAGGCTGAAAGAGCTCCTTTCGATGTTCACCAGAAAGCCATGCTGTTTCAAGGACTCAAGGGCGAACTGCACATCTCGTTGCCCTTGCTACAGTAATGTTGAGTGTACCAGCAGATCAACCAAGTAAGAACAGATGTGCAGTCATGGCTCTCTCCAGTGCACCTCCAGAACCATCATGACCTTGGTGAACACCTTAGGTGCCAACAACAGGCCAAATGGAAGCACCTTGTACTGAAAGTGTTGCTTGCCATACACAAGGCACAGAAAGTGGCAGTGAGATATGCAAATAGGAATGTGAAGGTAGGCTTGCCAAAGTTCAAACAATGACATGAAGTCCACCAGTTGGAGCACTTCTAGAATATGCTTCAGCATCTCCATGCAGAACCTTTTTCACAAAACAATTTACCCCTCTAAGGCTCAGAATAGATCTCCATGTGCGAAATGAGGAAGAAGATGGAGTAGTAGCCCTTGCATCTCTAAGAGGGTGGCACATTTTCTGTTGCTCCTATTTTGAGCAAACGGGTCTATGGCTTCTAGTAGGAGGTGGTGTTTCACTAGATTTTCAAACCTGAGAAAGGTGATAAACACGAGAACTCTATCCAATATCTATGTCTTAGTGTGTCCAACACCCAGTGATCACAGGTAGAATTGTCCCACAAATGCATGAACTCCCAAAGCCTGCCCCCTATTGGCAGGGTGACATGCCCTCTGGTTCCTTCATTAGCCCCTGTTGTTGTTGGGCTGCTGAAGTCCAGACGCATCTGAAGTCTAGTGCTTGCTCTGGAAACTCTGCTCTCCCCATTGAGGGCTACAGGCTCTGGAGTCTTTTGCTTGAAACGAAAAGCTGGGGTTGGAGGTAAAGTGGGACTTAGGGGCACAGACATTACAGGCCCTATCTGTAATGCTTCCTACGGTCCCTCTTCTTTCCTCAGGCCTGTGGCTTTTTCTTATCCTTACTGTCTATGAGCACTGGCGCCAGGAACTCCTAAAAAAGTTTAGTCCTCAGACAGGGAGTGAACATGAGATTCTGTTTTGACTTTGTGTCCACATTGCATTTCTTGAGCCAAAGCTGGTACCTTACTGCTACTGATGCTGCTTAGCCCCTAGCATAGAACTGTACAGTATCAAGGGTGCCATCTGCTGTGAAGGCTGCTGCCTTCATCAATGTGTTGAGTTCCTATCTGAGCCACTTCTCAAGTGGAGAGATTTCCTTTTAAAATATTCTAGCCCATTGGAGGGAAGCCCTTGCCACCATGGAAACAGAGGCAGCAGCTTTTATAGATAAGGAAATAACCTCATGTGCCCTCTTGAAAGCTGCTTCCACTCTCCTCTCCTCAGATATCTTTAATGTGCCCTCACC
The DNA here is from genome assembly GCA_948474755.1 of Ctenosaura bakeri. Classification (NCBI taxonomy): domain Eukaryota; kingdom Metazoa; phylum Chordata; class Lepidosauria; order Squamata; family Iguanidae; genus Ctenosaura; species Ctenosaura bakeri. The sequence continues at coordinate 44,868 of CAOLHI010001671.1, forward strand.
ATCTTTATAAAAAAACAACAGAAGTCATGACTGCAGACATAGGGGCATCCACCAGAGGGACCTCTGGGTTATCTATGACACTTTTGGGAAAGTTATAGTTTCTTAGCAGCACTCATACTAGTCCAGTTCACTCTTGGTTTGCTCCATTCTTCCCTTACTATCTGCATGAGGTTAGCAGGGAAGGACATTTTTAACACAGCAGGGAATGCAATATGAAAAAGGCCTTCAGGTACCCAAAGCAATTCTGAAGCCTCGGGGGCGGGAGGGGGCTGCTGTGCTGGAAAGATTAGGCCTGATTATATTGTTTAAGAGAACTGGAAAATCCTCTACCAAAAAAAAAGGAGAACATAATTGGAGATCATTCCAACTCTCCCTCCTAGGAGGGAAGTTCTCCTTCTTCCACCTTAGAAGCAGCAGCATAGGAAGCCTCATCTTTGTACTGTTCCTCAGAGGAGAAAACAGAGTCTTGCTTACTCCTGAGGAGTCGTGGTTACAGTTCCTGTGCTTTCAGAGGGGTGGCTGTGGTTGCGAGGCTGCATCAGAGTCAGAGGCTGAGGCCACTTTCTCCTCCCTGCCTGCCCAGTGTGGCCTAGGCCACCACTCACCATGTAGCTAAGATGGTGACTACCTGCACCACAGGAAGCAGCCTTGGACTCCTGCCACACAGCCCTAGTGCATTCACATGACAGAGAGTCTGCGTGATCTCTGCTGTGGCCATCATATGCTTCCCTAGAGCTAAAAAGTTCTCCCCTCACCATCTAGAGAGTCTTGCGTGTGTGGTAAATGGGAGGGCCAGCCCCCCCCCTTTACACCCTCCTGGGGTCTCTATTCTTCTCCACACCTGCTGCAGCTGTTTCCTCAGCTACCAAGGCCCAAATCCATGCTGTCAAGTCCTGGGATGCCTCCCTCACAGCCCTGAGGATGGGAGGAGTCTGTTGCTACTCATACTTGCCTTCAGGCTTTTGTCACTCCAGTGTGCCTCCACATTCCCCAGCTTGGCACAGGCAGTGATGCTGGGCACACACAGCAATGCAGAGAGGATTCCCCTCCCCTGGCTGCTCCCAAGTATTCCCCTCCACAGAACTAGCACCCTCCATGAATGTCTGTCTTATTCCTGCCATGAGCTTAGAAAGGGGAAGAGTCACCGGTTGCGCTAGTGGTTCTCTACTTCTTTTTCTTGGACATCCTTCCTTCCTTTCATGCTCTCAGTAGAAGCGGGGGGGGGATGGGAGGGGAGGAAAGGAAAGGCAGGGGCTAGGCGAGAGTGGAAGTTTTACAGAGTAAGAAGTTTTGAAGGCTGAGCAGAGGAACGACAAGTTTGGGTATTTTTAGAGAAAGGTGAAAGACTGAAAGGATCTGAAAAAATATCTAAAGTGGCTGCAGTGACAAAGGTCTCAAAGCTCATGTAAGCGTGTCCTCTAGGAGTGGCAGGAGAAAGACTGACCTCTAAGGGGTTGCCCCCCACCCCCCGACATAGTAAAGTTTTTCTTTTTCCTGTCTACTAGGAGCAAGTGGAAGGAGCAAGCCAATCATACAGGATGTTCATCTCTCTTCTGCTGGGAAAGAAGAGAATTAACCAAAGAATTAGGTAAAGCTTGAATAGCTGTACTGATCAATTTGATTAAACTATTTTTAATAACTAAAATGTATAATGGGAATTTTTCTTATGATAACTGGGGGAGAGAGAGAGAGAGATTGAGAGAGCGATGCTAACTCCAACCAATTTGCCTGGAGAGTTCTTGATAATACAAAGCCCAATGGTAGGCAAAATGTGGCCCACAGTATCTAAGCAGGCCCTGAATTCCCTTTTTCTAAAATAAAAATTAATACAAATTGTAGCTGCTTTTGGCCTGAAAACTGTGCAGAAAGCCCACAATATGGCTCCTGTGTTGTTGTCACCCTGCTATAGATGATTCCAAGCTAGAATTTTCTTGATTTTGTATATTGTTCTGATAGTTAAACTTCTTATTCCTGGAATTTAAGGGCTACTCTGACTCACAAATTGATGACAATCCATAGATTAACTATCTAGATCAGAGCGGGCACACTCTGGAGCCTAAAGGGCCATGTCACCCAATTTTCAGCCTCTCTGGAAGGCTGCAGTGTGTCATCAGAGCAGCCAGTTTGGCCAACTGGAAGTGGCTTGTGGACCATGCTGAGGTTTTTGCTTTAGCTATTTTGGTGTGGGGGACCCTCTGAACCTATCTTCAGTGTTTGAGAGGACAAAAATGGCAGTAGGGGACAGAAAAAATTGGAAACTGGTGGTGAGGTGTCAGTGGCAGCCCTGGAGATCCCTGCAGGCCACATGCAGCCTGTGGGTCACACATTTTCCATCCATAAACAAAATAATCAACTTTTTTTTCATGGCAGCGTCTGTGTTGAGTAAAGTTAAATCTGTACTAAACAGATGTAACGTAAGAGCAATTCATTTTCTTTAAATCAAGATCTTTTAAAACAATGGAATGAATATGTGCGTGTGTTTAGCTAAAACAACATTTTAAGTAAAAATTAGAGAATACTGACACCATGGGATGTTTTGCTTCTTTGAATCTTTATTACTGGCGTTTAATGTAAGTTTTTATTTGTTAACCTATTTTGAAAGCCTGTGATGGAAATCTAGTTTATAAATTTAAGAAATTGAAACCTAATATATAAACACACAATAAGATTAGTTCTTGTAAGAGACTATTACCCTCCACAAGTGGAATATCCTCTTCAGTTCCTTATGAGTTGAATCCAAGAAGAGATAAGGCCTTGCTGGCCAGTTTTTATCTATTGGTGATAAAGAAGGCATCTTATTCTTCATTTCCAAAAAATACTTTTGCATCTGTTTTAAGAGAAATAAAAAGAACTGATTATATCAGTTTTTAACACTGAAACGTTTTAAGCAGACTTAATATGACCATACTCCTTATTCACAACATCCAGCTTCATTTTTAAAAAAATATTTTTATTAAATATTTTAATTAAAAATAAAAAAAACTCTCCCCACTTCCAAGCTTGTTTTCCAGTTGAATCTGCGTGTATCCATTCTATTCATACATTACTGTTGCTTACTCAAGGGACTGTTACATCTTATATTGTTAGACAATTGCTTTGTTACCTTACTACCATGTTACATTATTATTTTATCTTGCTACTTTATTCCATTGCATTACTTACAAACTTGCTTTATTCTTATTTCTTTTCTTATATTATGTCTTTATCGAATCCAAAACTTCTCTCCATTCCCTTTCAAAGTTCTGGATAGGTTTATTTCTCAAAGAAAATGTTGACTTTTCTGTCTCTAACATATCCAGGACTTTTAATTTCCATTCTTCTATATCAACATATTTTCTTTCTTTCCAATACTGCGCATATATCAGCCTTGCAGCAGTTATCAGATATAACAGTGTCTTCTGATGGCATCTTATTTCTCTTTGTAGCCCAAGCATATTTAACAGGCAAAATTCTGGCTTCATTTCAAAATTTACATTATAAATTCTTTGAATTTCGTCATGTATTTCCTTCCAGAATTTCCTTGCTATCTTACAAGACCGCCACATATGATAAAATGTTCCCACCTTTTCATCACATTTCCAACATCTTGCATTTCCATTTTTAGTTATTTTTTGCAGTCTTTCTGGTGTCATATACCATCTATGTAACATCTTATAAAAGTTTTCTCTTAAATTTAAGCTTGATGTAAATTTTGTATCTGTCTTCCATTCCCTCACCCATCTATCCGATTCAATTGAATGTCCAACATTTTGTGCCCACCTAACCATTGTATCTTTAACAACCTCTGATTCCATTTCTCTTTGTAACAATAATTTATAAAATTTAGAAATTCTTTTCTTCTGGTCCCCCCTCATCAATAAATCTAGTTCATTTTCTTTTCTCTCAAATCCATATAATTTTTGATCCATTTTAAATCTCTCTTTAAGTTGCCTCCATGGGAACCAATTAAATTCATGCCCTGCAGCTTTTAATTCTTCTTCTGTACACATTCTTGGTTTATCTCCTTCCTATTTCAATAACTCTTGATAGGTTAGAAAGTTTCCTTATTTTGTTAAAGCAATTTTGGATGCTTCTTGAGGTGAGGTCCACACTGGAAGTCTTCTATAAAATCAATGCTTTATTTGTAGCCAAGCTTTCAATAGTGTCTTCCGAAAGCAATGATTATTACATTCTTTATTCACTGTTATTTTGTCATAGCATAGATATCCACGCCATCCAAACCTATTATTTATTCCTTCCAATTCTTCGATTGGTGTATTTTCTACTTGTATCCAGTCTTTAATCATATCTAAACAACATGCTTGATAATAGGTTTTTAGTGATGATACATCAAAACCTCCTCCTTCTTTTGCGTCTTGTAATATTATAAATCTTATTCTTGGTTTTTTTCCTTGCCAAATAAATTTTTGTAATTCTTTTTCCCATTCTTCAAAAATCTTTTCTCTTCCTATTATTGGTAAATTCTGGAACAGAAACATAAGCTTTGGTAGTAGGGACATTTTAAAAGCATTTATCCTCCCCAGGAGAGACAGATTTAAATTCTTCCGTCTTTCCATTTCACTTTTAATCTCCTTCCATATCTTCAAATAATTTTTGTCAAATAATTCTTCATTTTTGGTTGTTATCATAATACCTAAGTATTTTACTTTTTTAGTTAATTGATATCCTGATCTTCTCTCCAGGTCAACTTGTTCTTTCTTTGTCATATTTACTGTCATCATCATTGCCTTTTCTCCATTTATCTTATATCCTGCCATTTGTCCATATTTTTGTAACATGTCCATCAACGGCTGGATTGATTCTTGAGGTTCCTCCAAAAATATGATTACATCATCAGCAAATGCTTTGTATTTTATTTCTTTACAGTAGAGTCCCAGTTATCCGACGCTCGGTAATCCGACACTCTGAATTAACCGACGTCGCGATGGCCTGGGGGCATGGCTGTGGGCATTTCCGCGCCCCAGACACGCCCCAGGCCCGCCCCGACATGCCCCCGACACGCCCCCGACACCCCCCCAAAATGGCGGCCGCCACGGGAGTCCGGGTAATCCGACCTTTTCAGTTATCCAAGGCTGCGGCCGCCCGTTTGCGTCGGATAACTAGGACTCTACTGTACTCTTAATTTTCAAACCTCGCATCTGAGATTCTTGATTTACTGCAATCAGCAGTGTTCCCAATACGGCTATAAATAATAATGGAGATAAGGGGCACCCTTGCCATACCCCCTTATTTATTACAAAACTTGATGTTGTATCTCCATTTATAATTATCTTCACTGATTGATTCTGGTAAATTCTTTCAATCCATTTACAAAAGACTTCTCCCAGGCCATATTCTTTTAGAACTCGAGACAAAAATTCCCAGGAAACATTATCAAAGGCTTTTTCTGCAGCCAGTAAAATAAAAGCTATCTTCTTCCCTGGGTTTTTAACATAATATTCAATCACATCCAGAAATGTCCTTATATTTTTCTTCATATATCTGCCCGGAAGAAAGCCTGTTTGACCTTCATGAAGCTTATCTCGTAATACCTGTCTCAAATGTTTTGCCAATACTGCCACCAGTATTTTATAACCTACATTCAACAGAGAGATTGGTCTGTAATTTTTAACTTCTCTTTTATCTTTGTCTTCTTTAGGTATCAAAACAATATTTGCTTCTCCCCAGGACTGCAGTTTCCCCATCCAGTTTCATTTTAATCTAAGAGCTATGATGCTTCTGGTTACAAATGATCAAAAATTCATGATGGATTTTACTGAGCCAATAAAAACATTTGCCCAGAACTGTAAACCTGTGTGCACAGCCATTCACTCTCACTTTGCTTCTTTCTCTGTGATAAATAAGCTGGGAAGGTGGTGAGTTCTGTTTGATGGCCACATCTGGATTATTGGTAACATTGCCTAAACAAGACAATTTTTATAAGCAAAAAACAAATCTTGATTTTAAAGTCAGTTTACATGCTGACTTTGCAGGTACTCTCAATCATATTACCTCAGATGTCACAGAAACCCAAACCTTTTCTGGCTGGTTTAAATGTCACACGAAAGAGGGAAGTAAATGGGCTGTGTGCCCACACAAAGGTAGCCATCTTCCAACAGCCCTCAGAAAACATTCCCACCGGCCTCAATCCCCACTCCCACCCAAACTCCCCCCCATCTTCTGTCTGGGCTGGCAGAAGTTGAATACCCCAAGTCTAGAAGGCAAAATTAATTTCTTAGCACTAAAGATAACTTTGATTTCCATTTGCTGTCTCTGCAGATTATTATGTATGGTCCTGTGTGAGTTAATATGTGAGGCAGTTATAAGGGTTCAGTGGCTTTGATGGAAGCTTCCAAACAGAACTACAAATATACAGGATAGGTAGGTAGGTAGGTATGCAAAATTAGAAGTTGAGGCTAAACCTGAAAGTCAAGATTCCAAAATTCCAAATACATTCCAAATACAAATAAATTCCAAATAATTCCATATACATGCAAAAGGCACCGTGTTGTCTGTCAGGTAATTAAGGAGAAGCAGCATTAGTATAAAAATAGTAGAATCCATTGTGTGTGTTTATATATATGTGTAAACACACACACACACACACAGTCGGCCCTCCATATCAGCAGATTCTGTATCCACAGATTCAACCAACCATGTCTTGAAAATGTTAAAAAAAATCCAAAAAGCAAACTTCGATTTTGCCATTTTATATAAGGGATGCCATTTTACTACACCATTGCATCTAATGGCAATTGAACACCCACTTTTGAAAGAAACAGTCAGTCCTGGAACCCAACCCTAGCAGATATTGAAGGCCTATTGTACTGAAATATCAGATTTTCTTGGATTAGTTTTACTATTTGTTTCTAAAGAAAGGATATAAAGCGAATGTGATTGCCGCAACAATATTTCAAAGCATATTAGAAAGAATATTAATTGTACATTAAATACATACAATTTTCTGAAGTATGAATTCATATATTTTCCTTCCAGCGTTGGCTCGGAAGAATTTCCTGTACTCTCTGCGGACCTGATAAATTAAAACATCAGAGTAAACATTCAGCTCTCATTTTGTTTTTCCACAAGCAAGGCACTGAATTGCAAGCAAACAAATTTTAGTGGTATTTTCAAAAAGTCAGGTGCATAAACCAGGATCTTTCTAGATACAGAAAACTAGGGCACACTCAGACAAAGTAGAAATACTTTTTGATTGTACAAGGAATCAACATTCTCATGCTTATATCTTCTTGCTACTAAATCTTAGCCATACTATATCAGGCTGCAGAAGGGACTGACTTGACTGTTTTTCCATATGAAAATCTTAGCAAACTGTGCCATTCTTTTTGTGCACACCTGTTCTGTACCAAGGACATTCAATACAGTAAGCACATACTTGCAATCTGACGTAGTAAATTTCAGTCAGAGGTTTACCATTATGAGGCTTTATCATCTATAAGGTTATCTGACATCATGGGATTTATAACAGTGGAGAGACTTTTTCATGCAATCCCCACATATTTTGTTTTGAGGTAATCTGTCAAATCAGTGGCATTACCCATGATTGTAATAAAGTAGATTTGCATCTTCAAGAGACTACTATCACCTCCTTCCATATACATACAAGCTGCTTACCTTACACATCCTGCCATATCCACATGCTAGCATTTTCTAGAAAGCAATTACTGTCAGAGTTCAAAAGGAATCCCTGCTTAGCTCACCACTAGGCTTTTCCACCTCATCATTTTTAACCCTCCTGTATCATTTATTCTGATGTTATCAACCTGCTATTGCAGAGATCAACTGGACCCCTTGAATATCTTAGCTATGATTTATAAATGTGATTAATTTACCTTGGTTTAACATTAAAAATGATGTTTTATTGACATTTTTCTTTTTACAATAGATTTTTTCCAAAAATCCAATGTCACACTCAAGTACATGCCCTCCCAACATTAGCACACAGTTTTGTTCACACTGGTTAGACAATCTACTCAGGGCTAGCAGAATGCCCTAGAGGAGGTAAAAATGAAGAAGCAAAGTGATAACTTAAAATACTTTGGTGAAATGCTGGACTCCGCAGTATATAATGGGAGAAGGAGTACAATTGCCTGCAAGATTATACAGAGGGGGATATTTAAAAAAAAAAATCTATGCTGGTACTCATGAAGTGGTACAAAATTTTGCTCATCTATTTCTGAATTTATTTTTCTTGCCCTACATTGAAAAGTTTCTGGGGACAAAGTGGTCTCCAATTAGATCATGTGTGGTAGAATTTCACCTTCTCTTTCAGCTTAATACAGGTGAAGGTCTTCAGCAAGTGAACATTAAAAAAAAACTGAGAAGAGGGGAGATGAAACACCACAGAGCAACTCCATTCTGTGTTAAGGCACATAAAAGAGCATGTGATGGTTCAGGCTTGTTATAACAAAGTTTTACAAACAGTTCAAGCAGTTGCTGGGGCCACTGTGAATTCAGAGTGAAGTTACAGCTCACTTATAAATTTTTTTTTCAAATGTTCAGTGAAAACATATTGGCAGGGTAAGAGAGAACAATATTACTTTTCCCTCAGAATAATATAGTGTCTCAAGGTATAGAAGGTGCATTGCCAAAAATGTGTTTGAAGATAAATTCTGTATATGCATGGAGGCTCTTTTTCATAAAATAAATGGCTGCATTCCTCAATGTGACAAAAGACCAGTTATTAGGTAAAACTACTTGAAATGTCACACTGCTTTCCAGAGAAGTTTGAATTATGCTACAGCTAGAGGTCAGGCCTGTTAAGCGAGATTTTTGTTTGGATAATTAAGAGTTTTCCATTACAAAAAGTGCAAACAATGCCTCAGCTTAGTTTCAGAAAATTTTAAAAATGGCTCTTTAAAAGAGTTATAAAGAAGTTCCAGTTGTTGTTTCTAATCTTTAGTATAATATGCAAAACACACCTGCCCCAGTCCCAAGGCTGCACTTGACAAAATTAATGTACCAACTGTAATGTACCAACAACATGCCCCCATTTCTTTAAGTACCGGTAAATGTACTGTAAAGCCCGTCTTTCTTGGTGAGTGGGAGGAGAATTATGGGGGATGGTAAATTAACCCCATCTTACTCATAAGCAGAGAAGACCTACTTTGAAGACATGAATGTCTCTATCATGTGTGATTTGGGGTTGCCCTCAAACAATAGATATATGAAAACTAACCATCTGGATTTATATCACAGCACAAGGGCCTAAACAAAGAAAGGATGAATATTTATAAAGAAATGTCTAAACTTTTAAAGACACAAACCCACTTGTGACTTAGCTGCCAGTCCATATGCCCATTCTGAAAGAAATTCTTTTGGACTCTACATTTAGACATGCTGGGAAATGACATACCAGCAAAGAAATCTTATGTTCACAATTACTTCCTACTGCAGGAAGAAGAGGTTAAGAAAAACAAATGTGCAATTGTTTAAATCTCAAGTGTTGCCAAAGCAGGCGAACTGCACTGGCATCCCGTTAATAAAAATTCTCATTTCTTTAATACCTCAACTCTCCTTGTGAAATCAGCAATATCCTGAATTGTATCAACTTATGTACGTATGTTTGCTCTCTCTCACACACAAGAATACATAATTACAATACAGTAGTTTTTGTTTTAAAAATCCATGAGGAAATTATTTCCCTAAAGATCATGCTTGCCATAGCAATCCCAAAGCCCCAGAAGTTTATTATGCGTTAGTAGATGCAACACTTTATTTAAAATTCATTGATTGACATAAGGGAGTTGTTTGAGAGAGTACCTTTAATCCAAGCCAGTAAGCCCAAATGACTGCCACAGCATGCCTACGCCTAGCCTCCTCCTTCAAGCGTTTCAACTCCCTTCGAGCCTAAAATGTTTAGATAGTGAATCATAGAGACAGCCCAATGCAGACAGCACAAACGACCAGAAAAAAAATATTCCCACTGATAGAATGGGTGATACAGGAAGATGGAAGAACAGAGTGTAACCTTTGGAAACCCCAGCAGGTCAGGGTGAAGACAAGGTGAAAATGCAGGCGGCCCTCAGCACTGCTCCACTGATAAGGATGAGAGAATTAGGAGCAGCACACATTTCACTGCACTAGCACTTCCAGTATGGCAAGTTAAGATGGTCAAAAGCTTAGTCCTTTAATTTTAATGGAAAAACTTTAGGCACAGCTTCAGTTCAAAAGAAGGTTAATTCAGATCTCATATTAGAAACCACAGAATGCATATTGTTCAGCAGAGGAAGGTGCCTGAAGTACAAAGGAACCAATTCAGAGACTCAGCATAAGTACATGGAATCCCAAGAATAGGGACATCCACCCCTCTTTCATTTTATACTGCCATTAGACCTTTGATGCTATTGCACTTTCTTCCAAAATCTTGTAAATGAGCTTTTACTTAGTGGTCACATGAATATATACATAAATACCACAACACAAAAACATAACAGCATGATATATAAAACATGGCCTATGAGGGAAGTATCTGTGTGTGTATGTGTGTGTGTGCGCACGCATGTGTTTTGACTTATGCATTCTGTGTGGACGTAGGTTCCTGTTGTTCCTTTTTGGAATTTTAGCATTAGTAGAGGACAGGTGTCTACTGTGTCTGAACGGCTGAATATGAAATAATATCACCAGCAGCTATAGCTATGCACTGGCAGTATCTCAGTTCATTTTACAGAAAATTTGTCTTAGAAATGTTGCTGTTTGAAAGATCTCAGTGACAAAGTGCAGCCTGTTTCTCTTAAGTCTGCATTTAAAGAAATGATCAGACAAGAAAGCAAACTTATGATGCAGCACCATGCTCACTTACCTAGGCAGTAAGCACAACTGAACTCAATACAACTTACATTCGGATAGCTACGTCTAGTATTGTGCTATTATTTCTATCAGTACTGAAGCAACTACAATGTAAATATACAATGGTGTTTTGACTAGAAGCAAACTCCTTCCATCATTCTGTGTGTTATCAGTGAGAGTTTCCTTTAAGGGATAGTAAATAAGTTTCCTCTCAGTGATCAGTTTTTTAAAAAACAGTTAGCTCACCTAAGGAGTAGACCCTCCACATGTTGCTGTTCTGCAATTCTTCTAGACTATTCCCCATCTGTGGCTTATATTATTTGTTGTTACTGTTAATTACCATCAAGTTGGTTTCTGCTTATGGCAACCCTATGGATGAGACGTCTCCTAGTAGCTTGCTCAGGTGTCGCAAAATCAGGGCTGTGTCTTCTTTAACTGAATCAATCCACCTATAATGTGGTCACCTTCTCTTCCTACTGCCTTCCATTTTGCTGAGCACTATTATTTTTTCTAATGAGACATGACATCTTGTGGTATGTCCAAAGTATTAAGACTAACTTTGAAACAATTACCCTTCCATTCAAATACCTAAACTTCATATCTATCTTGTGGGAAAACTACTAATTATTACTTAACATGTCAGCCTTGTCCAAAATTCTCCTATTTCAGTACCTTGGCCACTGTCAACACACACATTGTTACTTCAAATTCTCCAGTTTAGACACTACAGAAGTCGTACCATTTCATGATATAACTACACAGTTAAATACTATACAGGGAAATACATAGTTGCACATCTGTTGAAATCCTCTGACTGTCAGAGCTTGTAAAGCCACTGTCTGACACTAGGCCTCACCACAACAAAGTACCCTTATGCCAAGCTGGGCTGTTCCACTCTTCTGATCCAAAACTCAATACTCAGGGTAAAAGAAGCCTTCCAAGATCCTGGGCAGGTGGAGTTCTGAACCCAAACATCAAGTGCCATTTAAGTGGGAGATATTGGAGATCTTCCACATGCACAGCATGAACTCTGCAACTAAGCTAGGACTCCACCAATGCAAGTGACTGACATTTAAAGCAAGCTGGTTATATGTGCCCAGAGCAGCAAAGCAGGTGATGTTAGCAGATTCCTGAGAAAGTGCTGCTGCCCCTTGGGCTAATGCAGACCACCCCTCAACATAGGCTTCCACTCCATTGTTGCTGAGGTTATCCAGACTAGGCAGCTGATCGCAATGCTGAAGAGGTGAATGACAATAAGGGGCAGGTTAAAGAAGCAATAGTCACTGCAACTCAGCAGCATATCTAACTGTCTGTGGTAACTAAAGTGGGTCTCTTGTTTTGTTCTGCTTACTCACCAGAATGGAGTCAGACTTGACTTACCAAGGATATTCTGAAGCAACATCATTCCTAAGATTAGCTAACACTGGAATTTTTACTTTTTTTAGGGTTACGGTTAGACTCTCATGTTAAATATATTCTCCTAAAGTATCTGGACATGATGCAATACTGAATTCCTAATGGCAAAACCCCTCTTCAAAGTTAACTTAACAATTAAAGTAGAAAGCAGACTGAATTGCTCATAGACAAACTTTGTAAAACTACAGTATTGTGCCTGAGAATCAGCTACAACTATGCTACACTGGTTTAGCACAGTATTTAAATTACAATACTATACTGTAGCCTGTAACTAAGTATCTCCAGCAGGCAAATACTACTACAGTTTGCCATAGATTCCTGTTTCTGTGTCAGCTAGTTTATCTGAAGATAAACTCAATGGACTGGAGGACCAAACTCTCCAACCATGGCCTGCTGTTACACTCTTAATTTTGCCTTCCCCTCATTCAAATGGTTTTCATGGCAGGGGAAGGCGATCAGCACTTAGATCTGGACTCGAGAAACTGTGGCTCTCCTTAGTTCCTCCTTCCTCTCTTCCTCAGAGACTCACAGGTTGGTGGTCATCTGAGAGAGTGTACCTTTTTGTTTTTTTAATCCACCTCAGAGCCTTGCAGATTGGCAGATTGACATCTAAGTGGGCAAGTATTTAATTTTCTCATCTTTTTTTCATCATCAGAGCCTTGCAGGCTGGCTGGCATCTGGGAAACTACATCTATTGCAAAATCAGGCACTCTCCTTTTGCCTTCAATTATGTTGCCTTCTTTTCCATATTTTTATATATCTCAACTATCTAACCCAATCATCAGAGAAGGGACAAAATCTGACCAGTATGTCTGGCAGAACAGAAAAAACTGCCAGGGAAGAGAGGGGGTCTTAACTGCCTCAACTGAAAAGAACTGTTGGCACATGGGATTAACCCAGTCATGGCGGATTACTCCTCGCCATTCTGAAAATGGTTGCTGTTTTAGGCTGTTGTAGCAGAAACAACAGTCTTGTGGCACCTTAAAGACTATCAACTTTGACTTGGCGGAAGTTTTCATGGAGTGCAGTCTATTTGATCATGTGCAAGATGCAGCTGATAGAGCAGACTTATGCTCACAGACATTTATGCCAGACAAAATGTGTTACTTTTTAATGTGCCCTCAAAATGCTTCATTCTTTGGCACATGAGTTGTTGATTTATTTGAAATTTAGGAAGATCCTAATGCTGCAACATGCAGTAGCAGACACAAGTAGGTTTCTGTCTTGCAGTTGTTAAATTGTACCTGGGAGTAAATCCTCTTAAACTCAATACAAATTTTGTCTAAATAGATGTGCACTAGATTGCATTAGAATGGCATTGTTTCCTAATCCTGAAAGATGTTTTAGGAGTTCAAACAGTGAGATATCGATCACATTTAAAAGACTTCTGTGAGTTATGCCCAGATGGCCTTAGGCTATCCTGTCCCTATTTAAAATAAATTAGGAAATTATGTCAAAACATGGTGTTGCAATGAAAACTAACTCCCAAAAATGTGAAATACAAAAACATAGAACTAATGTGTACTGTTGTGAATGTGTATTTCTTTTTCTCTCAAACAGCCTTAGTGTGGGAACCAGTAAAAAGCATTACAGCATGTGCAAGCTACAAAGATGTTTTGCTTTGAGATGTGCAAACTTAATTAAATACATTTCACAGCACTGAGTCCAATTATATTCAGTCTAAATGCCTAATGACTTGTTAACAAGCAATTAGTGCTACAAAGCTGGGCATGTCTAGATTTTATTTTTCTAGTATGTTTTTTTTCTCCAGGTTAAGTGTAACAAAGATGAAATGGATGATTATTAGCAATCACATGCTCAGATTTAGTATGCTAGTAAATATGGTTAATTCATGTTTTCTTTTCTCTAATGATGTTGGATGAGGAAGGGGAGGCACAAGACACTTGCAGGTAGTACCTTAAATCCAAGCCAGTAAGACCAAATAACAGCAATAGCAAGTTTATTCCTAGCCTCCTCCTTCAGCCGCCTCAGTTCCCTTCGCGCCTGTGGTGCATTTAAAAATCAATTACAGAAAATTCAGAGAGAAAAAAGGTTTCTTCAATTTCCCAATGGAGAAAGAGAGAGACAGAGAGAGAGAAGGAGAAAGAGAGAGAGAGAGAAAGAAAGAACGAACGAACAAGGAAAGAAATCAAGTCATTTCATACAGTATAATTGGAAATGTTGTGCTAGACTGCAACTGGTTAAAAGTACAGCTGCAAAAAAGAGTTGCTAGTGAAATAGACTAAGAAGCTGACTATACTTCTTTAGTCTACTTAGACCACCTCTGTACCATGCAGTACCCTTTATCAAATGGAAGCCTGTTTGTCTTTTCCTACCTGAGCACCATGCCAATACGCTGCAATAGTTGTGACAGCTTCCTCACAGCGCTTCTGGTGCTTGAGTTCACGCAGAAGTTTTCGAGCCTGTAAAACACACACACATGCACACCATCCAAGTTAACACTTTAAAATATAGATAGCTGTAAAAAAGACATGACATGACTGGGGTCCCTCTCCCTACATACCCATTTCACTCCTCATAGGAAAAGTTGACACTTCACAATTCTTTAACTCATATCTAATGTTATGCAATTCTATGTATAGGTTTTAACACATCACAAAGTGTGTTACAATTATGAATGGAGAATACCATTTGTTGCTTAAGAGCTGTTATTGGTTTATAAGAAGGGAATGGTCCCTAAACTATCTTTCTGAGGCTAATTCTGCTGTTAACCTTTAATAAAACCATTAATAATTTTAGAATAATCAAAGGATGTGAATAACTCAGATTCTAAAGCAGAAGTAGAGAACAGATTGTCTGGACCAGAAGTTCCATCCAACATGGCTAGTAGTAATTGATTATAAAAAGCCATTGTCCAAGATATTTGGTTTAACATAAACAACATGCAAAGAGGGGAAAAACACACAGATTATAAACATAACCATCCAAATAATTCTGCTATACCAAATTTTGCTTAAGTAATTTTCCAGTTCAGTTATTTTTATTTTATTTTTGGTACAATAGTATACACTGGTTGGATTATCCTAGATATAAATAGAACTTCAAGGCTGGAAATAGATCTTTCATGGCCCAGAAGCAATTCTATAAATTATTAAAACATGTTTTTGAAAACACATTCCTCCAGTGAGTTGGTGTGAGATTCACAGGTAAGAAATGGTCAGCAGAAGAATGCTTAATTCTTCTTCTATCCAACTGTTTTTATTCAGAAACCCATAAGTCCAAATACCCAAAACCCAATGGTTTCAACTAATGGTGTGGAACTTGGAGGGCTGGGAGAGTTAGTGGGACAGGAATGGACTGGAGATTCTCATTCATTGTCTGCTTCTTCTCCCCTGCAAACCACCCCCTTCTAACTCTACTTTGCCATGGTGAAACAGCAGCTGGGATCTGGAAAGTCAATCTGGCCATATGCAGTGCTGTTCTGACCTAAGAAGCTGCTATTACTTGTTAAGTGTCAACATGCCCTAAAAAGGGAAAGATATAATTGGAAAGATACAATAGCAGACAGAAAGATTTACACCCTCAGTGATAAGTTATGTGGAAAATAATAGCACAAGAGTTCTTTATGTCTACATAACATCCTTAAGTCAGTGTTAAGGTGCAATCTGTTTGTATTCTTGATCAAGTGAAACTCTCACACCAAGCAAAAAATTAAAGCCTAGAAGACCTTTGATTCCCAGCTTTAGCTGCTATTATCTACCTCCTTTAAACAGCATTGTAGTGTTCACACAGGTCACGGGAATAAAGTCATGAACTCACCTTCCATCCTCTGATGTAAGATTGCACTATGATAGCAGAACTCTTGGTCTGCTGGTACTTCTTTTGTTGCTGCAGTAAAAATTAAGATATTTAAAAAGCGTTTCAGGATTTTAAAAGATTGGAGCACTAAATACATCAAACACGTTACTGAGAACTGAGGTCAAAAGGATCACGGAGCTAAAACAGACAGACATGTGAGGCAAAAATAAAATACATTAAGGTATCTCCAAGTGGATGAAATGGGGGAAAGGGAGCAGCATAAATAAACACAACTCTTCTTTACAACAGTTCTGCTCTGCTGTATGCTATGGCTTTATAGAGGAAAAAAATGCCCTAATCTTCTTGTGGAGACACTTTGCTTGGAAACACACAACATCCATTTTCCAAAAGCTATGCGCTTACTCATGATTAAGCATTTCTAAATAACTAAACCATGATTAATAATTCACCACATGTGAAATCATGGTCTGAAACTGGTTTGCATCATGCACACAATGGTTGTGTTTGCAGCTGCAATAAGTGAACCATAAAAGGAGAGCTCCCCTACCTCTCCCAGGCTTTCTGCTCACATGATAAGCTCCCCACACACCGATCAAGGAACAGATCAGGTCAGGAGGAAACTATAGTAAAACCACTGTGTATCTAGGATCTCTTTAACCCACAGTTAAAGTCTCTTTAAACCACAGGTATTATCCTAAAACTCTGTTGAAGATACGTGATGCTGTTTCTGTAGCAGTTCCAACCCAATTCAAAATGTTCTTTTTGATCATTAAGAGATTCACAGAGAAACATACCTCAGTTTACAGCTATAAAATTCCTTTACTCCAGCAGAATAACTTAAGCCTGAGCCTAAGCATCTACCAAGAAATTTTAGTTACAGAAGTCATAGTTTTGAGTTCATGGACATTTTTAAAGACTCACATGGATATATTTTTTTAAAATAATGGGTGTTATTCTACTGTTCCTCATAATGCACTGCCTAAACTAACAAAATGCTTTCTTACAGCATATCTTCTGTACCAGGCAGCAACCACAATCTGGCTCTTTTTCATGAGAAGGAAACGTGTGCGGCACTTCCAGCCTCTGTAGATCTTCTGAATTAGTGTAGCCAAGTCTTCAAGACGCTGTTTTCTTAGGTCTTCTAATTTGAAGAGCTACGCAAGATGCAATGGGGGAAAGGAGAGTAAATTAATGTGTTTTAAAATTACCACATTAGTGCCTTCCTCAGCAAAGAAAAGTCACATGGGTTTAGTCACTGAAGCCTGGATGCGTTCAACTTCAGATCTTCTAACTGAGCTACGAAGCTCAGCAGATAGTGTTTGAAATGATCCCCCTCCCACCCTTATATTACTTTAGATTTGGCTTATATACGCAGCAGAATGAGTTGGCAGAGGCTAGAAGTGTACTATACCATTTCAGACTAAAGGGGGAAGCCCTTGTAACGCTTCCATGTAGAAAACCCCTCATAGGAAAAAGGGGGCAGCAGGGAATGGGGTAGACTGGAATTAACATGCTAGATTTTATCTCTTTCTCAGGAGTTTTTACACTGTACACCAGCAGTTCAAAATGGTCTAGCCCATTTCTGTCACCTGAGGCAGATCAAGCCTAAAAGCCTAGGTCATCAGGAGGAAGGACAGAATATAACTTTAATGTACATTAACATGTTTACTTTCTTGTCTGCAATTCAGGTCTGCACAATTGTTCTGAGGAATGTACACTAAATGATTGGCGCTGTGACAAAAGCAAATGCTTTTTCTTTAACTATTCTCTTGTTCTTCTCCAAATCTAGTAAAACTTGACCATTCCACCACTGCATAACAGCCTGAATTTTTCTTTAGGTCAGAATTCAGCTCTGGAATCTCTCTCTCTCTCTCAATCTCTCTCTCTCCCACACACACACAGTAATAAATCATTACTGAAGCTTTTTTGTCTTAACTGAGAAACATTAGTTGACATACTGTTCTTGGATTGCGGATGAAGATTTTTGATCTACCCAGGGAAAATTCTTCTTCAGAGATTTCTAACTCACCAAGTAGTACTTCTACACCAGTTCTACAAAGCAAACAAAAATTCAAGCTATTACACACAACAACAACAACAACAACAACAACAACCAGGCATTTCTTTATATATGCTTCATTTAGTATGAGCATATTATTGAAGTAGAAAGATATTGTTACCACAGATCCTGTCTTTCCAAGGAAAAAAAAGCCAGTAATTGTCACCTATACAGTCTACAAAATCTGACATTCCAACTGTGAAAACAATAAGCAGATTAACAGGAGTCTACTGTAATCACGCAGTTCCATCCAGACTGTGAAACTGCGCAAGCAGTAAAAGTATATCCTATGTTTTAATTAGGGATACTTGAAGAATTCAGCATTTGTGATTCCTATATGAAGTATTACTATCTGTATATCTCACACAAAAATGAAGATCAGAACTAAGATTTTGTAGTATTCCAAAGGCTGTGATGTGGTTTTTAGCAATTTAAATGTTTTTAAATGTCTCCATGTATGCATTTAATGTTGATTTTTGATCATTTCCTTCAAAAAGCAGAAATGGAACAGAACCATGACTAAAAATACGGAGCCGTGCAAGACGGATTGCAAACTGTTTAGAAAATTACTGATTAACCTACCACCAGGTCAATAACACATACAGCTCTCAGCAGGATGTAAATAATCATAGAACAAAATAAATTGCCAAGGTTGGTAAAGATTCTGAACACTTCCAATTACTTTAGTTTGAAAAGTGAGAAGGGCTAAGATAAACACAAGAAACCACCTTTCAACCAGTGTTTGCCCAATCTTTGTAACACTTTTACCACATTTCAGTTTCCAGGGGAAAATACGGGCGTGGTGTTTACGTTGGGAACACCAAATAACCCCATGACTACCATATTTGCTGGCGTATAAGATACACCAGCATATAAGACGCACCCCTTTTATCTGATGGCAAATGCTATTTGCTGGCGTATAAGATGCACTGGGGTATAAGACGCACCCCATTTTCAAACAGTATTTTTCAGGGAAAAAAGTGGTTCTTATACACCAGCAAATAGGGTACTTTGTACCTGGCTAAATTTTTTTCTTGCCCTGCCCAGATTGTGGCCAAACAAATAATCTGAATAGTCACACACAGAAACCACAACTCTGCATACTTTTTCCAAGTCATATTAGGAATCTTCATAGCAGTATGCAAATTGTGGCTTTTCCTCTGAAACAATGACAGTCAAGTCTCCATAAGAGTACAATCAAGGAAGGGCAAAAAAGCTGGGATAGCAACGGGCTATGCATAGGTCAGTTGTTAAAACTGTCCCTCCCTGAGCCAACGTACGTGCAGCATTACCAACTGCTTAACTGTGAGTTAAGTGATGTGGCTTCAGATATACATTTCCTCTCTTTCTCTGACGAAAAGCAAATTACTTTCTTCCACCCTTAATCATGGCTGAGTGGCACTGTATTACTCTGGTGGTGCCAGCAGCCATCCAGTATCTGAAGCTATGATTTAAAGCTGGAAAGAGCAAGCAATCCCACAGCCTAGTCCCAACTGCTCGACTGATTAACTGGGATTCATATATTTCTAATAACTTGGACTGATTTTGAATGAATGAGGAAAGGCATTCAAAGTGGTGTGCTCTGTTTTTACTTTGTATGTTTTAATTATGTTTTAAATATATTTTAAACATTTTAACTATGTTCTTTTAATAGAACTGAATAGAACTAAAGTTTTTCAACTTTTGTAATACTACATTTTTACCAAAACGCTTATTTTAAATTTTATAACTCACCTTGAGTCTTGTGGTGTGAAAAAGGCAGGGTATGAATATAATAGATAAATAAATAAGCTCTTACCTGGCAGGGCCTCTCCAGTGCGGCCAAGTCTGTCTACAAAGCATTTTATATCTTTCTAGACAAGGCTCATAAAGTTGCCTGAATGCATATCCTGCCCTTCTAACACGGACATTTTCCAGCAGACCCAAATAACGAACTTGATGACAAACTAGAGCTTCATTGAAAATGTGGGCTGCTTTTTTATCATTTGGTTTAATGCACCTGCAAATGAAATAACATTTATTTACAAATCTATACAACTATATCTATTAGTCAACATTTATGTGGCAATGCAAAAACACTATGCTAATATATATCACCATGTCCCTTGTATTAAAAAAAAAAGCCACTCATGTCAACAAGATTTATTTTTTTCTCTATGTATTGCTCAGACTTTCCTCTGATGTGATGTGAAGCTGAGCTGTAAACTCATCTTGCAGCTCTTTACCAGGCAGCACAAATTAAAAGTCTACAAAGCATTACATGAAGAGAGAGAGCTGGAGGAAGGGTGAGAGGCTCCCTCCCACATGAAAGATTCCTATGGGAGCCTCCCTTCTCTTCACTCTCATATTGGCTAAGAGAGCTGAACAGCTGGTAGAAGTCTGCAGACAGATGATTTGCCAGAGGTACTACAGCCACTTGTAACTACAACTTAGCAGGGTCAAGGTGTCATTGAATGCTTGATCAGAATGCTATTTTTATCTCCTCGTTTCACCCAGCCCCACTTCTAACCCGCAAACAATCAACATCCTAGTTGATAGCTCCACTTTTATTCCTTTCTCTTCAAACTTTTCAGATTTGCTTTAACTTACATGTTAGGAATCTGAACATACCAATTTTTTAAAAAGTGTATAAAAATTTCTTACCCCTTGTAGGAGAATCTACAGCACTTGAGGGTTTGACCTAGTGCTTATTTTAAACCACATTTACAATGTACACACTCTCATATTTAATTTTCTAACTGAATCTTAGCACTGTCACAACATACAAACTACACTTGATACAGATTTATTTTCAATTAAGTACATCAAATCTTATCAAAACTGACCTGAATCTGTACTAACTAAGGTCAAGAGCATTTAACTGGCCAGGTGCCAAAGCCTTATTAGCAAAAGTATGTTTATTTATTTATTTATTTGATTTATATCCTGCTTTTCTCCCTATACAGGATTCAAGGCACCAAAGTAGTTAATCACTATGGGTTAAATCCAATTTTAGTCCCAATCAGATTCAATCCACTGAAATTCTACTGAATTCTACTAAAATCAGTAGATAAATCACCAGGATATGCACAAGAGGTAATGAATATGTCCAATTTCAGAAGGTCTACTTTATTTGGGACTAATGTCAGATTTAGCCTTCATGGAAAGTTTCGCACTGAAAGGCTATTCATGCCACGGATGGCCAAGAAGCAGTATTTGTACAATATAAAAGCATTGTTTTGTTTTTTTAAAACTTATTCAGAAGTAGTATTAACTCTTGTTAGCTACACAAAGGTAACAGAAGAGAAAGGAATAACCAATCACAAAAAGCAAACTATGTCCCCTCAGCTGAGATTCTAGAATGAATATTTTGAATGTCTACCTTGAAGGTCTCTTCTGGAACTGAAAAGTAAGGTATACATAGTTAAGTAAATAAACAGTGCCAATGGCCAAAGTGGTCTACATAACAAAAGACTGCTTCCAGTATTTCCTTTCTCAATCTAGTTCCTATGAGCCAATGATCAAATAAAAATTATGCCTCTCTTTTACAATGGTCTCCCTTGAATTTCTTGATTGTTTTCCTTTGACTATATTAAGGATAACCACTTTCAAAGTTATTGTTTTAATTATTTGAACATTACCTGATATAATTGGGGTTTTTTGTTTGCAAGTTCTTCATCAAGGTTGCCACAGAAGCCTTGAATTGCGACCCTGCTGTAGGGGGCCTCTTCAAATTAATCTTGGCAGGGTTTCCTTCTGGGAATAATGCTTTAATGAGGGAGTGGTTCGCCTTCCACATGGCTTGGGACAGATCACGGTAAAGCAAGTCATTGTTCTTGTCAACAAATCCTTCTACCTGATACATCACCTAAAGGACAGACCAAGAGTCTCAATGAGCAAGAAATAATCAATTGGGGAGTCAGTGGAGGAACAGCCCCAAGAACAATTCATTCATGTTGTCAAAATGCTCTTTTTCTTTACAAAAAATATCAAGGTTCAAAAGAAGAAGCGTCTTGAAATAGCTTCAGGACTCCATTGCATAGATAAAGTCAAATGCTTAGGTATTCAAATTACAGGTAATAACAATCAGCTATTTCAGAACAATTATGTACCTATATGAAAACAGACTCTGAATAAGTGTGAAAACTGGAAAAGATTACACTTGTCTCTATTGGGTAAAGTGTCCCTGATTAAAATGAGTGTTCTCCCTAACTATTATTTTTATATCAGATGATCCCAATTGTGATCCCAAACAAGTAGTTTGAAAGTTATAAGAAATACCTTCAAAAAAATTTATGGAGTGGGACGAGACCAAGAGTGAAGTATAGAGTAATGACAGATTCCAGAGACAGAGGAGGGTTTGCAATACCTGATCTGAAGATTTATCACGCAGCATTGTATTTAGTTTGGATGAGGCCATGGGTGTTACTGGATAACCGTAACCTCTTAACATTAGAGGGACATGAGCTACACTTTGGCTGACGTGCCTATTTATGGCATGGTAAGGCTGAAGTACAAAAGATCTTTCTCAATCATATAATCTGCAAATCTTGATATAAAATATGGTCTAAATATAAATATTTCTTGTGCCCTAAATTACCATCTTGGGTCGCCCCAGCTGAAGCAATGTCAATAAGAACTTTAAGAAGGGAAGGCGAATGGGTGACCTATAAAGAATTATTGTACCAACAAGGGTCACAGGTATTACTGAAAGATCAACAGCAATTGAAATAAGAAGGTATCAATATACACTGGTTTCCTTATTTAGAGATTAAAGAAAGATATAAGAAAGATTTAGAAGCAAGGGGTATTGAATTAGAAATGAAAGACTTTGAAAACTTCTTACCTAAAGGAGATAAACATTTGTTATCCAGATTGTACAACCTACTGTTAAAATATGAGCTTACGGATGAATCTGTTAAAGATTATATGATAAAATGGTCCAAAGATATTGGGAGTGTAATTAAGCTGGATGAGTGAGAGACACTATGGAAAAATTATAGGAAATATACCAGATCATATATGCTTCAAGAAAATGTACTAAAAATGTTGTTCAGATGGCATCTTTCACCAATGAGAATTGCTAGTATGTTCAAAATCACTGTTGGAAATGTGAAAAGGAAATGGGTTCTTATATACATCAGTGGTGGGGTGTAATCAAGCAAAGAAGTTTTGATATATGATTCGATCGAAAATACAAAAGGTGCTGGATATAAGAAGTGAGTTAAAACCTGAAATTTTTCTACTGGGCATTTTCCATTTGGACAGAAAATTGGAAGGTAGGTTAGGTAGACTTATGTGGCATATGATAACATCAGCCAGAATGGTCTACGCCATTGGAAAAGTAGCACAATTCCAACAGAAGAAGAATGGTGGGAAAAATTATTAGAAGTTGCAGTAATGGATAGATTAACATACATGTTAAACAATAAATCTGATGAGCAGTGTTCAAGAGTATGGCAGCCATTACAAGATTATCTTAAAAGTAGAGTTTAGGATATCAAGAGTAGCAGAGGAATTACTGAAAAATTATAATAGAAGTATAAAGTTCTGAGACTCAAAAAATGTGCGCTAGCATGACTTTATCCACAAAGATGAAAATCTATAAGTGGAGAGATTTATAGCATTACTTTTTGATTGTAAACAAGACATAGTAGAAGATCTTCATTGATTCAAAATTTGTTTGTTATATATGCTATGTTTGTTATTTACAAACTTCTCTCATCTTATATATGAGGGTGTTGAAACAATAATATTAAGAAAAAACCATATCCTCCTCATGGGGGGAATTTTTTGTTTGGGTGTGATTTGTTTTTGAGGATGTGAGATGCTGTATTCAATAAGATATGATGTGATAGGACAGGAAACGATGTGATAAGAATGTGATATGAAGCATGTATAGTGGTATGATATGACATGACATCATGTATGATGTCATAGGACACAATGCGATATGATGTGATATACGATCTGATGTGATGGGATGTGATAGGATGTACGTACAGTTTTTTTTAATAAAATAAAAAATGCTCTTTTTTATATGTTCATAGTTTAGCCCCAAACTCCAAACCATTAATACGTTGGCAAGGGTCACTAGACTCTGACTTGTCTCTTTGGCTATGGAAGATGTGTAGTGAAAAACAGGGAAGAAAAGCTGCAACTGCTTGTGGTTCTCTTCTGTGCATACCCATTTGCCTTAAATCTTTCCCCTGAGGGTCTAAATAATTATGTTTTAATTATGCCAAACTAGAACTTTAGCAATGTGCACAAACAACAAAAGCATATTTACCTTGCCAGCATAATGCTGAATTCTGAAGCAACTGTGAGGCAGAGACGTATCATTCAAAAAACGTGCACATTTGCTCATCCTGCTCTCAAAATGCTGGTGAGTAGCACAGACCTGGTTCAGCTTCTCTAGGAAGGTGTCGTCAGTAACAGCCCCTGGCCTCAGGCATTCCTCATCTAGCATAGCAAGAATTCCATTCTGATTCTATCATGTAACAAAAAGCTTCATTTCATTATTCAGGTCTATCAAATATATTGCTTACAGTTCACAGCGAAATAATGAAAAACTAAGTTAGGTTTGAACATCGTAAATCTCCAGCCTGGAAACAGGACAGAATAAAAGGAAAAGTGAAAACCTGCTTGTTGTTTTACCATTCACAGTTCCCACTGGGTTTAAGAACACTTTTTTGGGACAAATTTGCCTGGATCAGCATGTAGAGCTAACAAAGCAGTAGGTGACATAAGACTGACATGCAGCTCCCCAGCAGAGTGGGCAGCAGTGAACTAGATGTTCAGTGATGTAGTGACAAAATCATCAAAGTATTCCCCACAGGCAGTTGTGTTAATCTTTATCAATACACCAGTGCTTTCAGTTTTCAGCTCCATCAAGAGCAGGCCTTTTGAAAACCCAGTGGGCCTTAATTTCCCATGCAAGACCAAGGAATCCCAAAGGACTATACATCTCAACAGTGCTGAAAGGAGACGGAAATAGTGGCTGGTGCTCTCCCACAGACCATTTTCATAGCCAACTTCCATACACATTCAGAACATTTGGTGAGCATCTCGCGTCTCATCACTAAACAGTTTCATAAAGTGAATGGTCACAAGACTGACAGAAAATGTCAAGAGGAAAGAGCTTCCAGTGATTAAACAGGATAACTAAAGTTCAGAACATTCCTGATAAGTGCCAGACAATATCTGTTCAGAAAAGGCTGCCAACTTTACTCAGTTTTGAAGTCAAGCTAGTGGGTTCCATAGAAACATTCAGAGAGAATTTTACTCTTACCATGAGCAATGAAATTCCTGAAAGAGGGGGTACAGGATATTGAAAGCTGCACCAAGCTTTAAGTCTCTTTCTCTCTCTCTATATATATATATACACACATAAACTCCTACAGTGTGTATCCACAAATCTCAAATTACATTACAAGAGAAAGAACCTCCTTTTACTTTTTTAAAAGGAACAACAACTTTACACTTGAAATGATACTTTCAGTCCCAGGGAGAGGGAGAACAGGGAGAGGCCCAAGGGCCAGCTCTTAAATACTGATAAGATTAAATTATGGAAATGGATACGTTTGCTCCTCCCTTAAGAAATCAATAGGCTACATTAAGCCAATTTTGGTTGGGCAGATTTGTTATCCAAATGGATTGCTTGAAACTTCTGTTACAAATTGCCTCCATTCTGGATCTCTCTGCCCTCCCTTCTGAGCAGAAGAAGCAGAAGCAACTATCTTTCTCTGAAGTGATCCTAGGGGCAGATTCACACTGTCATATAGCCAGCAAGGGGCCACCTCTCTATGGGCCCAGGATCCCAGGAAAAAAAATATATGCATGTGGGAGCAGTTACATGGACAGAGCCCCTTCCTAGGCAAATCTTTTCTGGCTGGAAGGAAATCAAACACAAATACACAATTACTTCACGAATGTTCTTACAGCACACCATGGGGTTCAAACATGGGTGGCAGTTCACACACTACAACTAATACATGCAAATAATTCCTAGTAATTCTAGGATAAAGATGACATGCCCCCTGAGGAAAACAGCAATAGACAAAGGAACAGCCACTTCAGACAACATCTGAAGAACACCATTATTCACTCATTAGAGAATCTTTTTTTAGGATATAGCATTCTTTTTTCTACTAGCAAAGGCCATAGTCTGACAACACAATAAAAATGAACAGGAGAGCACCTGCCAGTTCACCACCCAGCAGCTAAACGTTCACCTGTTGTCCCCACTCATTTCAGTTTGAAAATTTAATAGCTATTTCCAGGAAAACTCACTATTTCCTATAGTTAAAAACATTGTAATTTGTGTTATACACTTCCAACCTCCCCACAGTTTATAATGTCATCAGGCAAATTCTCTTCATTAATCTCCCCTACAAATTTCTGATGTTAACTTCCAATATTAAGTTCACCTTCGATTCAAAAAGCTGAAAGAAAAAAGTGTTTTCTCTCTCTCTTACTCACTCACTCACACAAATACACACACATAGACAGTCATACATGCTACAGACCATCCCTTTCCTTGGATAACTGTGGTAATTCTAGAGCTAATACATGTCAACAAGTGCTGACCTGTGGGGATGTGTGCATTTATCAGACCAAAACCAACCTGGGCTTGCCTGGTCACTCTGGTAACCTCATGACAATCACATGCCTCCATGGTGGCAAAAATGCTCTAGAATTACCACACTCCCATCCCAGAGAGATAGTGATGAAAAACAACAATGCAGGACTCTTTTGACATCTTGTAATTGAAATGAGTACACTTTAAATCCTTTAATGACAATCCATTGGAGGGCAAATCTGGTGCCAGCAGCCACGGTAATTCCAGCTCTAATAGCAAATACTAGAGCTGGTAATTCCAGCTTTAATAGCAAATACTAGAGCTGGTACCCTAATTCCAGCTCCAATAGCATATATTGCTACTAACCACCCCACACTGTTGCTGTGGAATTAACAGCAACTAACAGCAAGCCGGACAACACACAGCCGTCCCCATCTTCATTCAATTTTACTGTGTTTTCAAACTTTTGAAAGCACAGTAAATTAGAATTGTCACCCTTGGAGTCTCCAGAAGTACTGATCTCCTCTAAAGAAAGGCTATAGACCTTTTGGCCATTTGCGGTGTGGGGAAAAAGCATTTCGAGTGGGGATCTAACCATTACAGGCCACAAGGAGGGGTGCCAAAACTGTGATCACTACCACCCAATGTTCTCCATCCTTAAACTAATGGGACATTAAAAATACAGACAGACAATAGGAATTGTTGTCCTAGAATCACAGAGCTGGCCCAACCCCCACTCAATGCAGGATCTCCCACTAAAGCCTCCTCAACCAATAGCTGTCCAGCCTCTTTTTGAAGATTTCTACAAAAGGAGATCCCACCACCTCTCTAGGCAATTGGTTCTATTGCCAAACTGCTTTCACTATCAAGAATTTCTTTCTAACATTCAATCAAAATCTACTCCTGAAACTTAAAACCATTAGACCTGGTCCTATCCTCTGAAGCAACAGAGAACAGGCTTCTCTTCTCCTCTCTGTGACAGCCCTTGAGGTATTTAAAGAATGAAACCATGTCATCCCTCAGTCTTCTCTTCACCAAGCTGAACATGTTCCGCTTCTTCAAACTTTCTTGATATGCGTTGTTCTCCATAGCTATTATCCTTGTTGCCCTTCTCTGAAGCTGCTCAAACTTGTTGATATCCTTCTTAAAATTAGGTGCTCAGAGCTGAACACAGCTGTCCAGGTGAGGTCTGACCAGCAGAATACAGTGCGACTGTTCACTTCCCTCAACTTGGAAACTATGCTTTTAGTAATGCAGGCCAAAATAGCATTTGCCTTTTTTTGATGCATTACCACACTGTAGCCTTATGTTCAACAATAATCCCAACAATCCCAAGAATGGATTATTAAGGATTAAGCGTTAAGTTAAATTGCCAAATTAACATATGTTCAAAGGGATAAGTCAATTGAAGATTTTTTGAAATATTGGAGACCATTTACGGATTTTTGAGCAATAAGAAATCTAATGACATAATAATCTGTGGTTATGGCTACTGGGAATTGTAGTAGGATTATTTAGTTGGATATGTAATGTTAGATCAAAGCTTAAAGGAGTCAGAGCCCTGCTGTGCATTAGCTGTATGTGTTTTTGTCCCCTCTTTCCTTCTTTCATTTATTTTTGATTGCATATTACTTTGGTAGTAAATCAGACTGTTCATGCTAAAAATTAGTTTTAAAAAAGCCAATTATCCCAAAGCCATTTCCACATGTAGTACTGCTGAGTCATGCATCCCCCACCCAGACAGTTTCACATCCTAGTCATTTGGATTATTGGCCACATATGCCTTAATTGTCAGGGGCATGGGCCCGACGGGCAGAGAGCTTGCAGCTGTGAGGCACAGTCCAGCTGCGAGCCCTCAGTCACATGGCCACGCCTGATTGGTCGGTGCCTGGCTTGGAGGGCTACTTGAGGCAGGCGCCGGGCTGTGGAAGGCACAGAGCAACAACTGTTGGTCAACTGTGGTCCTGCTGTCTGTGCCTTGTTCCTGCCCTCGCCTGAAACCAGTCCTCCTGTTCGCCTTAGTGAAGTAACCTGCCCTATGTACTTTAACAGCCTGTGTTTATTTCTGTTAAGACTGCATTAAAGCCCTGCAGCTCTAACCAGCTCCCCTGCCTCTGCCTGACCACCGCCTGGCACTGACAGATTGTTGCTCCGTCACTTCAGGCAGCATGGATGGGGAGAATGCGGCCCTGCAGGCCCAGCTGGCTGCTCAGGCCCAAGAGAACCAAGGGCTGCGCGCTCAAGTGGACCAGCTTTCACATGCTCTGCAAGTGCTGCAGTTCCAGATGGGGCAGCTACAGGCAACCCAGCCCCAGCCTGCTTCCAAGGTCCCTATGGCTGTACCGCAGTGTTTTTCGGGGGAGCCTACAGAGCTGCAGACCTTCATTGCTAACTGCCGGCTGTACATCCAAGTCCGGGCCCAAGACTTCCCGGATGAGTGCGCCCAGGTGGTGTTCATGATTAGCCTGTTGGCCGGTATGCCTGCCAAGTGGGCTACGTCCTTGCTTACGGAGAACAGTGTAGTCTTGGACAGCATGGCTGCGTTCCTGCAGGCTTTCTGGGCCGTATGGGGGGATCCCGTCCGGTCTGAGACCGCGAGCCGCCAACTCCGCCAGCTGCAGCAGGGGAGGGGCTCGGTGCGAGACTACACCACCTCCTTCCGGCTCTTGGCCCAGGACGTGGCCTACAATGACCCGGCTCTTCAGGATCAATTCAAGGCCGGCCTCTCGGCAGAAATTCTGGACGAACTGGCCCGCAGCTCCCCACCCACGACCCTTGAGCAGCTTATCCAGCAGGCCCTCCGCATTGACGGGCGCCTGGAAGCCCGCCGGCAGGCCCGCCGTGCCGGAACCTCAAGTGTGCACACCTGGGCGCCCACTCCACGAGAGACGGAGGGTCTGCCCAGCCGGACCAGTTCCGGTGCCATCCCGGCTTCCTCGAGCCCGGAGGAGCCTATGCAGCTTGGGGGGCGCGGACCCGGCTGACCGCCAAGGAGAAGGAGCGGCGGCGGCGGGCTGGCCTGTGCCTCTACTGTGGGCTGGGGGGACACTTCGCTCGCGTGTGCCCGGCCAAGACGCCAGCTACCGGCGCGGCGGGAAAAGCCAACCCCCCAGGCCTAGAAGGCCTGCGAGGCCTGGGGGAGCCCGGCAGCAGGGACACTGCAGATCCACACAAGAGGCAACGAGATCCACTCCTGGTGGCCGCCATGGTATGCCTCGGCGGGGCAGCACCGATACCCGTGGGGGCCATGCTTGACTCCGGGGCGTCCAACAACTTCCTGGACCTCCAGTTTGCCCAGGATCACCGGATACCGTTGGAGCCCCTACCCAAGCCTCGCCCGGTGGAGACCATCGACGGACGATTGCTGAGGTTGGGCCCCATCACCCACCGGACGGTGGAGGTGGGTCTGGAAATCCAGGGCCATTATGAGCGGACCCGCTTCCTGGTCACGGCGGTGCCCCACTTCCCGCTGGTGCTGGGCATGCCATGGCTCTCGCGCCATGACCCCCGAATCTCATGGTCGCGGCGCGAGGTGCTCTTCGCCTCCGAGTACTGCCAGGAGCACTGCTGGCCTGAGAAGCTGCTGGCTACCCTGGAGGCCCCTGGTCCTGCAACTTCTGTCAAGCTGCCACCCAAGTACCAGGAACATGCGGACGTGTTTGACCAGAAGGAGGCCGATCGCCTACCTCCCCACCGGGTTTATGACTGCGCCATCGACTTGGTCCCGGGGGCACCCATTCCGGCTGGTCGCATCTACGCGCTTTCGGAACCCGAGCTGGCAGCCCTAAGGGACTTCCTGGAAAAGAACCTGCGCCGGGGCTTCGTGCGGCCATCGACGTCACCGGCGGGGACGCCGGTGCTGTTTGTCCGCAAGAAGTCGGGGGAACTCCGGCTCTGCAATGATTACCGCGCCCTTAACCGGATCACCATCCGCAACTGCTACCCGCTCCCCTTGATTCCGGAGTTGCTGGAGTGCCTGCGGCATGCGACGGTCTTCAGCAAGCTGGACCTCCGCGGGGCCTACAACCTGGTTCAGGTTCGGGCGGGAGACGAGTGGAAGACGGCGTTCCAGACCCGGTATGGCCACTATGAATATACGGTTATGCCCTTCGGCCTCTGTAACGCCCCAGCCGTGTTCCAGCACTTTGTCAACGACGTCTTCCGCGACTACCTGGACCGGTTCGTGATTATCTACCTTGATAACTTCCTGATTTACTCCCCAAATCAGCGGGTCCACGACGCTCACGTACAGGCGGTTTTGCAGCGGCTCCGGGAGCACCGCCTGTACGCGAAGCTCGAGAAGTGTGCCTTCGACCTCTCGGAGGTCGACTTCTTGGGCTACCGAGTGTCTCATCGGGGAGTGGAGATGGATCCGGCCAAGGTAGAGGCGATCGTGTCCTGGCAGCCGCCAGCCAGCCGCAAAGATGTCCAGCGCTTCTTAGGGTTCGCGAACTTCTATCGGAAGTTCATCCCCGAGTACGCGACCCTAGCGGCCCCCATCACCAGCGTGCTCCGGGGAAAAGCACCCTTCCGGTGGACCGAGGAGGCCCAGCAGGCGTTCGAGCGGCTGAAAACCTGCTTCACGTCTGAGCCCGTTCTTCAGCACCCGGACCCCAGGCGGCTGTTTGTAGTGGAGACCGACGCCTCGGATGTGGCGGTCGGGGCGGTCCTGTTGCAAGCTGGGGGTCCAGAGGGCCAACTCCGACCTTGTGCCTACTACTCGCGGCAGCTGTCTTCCCCCAAGCGGAACTATACCATCTGGGAGAAGGAACTCCTGGCGGTTAAGGCGGCCTTCGAGGCCTGACGGCACCTGCTGGAGGGCGCCCGGCATCCGGTGCAGGTACAGACTGACCACCGCAACCTGGAGTACCTCCAGACCGCCCGCAAGCTGACTCCACGGCAGATGCGGTGGGCCCAGTTCTTCTCGTGGTTTCATTTCCAGCTCCAGTATGTGCCGCGGGCTCGTAATCGCCGCGCCGACGCCCTGTCCCGGAAGCCAGAGAATGCCGCGACTCCGGAGCCCGAGGTGCGGTCCACTATCCTGCACCCGGAAAACTTTGCGGCGGCGGTGGAGGTAGCCACCCTGACGGAGCGGATCCGGGAGGCCCAGGCTCGGGAGCCGCCCCAGGGGCCCCTTCGGCTGGGGGATGCCTCCTCCCCGTGGTCCCAACGGGAGGGGCTGCTGTATCACAAGGGCCGTTTGTTTGTTCCAACAGGTCCGTGCCGGGACGAGGTGTTGCGGCTCTGCCATGACAGCAAACCCGCGGGGCACTTTGGCCCGTTCAAGACCATGCACCTGGTGACCCGCGAGTTCTGGTGGCCCCGGGTACGAGGGGACATCGACCGCTACGTCCGCACATGCCCCGTGTGCCAAGGACCCGCCGGGGAAACCTCCTGGTCTCCTCCAACCTCTACCAACTCCGACGGGTCCCTGGAAGGCGGTGTCCAGGGACTTTATCACCGAGCTCCCACCGTCTCGAGGACACACGGTCATACTGGTGGCGGTGGACCTTTTCACCAAGATGGCGCACTTTGTCCCATGCCCGTTACTGCCCACCGCCAAGGAGACGGCTCGCCTAGTGTTACACCATGTGTTCCGGCTCCACGGCCTCTCCGAAGGGATCGTGTCCGATCGGGGACCCCAATTCACGGCCCGGTTCTGGCAGTGCCTGCTGCGTCAACTGGACGTAGAGCCCCGCTTGTCTTCTGCCCACCACCCGCAGACGGACGGCCAGACGGAACGTACCAACGCAACCCTGGAGCAGTACCTACGTTGCTACAGCTGCTACCAGCAGGACGACTGGGCGGACCTGCTACCTCTGGCGGAGTTTGCCTATAATAACACCGTCCACGCCTCCACCCAGCAGACCCCGTTCTTCGCCAACTACAGCTACCATCCACGTTGGTTCCCGGCCGTTGGGGCACCATCCGCGGTGCCCGCCGCCGACCAATGGCTCCAGGAGCTGCGGGTGTTGCAGAGCCTGCTGCAGGAGCAACTAGAGCTTGCCAAGGTGGCATACAAGCGGACCACCGACCGCCACCGCCAACCGGGCCCGCCGTTGCAGGTCGGGGAGCGGGTCTGGCTATCCACCCGCTTCCTCCCGACAGGTCGCCCCAGCCGCAAGCTGGATGCCCGGTTCATTGGGCCCTTTGAAGTCACGGCCCAGTTGAACCCCGTGGCTTATCGGCTGCAGCTTTTGCACAACCTGCGGGTTCACCCCGTGTTCCATAGGTCACTCTTGCTGCCGGCCTCGGGAGTGCGTCCCGACGCCGGACCAGGTCCACCTCCAGCGTCTGTGATTGTGGATGGCGAGGAAGAATTCGAAGTGGCTGAAAACCTCGACTTCCGCTGGCAGAGAGGGCGCTTGCAGTACCTCATAGACTGGCGTGGCTACGGGCCGGAGGAACGGTCCTGGGAGGATGCCACCGATGTCCACGCGCCCCGGCTGGTGCGGGCCTTTCACCGGCGCTTCCCTGCCAAGCCACGGCCTCGGCGGGGTAGGGGGGGCGAGTCTGGGGAAGGGGGTGATGTCAGGGGCATGGGCCCGACGGGCAGAGAGCTTGCAGCTGTGAGGCACAGTCCAGCTGCGAGCCCTCAGCCACATGGCCACGCCTGATTGGTCGGCCCTCAGCCACATGGCCACGCCTGATTGGTCGGCCCTCAGCCACATGGCCATGCCTGATTGGTCGGTGCCTGGCCTGGAGGGCTATTTGAGGC
Source organism: Ctenosaura bakeri (assembly GCA_948474755.1). Classification (NCBI taxonomy): domain Eukaryota; kingdom Metazoa; phylum Chordata; class Lepidosauria; order Squamata; family Iguanidae; genus Ctenosaura; species Ctenosaura bakeri. The sequence continues at coordinate 78,189 of CAOLHI010001671.1, forward strand.
AGGCGCCAGGCTGTGGAAGGCACAGAGCAACAACCGTTGGTCAACCGTGGTCCTGCTGTCTGTGCCTTGTTCTTGCCCTCGCCTGAAACCAGTCCTCCTGTTCGCCTTAGTGAAGTAACCTGCCCTATGTACTTTAACAGCCTGTGTTTATTTCTGTTAAGACTGCATTAAAGCCCTGCAGCTCTAACCAGCTCCCCTGCCTCTGCCTGACCACCGCCTGGCACTGACATTAATCATCCATGTCAGTGTTCCATTAAATCGCTCTACTAGTCCATTAGTCTCAGGATGATAAGGAGTGGAAGTTAAATGCTTGATTCCACACAGCTCCCACAGTTTTTGCATCAGCCTGGAGGTAAACGATGTTCCCAAATCAGATACGATTTCTCTGGGAAAACCCAGTCTACAGAATATAGTGATTAAGGCATTGGCAATTGTGGAAGTTTCCAGATTGCTTAATGCAACTGCCTCAGGATATCGGGTTGCGTAATCTACTAATATCAGCAGATATTTATTTCCCCTTCTGGTAGCCCTCGGCAAAGGACCCACAATATCTATGCCCACTCGACTGAATGACTCTTCAATCACTGGCATAGGACATAACTTTGCCTTTGTCTTATCTCTACCCAAGCCTATCTTCTGACAAGTATCACATGTCTGGAAATACTGCTTTACTTGCTGTCCCACCTATGGCCAGTAGAAATTAGCAGTTACTCTTTATATTTTCCAAGACTGTGGTACCGTTGGCACTAAGGTCAAGATGATATTATTGGTAGCGTGTGTATTCCAGGATTCAAAATAAGACTCTGTGACACTGTTTTAAGGAACACAGAACTTCAAACATTTATTGTAATACTGTTGCTTTGAATGTGTTTTGTATGTAAATGTTTATAAACAGCACACCGTTCTTTCTCTCTCTCTCTCTCTCTCTTTCAATTCATTCACTATCTCTCATACACCCAATTTCTCAGTTCTCTCTCCTACAGAGCTCTTCTAATCTCCAACCTCTCCCAAACACACCATGAATCACATTCCTCTTCAAAAACACTCCAGACAGTTAAAATCCGTTATTTTCCTCTTTCCACCAGCCCCTCCCCTGGGCTATCCAAGGTTCTATTTCACCAGCCAATCAGCTTAAAACCTCTCAGTTGCCAAGGCGGCTCTGTTGTCAAGACCCCCTCCATCAGGTTCATCATAGGGACGTTATTAGATGTTTTGCTGAAATTCAGATAAATGACATCTACAGCATTCCCATCATCTACTAACTTTTTAAAAAAAAAAATGTAAGACTAGTTTAGCAGGATTTATTCTTGACAAACCTATGCTGGCTCTTATTGATCATTGCATTGTCATCAAGATACTTACAAACAGCTTCCTGTATAATCCATTCTAACATTTTTCCTGGTATTGAGATTAGGCTAACTGGTCTGTAGTTTCCTGGATCTTCTTTTTGCCCCCCCCTTTTTTTTTTTGGAAGAAAGAGACAATTTTTGCTCTTGTCCAGTCTTTTGGCCCTGCAGATTTGAACTCATTTAGATTAGCTAGGTGATTCTTGACTAACTTCCTATCACTCTTGATTTGCAATCCAGATGCCTTGATAAGGTCTGCGCTGCTGCATGTAAGCACACAGTTCTTTTTTGGGGTGCAAAAAAACCCCCTAAACCAAAATAGGTGTCGACCAGTTCTGTCTTGTGATCTGTCAGCATTTTACCATCCTTGTATTGAACAGTGGTCCACTGTCACCTTGGTAATTCTCTTCCCTCGAATGTATCCAATAATAATAATAATAATAATAATAATAATAATAATAATAATAATAATAATAATAGTTGTTGTTGTTGTTGTTGTTGTTATTATTATTATTATTTGTATCCGCCTCTCCACATGGATCGAGGCGGCAAACAACATGAAATACATTATACATTAAAATACATTAAAAGACATTAAAAACATACCTAATCCTCCCCACCCACCAACCCAGCTAAAACCAACCCCCTAAAACACATAACAATTAACAATTAATTAACTATTAAAAGAACAGCAGGACAATTGGCAGGAGGCAGTGGAAGTACTAGTCTTGGAAGGCCTGTCGGAAGAGATCAGTCTTGACTGCTTTTTTAAAGCAGTCAAGACTGGTAATATGCCGGGTCTCCTCCAGCAGGCCATTCCATAGCTTGGGAGCGATAGAAGAGAAGGTCCTCTGGGTAACTGCAGCCAACCTAGTTCTGACTGGCTGCAGTAAATTCCTCCCAGAGGACCTTAGTGTGTGGGGCGGATTATATGGGAGAAGGCGATCCCGCAGGTAGGCTGGCCCCAAGCCGTGAAGGGCTTTAAAGGTAAGAACCAACACCTTGTACTGTGCCCGAAAACTAACAGACAGCCAATGTAAAGACTTCAGAATTGGTGTTATGTGGTCAGTTTTAGGTCTACCGGTGACCAACCTGGCTGCCATATTCTGAACTAATTGAAGTTTCTGGACTAAGCACATGGGTAGCCCTATGTAGAGCGCATTGCAGAAGTCAAGCCGTGAAGTTACCAGCGCATGCACCACTGTTTTTAGGTGTTCCAGCTCCAGGAAGGGGCGCAGCTGGCGTATCAGCCAAAGCTGATAGCAGGCACTCCTGGCCGCCGCATCAATTTGAGCTGTCATCTGAAGTGGTGAGTCCAGGAGCACCCCCAAGCTGCGGACACAGTCTTTCAGGGGAAGTGTGATCCCATCTAGAACTGGTTGACAGACCTCCATGTCTGGGTCAGGGCCCTTAACAGCGAGTACCTCCGTCTTATCCAATCCCCCTCTTCTGGATGCTCCTTGTTTGGCTAACCAGTCTCAGCTTATTTTGAGCTTTAGCTTTCTTTATACTATTTGTATCTACTATATAAAAGTCAAAGTTTGTCTGTGAGTTTGTCTGTTTGTCTGCATCAGCCAGGCGAAGACCTCATCTGATTGGCTGTGTGAGGCAAAAAGACCTCATCCGATTGACTGGCTGTGAAGATTCTATGGAATCCTGGGGTTGGCAGTTTAGGGAGGAGCCTTTAGAATTCTCAGCTGGAGAGCTCTTGGGCCTCAGGCCGGTTGCTATGGAGATGAGGCCTACCATCAATAAGGATACTAGAAAACATCTGGGAGGCATATGTGAGAAAAATTAAAGTGACATACACAACATAGTTACAAGGTCTTCTCACCTCACACAGTAGATTGTATGGGTTCCATACGTGAGGAATCTTAAAGTTGAAATTCAAAACAAAAAAATGCTTCCAGAAAAACGTAAAGCCATTGCACAAATTCAACAGAAAGCAAAAAAATCAAAAGCCAGTACATCATTGTCGCCAGAGAACACAGATTGGACTGGGATTATGGGGAAAAGTTACAGGTACTAGAATAGGCCGGCTGCTATGGAGATGATGCCTAGCAGCAAGGAGGAGGACAGTGTATTCCTACAGGAAACCAACTTCTGTATGTTAACAACTCTGAATACAGATTGGATCGGGGAATATGGGGGAAAGTTACAGGTACTAGAGAAGACAGTTGAATGAGTTCTGAAAAGGAAAATAAAATCCCGGGCAATGCTGGGTAAGTACACTAGTACTTTATACTATTCCTGTAAGCCTGGGTTATACATCCGTAGTCTTCCTTGGTGCTCTGTCCTTCTTCCATTCTCTATAAATACTCCTTTTTCTTTTCACTTCCTTCTTAAGCTTACCATACAGTCATATTGATTTTCCAGCCGTCTTACATTATTCTTCTTTCATGGATTGTTTGTGATTGTGCTTTTTGCTGCTCCTTCTTCAAGAACTCCCACCTTTGCTAGATCTCTTTTTCCTTTAGCATGTCTAGCTATGGGATTTCACCCACTAATTCCCTGAACTTGTTAAAATCAGCTTTCTTGAAATCCAAGGTCTGTGTTTTACTATATTCTTCTTTGCTCTGACCCACAATTGTGAACTCTAATATTACACAGTCACTTCCCTCTGAAGTGCTTGAATATGTACTTTGATTCCAGTGACCATCTCCTCCCTATTGGTTAGGACCAAGCCCAGGACTGCCGATCCCCTCTGTTCCTTCCTCCAGCTTTTGAAATAACAATTTATCTGCAAGGCCCGTAAGGAATTTCTTAAGACAGTGTATGCTTAGCAGAGTTAATCTCCCAGCAGATACCAGGGTAATTGAAGTACCCCATAACAATTAGTTCTTTCATCTTTTAAGATTTATTAGATTTGTTCCAAAAAGCATTATCAACTATTTCTTGGTGGTTCAGTGACATGTAATAAATTCCTACTAAAGTGTTGCCTTTGTTTACAGTGGCCCCTCCACTTTCACAAGGGTTCAGGGTGCAGAACCCTCACAAAAGTGGAAAAAGCATGAATAACTCTCCCTCCCAAAATACCCCTCCAATTCCCTTGCCTTTTGCACACCGGGGCCAGAGGCAAGGGAATGGAAGAGGGAGCTCCAGAGGGGAAAAGGAAGGTGCATGTGTGCCTTCCCCCACCCCATTTCCTTGCCTTTTCTCCAGGTGCCTGCCTTCCTGTGCCTGGCAAAACATGAGGGAATGGGAGGAGGAAAATTGGGGGGAAGGAACACATGCACCTTGTGAATAATCAAATTTGCAAAGGTCAAACCCACAAAAGTGGAGGGAGGACCATATTTCTCTGTTTTTACCCAAATGCCCTCAACTGATCCATTCTGATCACTCACATGCATTTCTGTAAACTGAATTTGGTTTTGACATGTCATGTTATTCTCCCTCCTTTTCTGCCACATCTGTTCTTTTTGAATGGGTTATACCTTTCAACTGTAATATTCCAGTCATGGGAGTTATCCCACCAGGTCTCTGTTATGACTATAGAGTCGTATTTAACCTTCGTGCACTAGGACTTCAAGCTTCTCTTGTTTGTGGGTTGGCATACAGGCATTCAAAGCTTTGTTTGTTCTCACTTATTAACTGTCCATTTTTCTGTGTATGCCATTCTCTCCCTTAGCTTCTCCTCAAGAATTCACATCCTTGTGTTTAGAGCTTGCCTTGAGACTGATGTTTGAGCTCTCATCTTCAGTCCCTAAGCATTTAGTTTAAAGTTCTCTTGATTAAACTTGCCATGCTACTATCAAAGACATTGTTCTCAGTCTTTGTGAGGTGCAGTTCATCTGTAGCCGGTAGTCCTCTGTCTAAGAAGTGAAGACTGAGGTTCCAGATGCCAAGCTTCTCTAATCTATACCATCTACATTTTCAGTCATTAACTTTTAGCATCTTCCAATTCCTGTTTTTCCTCTCTCCCTTCACTGCTTCCTGCCCAAAGCTTCACAGTTAGAGGTAATCTGTTCAAAGGTGTCCTTGATGAGTTTTGTCAAGTTGTCGGTGATATCCTGGATGCATGCACCAGGAAGACAGAACTCTTCCTAATTCATCTTGTCAGGCTGGCACACAGGTGCCCTGAGCAATGAATTCTCAACCTCCAACTTCTTCTTGTTGTAATTGGGAGTTACCTTGATTCCTTCTTTGGCATGCATTATCCATTGTTGCTGGCTTCCTACATGAGTACCTTCACTGCTGCTATACTGCTGAAGAGGTAGAAAGCAATTGCTTAGCTGGAAGTTTTGAATCCTTTCTGTATGGTCTGCTCTTGATAATGACTTTCCTCCAAGGTCACTCACTGTTACAGATTCTTCATTTACCTTGTCCATTTCTTTCTGTTGGTTTCATATGATCAGTTCTCCATGCGTTCTATCCAGGAGGTCCTCCTGTTTTCTGATGCACTGAAGAGACATAGTATGGAGCTGTACTGCACTAACATTCTCTACCAAGAGAGCTGCCTATTTGCACTTTCTGCAGGTGCAACTAGTGAGGCTTTCTGGCAAGAAAACTAGTATGGCACACATACTGCAGCAGACAATTATGAATCCTATTGCCTCCATCTCTGCAATTACTTCTCTCCCCTTGCTCCCTTCTTGACATAGTCACATTGCGTCTTGTTTTATTTTTTTTCATCTGTCCTTAAATTTTCTTCCAAGGCAGCTCTCCCATTCCCGTGAAGTTTAACAGAATTGATCCAACGGCTCCAAGACTGCCCCAGAATTGCCCTCTGAGCTACGCAGGGATCTGTGCTCTGCGCTCACTGATGGTCTCCATTGCCACACTGGTGGCAGGGGCTATACTTGCAAAAAACATTGTGGTGGCAAGATTAAGGGTGCTCTCACTTCCACTGCCTTCTTCTCTGCCACTGCCACCTCTCCTGCTATTAGGCCACCATTGCCAATGCTGCCTGCTGGCTGTCACCACTCTGCATTGCTCCCCTCTGATGTCAGCCATGACCCATGCCAAGAATACTTTTTTCAATACTTTCAAGGTAGCAGGCTCTTCATGCTGCACCAAGACACTCCCTGCCCCTCACTATATATCTTTCTGTCTCCAACCCTGTGGTTATTTCTTTCCTCTTCCTCCCTTCTCTAAAGAGTTGCACTGCTTCTCAGTTTTTCTCATATTCCTTGAAATTTTCTTCCATAGCAGCTTCATTACTCCTGTGAAGTTTAGCAGCATCGACTCAATTGCTCCAGGGGTGCCCAAGTATCACCTCCAGGCTAGGTGGAGAACAAGGCATTGGCTTTGTTATATCTGGAAAGGGGCTTCTTTGCAGAGGTGAAGAGAGTTGGAGGTGAGGGGAAAAGATGGATGAAGAGTTGTTGGTCCTAACTATTGATTCTGCAAATTAGTCATCAGCCTCCTGCCGCCTCCACCACCACATTTGCCCAGCCTTGAATTCTGCCTCTGTCTCTCCTTCCATGCTGCTTACCACCTTGCCTCTGCCACAAGAACTTCTTCCCTCATTCCAAACTCATACTTCAATTCAGTGCTAAAGATCTCTGGGCCAGTCTCTCGACTAGAAGACACAACCTGACATTTCATTGTTTGATTTCTTAATGGCACTTGCAGCAGTCTGAGAAACTGAAAGTCTGAAATAATATAGGAAAGCACAAGTTTTAACTGTTTTAACACAGGACAACTGAAGTCTGCTCTTCATCAGTGCATGCTAGCTAAAGCCTTTACCTTGCAGCAACACCCTTTTAACTCTGCAAAGCCATTCCATTTTGGCTGTTCTTTTGTCTATAACTATATCCAGCACTTGAAATATAAATTGAAACAAAGCAATTATTTCCATCTTCTATTATGTTATTTATTGGAGAACAGAACTGCTTGGATAGCCCCTTTTTAAAAGCCTTTTAAGAACCCCCCTCAACAGAGACATTATCTTCCGGTATCTGTTTTGTAAGGCACTAGCAGTTTTACTCTATAGTACATTTTTTTTACTCTGTAGTTTTACTCTATAGTACATTTCCCCAGAAGAAAAATTAAACATATATTACATGCAGCCACAATAATTCCTTAGCCTGAAAACTGGTTAAGTTATCAGCAGAATAAGAAAATCCAAAGGTCACAAACTTTACATTTTTGTAATTATGACTTACATTTTCTATGAGGTCACAGATGATAGCATTGTTGAAGTATTCAATATGCGTCCATTCAATACCCTTTAAAAACAAAACACAGAAACTGAGAAAAGAAATAATGGCTGAAATAATCTTTAATGGCAACAGTAAAGGCAGCATTAACCAACAAGGATTACTTGTAAGAATATTTTCTCTTAAATATTTAGTTCAATTTCCAAGTATCACTAGTACGGCAGTCTTCAATTCTTCTTAAATAAAATGCTTTTAAGGAACACATTGGTATACAAAAGGCAAGAAAGACACTACAGCCTAGGTAAAAATTTTCAGATGAAATCAGCACACCCTTTTCACCTATGTCCCTGTTTTGCTGCACTGATAGCAATAGCAGGGCTTCTCCGCGTGGCCTATCACCTCTGTGCTCTGCAATCTCCTCAGAGATATACTCCATCACAGCAGGTTGTGTTCAAACACAACAAGACAGAATTCTAAAGGATTCTTGAACAGGCTGGCAGATGGCTCCTGTCCTGCTGGAAGTGAGAGTAATTAAACAAACAATGGGACTTATATCTGTGATTTATCATGACATCCAACCCAGGGGAACACAACACTTAAGCTTTCCTCTCCCCAATAAGCCAAAGAAACAATCCTAAAATAAACAATATGTTATTTCTCTGACTTGTTGAGAGCGGGAGATAATGCAGGATGCTGGATTCTGCTATATTTGCCATCATATTGTAGTAAGGAAATGAAGGACAGAAGATCCACGGTTTGTTTAGCTGCTTCTACCTGGAGCAAACCAAAAGCATAACACCAGAATACTGTCACAGAATGATAACTCTGAGTTGCTACAGAACCTTGGCTTATTATGACCACCGAACCAGGAATCTAGCTGCTCCCACTGTAAGAAAGTCCCACTGTACTCATCTCCCATCACCAACGTGACTGTCCTCTTTTGATACCTTCAAAGGTAGTTGTAAAATGCAGAAGCTTTTGGGCTCAACCCTAATGAAAAATTAAGAGAACAAACGGTGGCGGGGATGGCGATTTTAGATTATGTTTGATAAAACTATGAGTCCATTTTTGTCCCGCCTTCATTTCCAATCTCTGATACAAAAGAATTGGGAAAATTCAATAGCACATAGAAGCAGCAGGGAAATTTGCTGCCAAAATTTGGGCAGAAACTAAAGGTTAACTACAGTGCAGCATCTGAGGGAACAATTGATTCTTCGCTTTATGAATCATGCCAGTGCTGAGTGGAAACAGAATATCACAACTGGGGGAGAAGTGGTGAATTGCACTCCTGCATGGATCTTTTAAGTCTCTGGGAGCAAGATTTGAGAGTGCAAATCTCTTCTTTTTTGTAGCCACAAAATTAGATCAGTAGATGAGTCCAAACCACCCTACTCCCAAACCGTATTTTTGTGGGTGCATTGTGGATGGTGCTGTGGAAGTAGTAGTAGTCATCTGGCTTTTTTGGGCAGGGAGGGGGGCTTCATTGACATCCTTGTATCAAAGAAGCCCCTATAAACTCTCCATCTCCAATCTTTCTGCAATCACCTGAAAAGATTAGCACAACTATTCTCAACTGCCTTTGCTCCCATAATTCATTGGGAGCAAGCAAGAACCAACTGCTATGTACACCCCCTTCCCATTTTGGTGGCCATCTAGAGTCACTGTTGTCATTGCTGGCATGTTCTTTATCTTCTTCTCCAAGAAGTCAAATGGCATTCAGAAAGTAAGTTACAGGGGAACCCAATAGCCATATTTCCCTTCCGTATCTTTCAGCAGCATGAGGGAAATGGTAAAGCTATCTCTGTTGCTGCCTCCACTATTTTCCCTCCCATGATGGGAGAGCAAGGAGGTCTGAGGAAATGTAGTGGGTAAAGAGAACCAGGGAAACAGAAAATGTCCCTGTCTTCCTCCTGCCTTCCCTCCTCCTCTTGCACTCTCCTGTGTATGTTTATTCAGAAGTAAACTTTATTTTCTTTCAGTAGGGCTCATATCATTTTTAAAATGGGAAAGGAAATAAGAAAAATGAGTAGAAGTAGAGAAAGACAGCTTGAGGGATAGGAAGGCATTTTGGACCAAAACACACTTGAGGGAAAGCCTTTTAAAAACTGACAGGGGACAGTGGCAATATGTGGGCATCTAAGATTCTGCAGGAGTCCAACATGGCCCCAAGTCCTGCTTTAGATGCCCAGATACCAGAAATAAATTAAGTATCTGTAAATGATCTATTCCCTCACCACTGTGTTACTTCCCCCCCCTCACCTGAAGAAACTTCTTCAGAAAAGCATAAAGTACCCTTTTTACAATTTCCACTCATGATTTCCAGAGTTTCCAGCTTAAGGCCATCTGAAAGGTTAGGCATTCAATTTCATTTTTAAAAAAATACTATGTAAAACACCAAGCCTCCCAGCTGGAATCACCTCTAGTGGCTCAGCTATCAAAAAAGTTAGAATGTTTTAAAGTATGTGTGCCATTTCTTTACTGAAACTGATGAGTGCATGGGGAACTCATGAAGTACACATCATCAGAGGTTCCTCAGATCAGTCTTCTCTAATCAAGTGACCACCAAATGAGGTAGACTATTGTCCCAGGCCCTAATGAATGATAATAAAAACACCCTTATAGTTTAAGAGAGTACATGTATTTCCAGTCACATTTCACCATACCATTTCAGGTTAAATGAAATTAAACTTATGAAATGAACACTATACAGAATCCACATCCAGGTTCATATAATATATACATCTTTTATTTCCTCTCCGAAATATACAGAAAGCTGATGATGAAAGTAATTGAAAACACTGTAATATGTAGTACCAACAAAGAGGATAGATGTGTTGGCTTGTTTGGGATTTGCGTTTTGCACCCCTATTTCCTATCACTATTCTTATTTAAGACTTTAAGGGCTTGAGCATTTTGTCCAAAATACAGGAACTACTAATGATGCCGGGGCAAAATGAGCGTCCTTGAATGGCTGCCAGATTTGCTTTCCATTCCATTCCTGCAATCTGTGTCAATTTCCCATGCACTTAACTGAAACAGAGCCAAATCCTTTTAGTGAAAAGCCTTGGGTCAATAAACGCTTTGTGCATCTTGGAGTGTTTCTAAGGAAATGACAATTTCACCTCAAGAAGCCCAGAACTTTTTCTCATTTTAATCTTCATCTTCAACAGCAAAGATGCTAAATCTCAATGACACCACTAGGGACTACAGATCAGGCTTACCGGTAAACCTTTGCAACAAGTGTTTTCAGAAGTGAAGTCTTCAGCAAAGCATGATGCCACTCAAGTGCGTAATGCAATAAATATCCAGTTTTCTTTTTATGCTCTTCCATGATTTTGATGTTGGTTTGCAACTAAACTAGGGGTCAGGAAGTAGCACAGCAGCAGGGAAATGGGAAGGTATAGCTAAAGTGTTTTTTTTTTAATATAATGACATCTTGCACCAAAAAACAGAATTAGTTTGCAAACAGCTTATCTCCACATTTCCAGTCAGCTCATGCAGAAAAAAATGTCTGTTCATAAGTGCTATTTGTTTTCAATGTGTAAGTACTGCGATAGTAGTCTGAATGTTAAGCCAGCCACAGGTATAAGGTTGTCTTGCCTGCCTAGTCTAGGAATCCTACAAACTACTGGCATACTAGCCACATACAATGACTGATTTCACAGGTTGATCAGCTGCGGCATAGTTTGTCCTCAGATTTTCTTAACATTTTATCAGTGACAATGATGCATCAGGAAACAACACACATTCAATTGAAGCAAAGTGATGACCTGAACTGTTGCCATAAAAGCAATGTGGTAAATGTCTGAAATTCAAATATGTCAAGTGGGCATCTGAACTGTAACAAATAACATTTGATAACACTGCAGGATTTAGTTGCAATACCTATCGTTTCAAAGTTGACTGCTTTTTTAAAAACAAAAATTAAACACGTGTTATACAAAAGGATAATCATTTAAAAAAGCAAGAGGATGATTCCGCTTCCATAAGTGGATCGCTTTTGGAGAAGCCCTGCCCATTCAGACATCAAGAAAAGCTAAATAGCCCACCATTCCTCTAACAAAAGTCTTGGATGCAGTCTCCCACTCCATAAATGTTTATCTGAAGGATACTTTTGCCAGCTTGAGTACAGATTGCTCTTTCAATTTCACTCTGTGCCCTTTCAACCATATATTTGCTTTCAGGGCTACTAACACTCATGTTCCATTAGGAGAACATCAATATGACAGTTCAGTTTTATACCTGACAAGGTCATCACAACTGTCAAGGAAAACTATGTTAGGGCGAACAGCAACTAGAATGAACACACATTTCACAGGGGGCTTGAAATATTGGGAGTGAAAAGATCCAACAGCAACAGAAAGTAACACAGGAAACAAGGCAGTATTACCTCTCGTATATACTCTTCCTGCTCCTCCTTTAAGGTAAGCTCAATGAAGATCTGTTGCAGCTTCTCATTGCAGTAGTTAATAATGAATTGTTCAAAACTGTTCTCCTATGAAACAAAAGCAAATAAAGTGCCAAAAATCAGACATGGAGGGTTTACTGCAAATTCATCCAATGGGTGATTCCCGCAAAAGCAAATATCAGCTTTACAGGAGGGATTTTCCTAAGGGTCACAGAAAAGGAGGAAAGAGGTAGATTTCCCCTCCAGTCTTGTAGTTACACAGATAATGTATCCCTCCTTACGCTATTTGTGTATGTGTGTGGGTTTTTTTTTCTTTTTAAAAACCCTTTAAGTTACAAAGTTGAAAGGGTAGTTCAATCTGATCCTTACTGAAAAGGCACAAGAAGTTTCTTTGATATCTTCCCTCTTACATTTAAAAAAAAAAATGATATGGATCACTTTGCATCCATTAAGAAAGGCAGGAAAATAATTAAATAATTAATTAATGATAGACAGCCACATCAGTGAATAAATTCCTTGGCCTTGGCCAATTACAGTATAGCCTCCTTTTAAAATAATTTTGAACCTGCTCTAAAATCAATAGCAGGTTGGCTGTTTAACTGAAAGAGGATCGCAGCTTAAAATGGCAGTGCCATTTGTGATAAAAAAAAGTATAGTAATGACCCTTGATCACTTTTGCATCTATTAGCCATCCTTGAGACTTCTTGCAGTGCTAGTCCCAGCTAGTCTATTTTTTGGAGGCGGGGAATCATATTATTCTCTATCTACATATTACAATTCATCCTGGCTGAATTTCCGAGTATCACTATTAGGCCTATCTACTAAATCACAGTGGATTTGTTATATGTATTTATGCATTTTACTACGTTTATTACTCAATGAATTAATCATGATGATAAGTAACTATTATCCTTGCTTAATTCAAATGGGAGTTGGGGACAACCCCAGCCATGAAAACTATTTTGAATGTGACAGAAACATGACCCTGCAAACACAAACAAATAGACCTTAATAGGAGCTATAATGTGTTCAAACAACAAGAAAGATTTTGTATGACAGAGAAAATAGATAAAGCTAAATATTCCTAGTACAATAGCCTTGGGAGGAAGGAAATTCACCTGACATCTCTCCTTGATCAAACCTACAGGGAATGCTTTACTGAAACACTTGTTTTAAGAGTCGTAGTTGCTGTTGTTGTTGGTATTAAAGGTATGGTAAGCTTGATACCAAAATCTGCATGTGTTGAACTACGTTAATTCATAATTCTGTGATTTAAAAAAGTCAACACTGCTTACTCATTTTGTTCTCTTACTGTTTGTGATGGGATAGGGTGTGGAACCTAAGCTAGTTTCACTCTTTAGGCTTTTACAATAAATTTAAATTAAATCTTCATGAAGTCTTTCTATCAGAAATCCTCAGGGCAGTTTACAACATATGCATGCCCGCCAAAAAGAAATTATTTTTAAAAATTCTATTCCAACATATATTGATTGTTTAACACAGGCTCTTCCAGCTGCTGCTTTTAACTTAGATGCCAGGAAACAAATGTGGGATCTACTGCACACAAGGTAAGTACTCTACTACTGCAGCTACAGTCCTTCCCCAAATGTAGGTCTAGCATCATAACTTAAGTTGCAAGTGTAGCACAGCTGACCAGTTAAGCATATATTTACAAGTAGGCATGTGTGAACTGGCTCTCAAAGCCAAACCAACAAAATATAGCAATATCTAAGGCACTGGGCTATACTGGCTATGGCTCATGGGAGATATAGTCCAAGAAGATGTGATGGGCTGCATGTTTCTCACCCTTGGAAACTGAGGTGCAAATATATTATCTATACTTAATTACATCTCAGTTTAATCTAAGTACAAAATAAAATTACCCCCGCAACTTGACCCATTTATAATCTAATACTGATGATCTGGCAAAAGGAATGAGCAAGTCTGCTAGTGAAATATCAAGAAAGAGGTGACCATATGATATGGAAGTCAAATACTACTTTCCAAAAATGCCTGAATTGATGAGATTAGATTATTGAGAAATCTAAGCATGCTAGTGAATAATGGACTTAAAAAGGGGCTATACTACCCAAATTTAGGCACCAGTTAAATCAGGCCAGTTCAGACCAATTAGGTCAAATGCACTTGGACCGACTTGGCAAACTGGATAGTAAAATAAAGTCAGATGTATGCCTGGAATCATGTAGGTGCCCTACAACAGAAGCCATTGTTGGGGGAAGGCAGTCAGACTTTGATGGCCCTGAGGAATCTTATTTTTCTGATGCTTTCCTTCCTTCGTGGCCACTGTGTCTGCAACCTTTTTTTGCCAGCATAGCACACCAACTGGAATCCAGCCCTTTTTTCCAAGATGCTGCAAAACAGCACCATATAATAAAAGTGGCAGCAAAGAGTGAGCGGGAAGGGAGCTGCAATTTGCCTACTATTTACTCAAGCCTTTGGTGTAGAGGAAAAATCTCAGCAGCATTTCCCACAGTGCTTTGGGGGAGGGTTGGGTGGCTTTTGCTTGTGTTTCAAATGAGAAAATGGGTTTGTTTTTGTTCTTTTTGTCTCTTTAAGGAGATTCCACATTAAGGAAAAAAATTATTGTCATTTTTATTTCCTAATCCAAATCAATGGTCAGGGGGAAAAATTCAGATTTCCCAATTTCTATTCAGATCCAAGATCAGGCAAAATACTGTCCAAACCAAATGAGGTCTGAGTCCAAATTATTAAATCAGGCCTGAATTAAAGCACAGTGCAGACAGTTGAGCTATACAATACCAGATTAAATTTGCTTGAACATCCAAGTTTTCAGAATTAGAAAAACTATTTTCACTGGGACAATAGCTTGTTTCTTCAAAGAAAATTCATGAAGCCCAGACAAGGCCTCAGGATGACACATTTGTGTTCCTCACAGGTATATTTGCTACAAGGAACAACTGTTAAATGAAGGTGAATATACATCTTTAGATATGAGACTATTATCAATCTACAGCAACGGTAGGATGAAGTCAGACTAGAGTTAAAATCTACTTTAGCGCCACAGTGCAACTTAAAACTAGAAAAACAGCATCTAGCTATTCCAACATAGAACAGTCTCCGAAGTATATCAGTCTTCTAAATTCCTCCACACCCTATATTATTCTTTTCCCTATTTTTCCCCCTTCTTTGTCACTGCTTTGGTACAATGTTCTTCTTTTCTTCCTGATGTGTGATATACTTCATGGATTATCCCTGCTATTTTTTAAAACAAAATTTGGGCAGAGTAAACAGTTGCTTATGGGACAACCAAAACAACAATGAATAATTAGTTCCTGCAGGGATCTTATCAATATCTCCTGCAAACAATATAAGGGAGCTACTGAGGTTTCTGCTGCATAGGCAGATATGGGCATCAGCTGAACTTGTTCAGTTATGAATTACTGAAGATATCAAACAAAATGCTCTGTACAGCTAGTGATAGTAAAACACCTTAGGTTTTATAAGCTTTTGTCTAGATTGAATTGGATTTCAGTATGTTTTTCAATTACTATTATGGTTGAACAAGCCAAATGAAGTCCTAGTTCTAGGGAAAGGCAGGATATAAATAAAGATAACAACAACAGTGGGAGCTGTAACTAATATTATTAAGGATTAGATTTAGCAGAATTCTGCAATAGTCAGTATCATCTCAGAACTATCATGCCATTTATGTATATGTATTCTCATACACATGCACAGTTAGCTTTATGTGGCAAAAGTAAGTTTCAGTAGCATTTCAATAAAAAGAAGAACTACAAATGATAATTTTTCCCTTGATATTTTTAAACTCTATGTTAATATGCAGGCTAATACACTTCAACATCCATTTCATATATTTAGATTCAAATATACAGAATGGGCATCAAGTTGATCAGGGAATCAGATTATCTACAAGTATCTAACATGTAATCAGCATTTAAGCCAGGTTTGCCTCTGAATAATGTATGAAATTGATTGAATAGAACAAACATAAAATATGTTACATCAATTAACAATACATTTCACATATATGCATATGAGCGGATTTGCCTGTATGCACACTCACTCAGCTGTTTACACAATGAACAAAAATGCTAATCACAGTATTTCTCAACCAAATATATTAGTCAGATATTTATATTGGTAATGATACATTGTCAGGGGAGCACACTATATGATCATTAAAACTGGCAACTTTTAGAAGATCAAAATGAGTGCAGAACAGTTGAAAACAAAGAGAAAGTAACAAGTGTGGGGGAGGAGTGAAAATAACCAAACTGAATTTTCTCACTAGCCTGTTTTTTCAAGAATAATCATGACTATATAGCTAGAGAGATAAATTGGTAAGAACCAATCTACAGAACTACAACATTTGTTAAGACAGATACAGCTGCCTTGGCTCTACATCCTCTGGAAAGGGCCTCCTGTAGGAACTTGGACTTAATTTTAGGCAGGTAATGATTAGGGACAAGTCCTTCTCAGTAATGGCACCCTATTTTTTAAATGGTCTCCCTGCTCAGGATGCTTGGCACTCACCCTAATGAGAAGTAGAAACACAACATGTACACAACCAGGCCTTTTAATGTTAAGTCGGCCACTTTTGCACTTCTAGTGCTTACAGTTCTGATCTGTCTTATCTGTTTTTAAAATTTCTTTCTGCCTAGATTTTTTAGTTTTGTTAAGTATTACCCTTGGTTATTTTAGTTTTATGAGTCTATGTTCTACACCAGTGGTTTTCAACCTGGGGGTCGGGACCCCTTTGGGGGGTCGAATGACCATTTCACAGGGGTCGCGGCTCCTCAATCCTGCCCCCCCATTTAAAAGAAGGTGGCCTCACAGCCAATCGGAGCAGTGCTTCTGAGACCCCTGTGCTGGGAGGAGGGGAGAGGAGGCATGCTGGGCGTTTCCCCATCTTTCCCTGCCTGGTGGGAAAGCACTGGAGGAGCCTGAGGTGGCGCCGGAGGTGCAGAGAGCGGGAGGCGAGAGCTGGAGTCTGAATGTTAAGGCGGAGGTGAGGACACCGAGAGGAGAGAGCTGGAGCTGGAGCATTAAGGCGGAGGTGAGGAGAGGAGACCCCACATTGGCGGGAGGAGAGAGGAGGCGTGCAGCCAGGCGCTGCTTGGATGCTCGCGCCTGCACCACACACACACAGACACACACATGGAGGGCTTCCCCTTCAGTGTTCCTTTCCCCTTCATGCCGGCTTGCGGAGTCAGAGTTGCTTGCCCGGGGCGAGTGAGCAGCTGGGCGCTGCTTGGACGCTTGTGCCCGCACCACACACACACACACACACACGCACACACAGAGGGCTTCCCATTCAGGGTTTATGGCGCTGCAGCGGGACGTCTGGGAGGTAAGACCCCATCCCCTCACCCTCTTCGCCTCACGCTCATTCATGCCGGTGAACAGAGTTGCTTGCTGGGGCGAGCGAGCAGCTGGGCTCCGCTTGCTTCCCAAAGTTGGCGGGGCTGCAGCAGCGGCAATCACCCGGTCGCCCATTCATTCTGGGCACACTGCTCCGTGGGAGTTGTCGGTGTGGCTGTCGCCTTTGGTCCGGCAGGCAAAGGGGGAAACTTTCCTGTGGCAGATCTGCCATCCGGCGGGGGAGAGCGGTTCCTCCAAGACTGAGAACTCGGTCGGGAAAAGAGCAGGGGGCGTTAGCCAAGGGCTTCAGTTTG
Source organism: Ctenosaura bakeri (assembly GCA_948474755.1). Taxonomy (NCBI): domain Eukaryota; kingdom Metazoa; phylum Chordata; class Lepidosauria; order Squamata; family Iguanidae; genus Ctenosaura; species Ctenosaura bakeri. Next base: position 95,722 of record CAOLHI010001671.1, read on the forward strand.
TGTAGGAAGAGCCCCTGAGGCTCCTTGGTTGTTGTTGGGGTTTTTTTTGGTTTTTTGATCCGAAAGTGCTGCTCTGATCCGTCCTGTGGACTTTGGCCATTTCCACATTCTAGTGTTATAGCGCTATGATTACACTTTCACCATCCTATGGAATCCTGGGGTTTGCAGTTCAAAATGGCGCTATAACAGTCTAGTGCAGAAATAGCCAGGATGACTTTCTCCTCTCACTTTTGTTGTGCGTGGACCCTTGGCGCTTGCCACACGCACGTGTTGTGTTCTTCGCCCTGACTGTCTTGCATCCCTCGCTTTTTGTATGTTCAGCGTCCTTTAAGGGAGGGAGGGAGGGAGTGAAACAAAACACGTCTGCTTATGCCGCTGCCATCTTTCCTCTCTCCCTGTCCTTTCCTCCCTGCGCCTCGTGTAAAATGTGGGCTGTTTCGGCATTGCCTTTGGGAGTGACTGGCTTTTTGAACTGTGGAAACCCAACATTCAGAACTAGAACTACTGCCTTAATTCTGGCATTGATGGACACTTTTTGTGCTTAAAAAAAGGGGGGAGGGTTACCAGTTTTTAGGCATTAGAAGTCTATCCAGAGCAGTGATTTAGGGCAGTGTTTCCAATCTATTTGATGTTGGAAATAACTAACTAACTAACTAACTAAACAATAATAAATAAATAAATAAATAAATAAATAAATAAATAATAACGAAAATGATTTTATGGTTGGGGGTCACCACAACATGAGGAACTGTATTAAGGGGTCACGGCATTAGGAAGGTTGAGAACCACTGTTCTACACACATGTATAAATTATGTATTTTATTAGGTAATACACTTCCCTGAACTCTTCTGGAACAAAGGTATAAAAATACAACTATATTATTATTTATCAATAATAATACTTGACTCAACATTTTCCATTTTGCTCTGTTTACATTTATTGTATATGTCTGCTTATAGCTGTATTGTAAGCCACTCTGAAAAAATGTTCCTAAAGAAACAGGAATGAAAACAACATGCATAAACAAATAAACAAACATATTTAATGCATCACATCTCACTACAAAACACATTTAACAGAAAGTACCTCAAATATTTCAAAGCCGTAAATGTCCAAAACTCCCATGACTTTCTTCCTTACTTTTGACTGTGCCTTTTGAAAAAAAAAAAAAATTTCCATAAGTTTAGTAAATGAAAGAGGTGGTAATACTATCCTTTAATTCTAATCAAAATACATCATGATAAATTAAAAAAAAAACAACAGAAAACAGTAAGCACATTATGTGAGTGAAATCTGCTCTTTACCTGCTGGCAACTTTACAGTGCTATGTGAGAAACTAATTAACATCCTTTGTTTTATCTATCATGCTCACTCATTCAAATCAGATTGAATTTCAGTGAACATTACCTTAATGCTCTCGTTGATTCTGGTAACAAGCCAGGAAAATAGCCTGCTATAAAGATTCTTTGCCAGTGCGTCCCGAGCATAGTAAGCCTAATAAAAAGGAAAACAAAAATTAGAAACATTTAGAATTGCCTGAACAGCTTCTGACACAGCCATAAGATGGAAACAACCCATATGTCCTCTATTTTGGGTTAGGAGTCACGCTTTGCAGAAATCACAAAATGTAAAGGAATTTCCATATTCCAAAGTCACCATCACTAAACCATTATTTTATCAAGTACACACAGCACTCATCTTCTGTGATGGAACTCATGGCATCCTAACATAGAGTTTCTGGGCAAATCTCAGAACCAGTTCTGTCTACCCTCATCCAAGACACTGTATCAAATACTTTCAAGCCCATAATCCTGGCCTAATTCCCCATGTCATTATGTGCCACATCATTTTTTTTTTAAAAGTGTCTCTTATAGGCCTGCAGTGAAATGTTGGACTGACAGAATATTTAAAAACAAAATACAGATCTGTTGGTCGTATCATGTACATAGCCATCAGTATGGGAGCCATATCAATATGGTATGAATCTGCCCCAAAGAGACAGTATATGTTTGAGTAACTGAGCCATGTGAGTAGGACCTATTGTGCAGACACTTCCCAGGTAACTGGTTCCCTGACAGGAAGAAAAAGTGCTGACTAGTGGGAAAGGGCCTCACTAATGTTATATTGAACACAAAATTGTATTACTCACAAGCACTCCCCTAAAGCATGAGAATACATTACACAGAAGAACCTCCTACACTTCTATGTGTATAAGCCAAACTCAAGAACTTGCCTTAAAGCCATCTAATAATCTTTCAGATTTCCCACAGTAGAATAATGGAAGAAAGTTATTTTTCAAGAGCACCCACAGAAATCTCTTTTTTGAGCCACATTTAATTAAGTGTGACAAAAGAATTTTTTCCATGTTTCTTACAGATAGAAAAATGCAAAGTAATAGCATCTGTAATAACATTAATAATAAGAATACTGTAAACTACAGTAAAGCAGATAGTAAAAAAACAAACAAACCATAATTATCACATGATGTTACCTGAGCCACATTTAACGTTGTAGAGACCTTCTCCTGTTTGGCTTCAACTGTACGGAAACTGAAGGCTCTTTCCAGTACTGACTGGTCAATCCCAGTCAACTCACATATTTCTTTGAGTTCTATGGAAATAAAGAATGTCAACTCAAAACTGTGATACACACACACACACACATATATATAAAACCAACAAAGTTGAAACAATTTTGAAAAATTTCTGAGCAAAATATGAATCAACTTAAGAGGTCCAGGAGCTTCAAGACTATATTTTGAGGACCAGAATACATGCTATACTCAGGACAGTGAGGCTGCCAAAAAGAGCCTCTTTGTGGAAGCTGACCTTCAATTTGTCCATGGGTGGGAAGCATTTGGCTTCTCAGATTTTTTTGAATGACAGTTCCCAAAATTTCTTACATTAACCATGCTTGGTGGGGCTCACAAGAATTGTAGACTACAACATCCAAGTGGTTGAATGTTCTCCACCCCTGATGTAGCTTATAACTGGCAGAAACATAAATTGTGTGGAGTTTGGCCACCATGCCACAAAATGGCCATACTTCCTTTGATGACTGCCTAACTGCATGAAGTTCAATAAACTTCATGCAGTTATAAGGTCTAAATATAGCCAAGGTGAAGGTCATGGGGAAGCTACTTCAATAGTGTCTTTATGGCAATAGGAACATATATTTCATCCCAAAATCTCATTGGTTTAATATTCAACTCTAAACCAACGAAGACAGCAAACCTCACCTGATCTGACAAAAGCAGTTTTCAATGAAATTATGTGCAACAGTTCAACATTAAAGTAAACATAAATGAATGAGACTGGGATCAAAGAAGATGATTATCTTGCGAGCCAATCATTGGCATGGTTACTCAGAAATAAGTCTCACTTTATTCAGTTCACCTGGGCTTGCTTTTAATTCAGTGTTCATAGAACTGCAGTTTAAGTCATTCAGTAGTTGTAAAGCAGCCACCTATCACTCCAGAATTCAAAGTTAAGGGACAGAGATTTGTAGTAATCCAAGCTCATGCTATGACAACCAGATATTTCTTCATTTAGTGAAGTAGCGATAATTACACAGAACATTAAACTCAAATGTGTTATAGAAAGGATAATAGTAAATATTTAGAACTAAAACTAATTCTATAATTTCAGTTATTAATCTATAAACAATATTTATTATGTTTATATTATTTGTATTACCATTTTTATCCTTGATTTTGCTTTCATCTAAGCCATTCACGCGAGATTCAGGCTTGAATTCAATGTTTCCCAATTTTAAGACAGCCGCCACAACTTCAAAAACTGATTGTGTTTCATGGTCCATGAATCCCACAATTTGCATGGCATTCTAGAAGACAGAACGCAACTTTCATGTATTACATTTTTTACCCTGTCCTTTCGTCAAAGAATTCAAGGCAAGGTACATCATAGTTCCTTCCTTCCAACACACACACACACACAGAGAGACACATACGCGCATATGTATATATTTTACTTTATCCTCACAAAAACTACATATCAGACTGTAAAAATTGCAAAACACAACAAAAGTTACCCTGGGGAACTGAAATCCAGAGTTCTCCACCCAGATATTCTAACCACTATACTACATTGGCTCTCACGCATTCTATTTTACTGAGGGCATTTCCACACCACCCTGTTATAGTGCTATTATACCACTTTCAAAATCCTGTGGAATCCTGGGGTTTGCAGTTTACGGAGGGGCTTTTATAATTCTCAGCCAAAGAGCTCTTTGGCCTCAGTAAACTACAAACCCCAGAATTCCACAGGATGTTAAAAGTGGAATAACAGAACTATAAGTGTAGAGTGAAAAGCCCTGAGACTAGAATCTGTGTCTTTTGATTTACTAGCCATTTCTGCAGTAAGCCACTAGGCTATGGAAGCAGAACATAACACTTTTCTTTCATGCTAAGAGGTAATAATTACATATTACATATTATCCTCATATACAAAAGTTTACTGAAGACCATTTTTCATTTAAATATTTACAAGCCACCTTTATAGATTTAAAAAACCCATCTCAAGGTGGTTCCCAATATTCACTAAAAGTATCAGCAGCATAATGTTTCAAAACAAAAAATGAACAAGGAATAAGAACCAACAAGATTAAAAACAACATAATGCTTCTTATACAGATTAACATCAGTAACACATATAGTGACCATTCTTTACATGTAATACCTTAGTGTAAAAATAATGAGCTAGAATAGAGACAACATTGCCCCTAAAACAGTTTCCTTTCTCAAACGTATATGCTTTTGACTCATGAACTTTCAACATTTAAGGCCAGTTAAGACTGAGGCTCTTAATCATTCTGTCAGGCTGGAAAATCCAGTTTAGAAATAGTGTAAAATGAGACAAGTTCATAGAATTAGAATTGGATGGGACCACACAAATCAAGTAGTTTACCCGCTGCTTAGTGCAATACCTTCGGTGCAGTGTCAGATGAGCTACACCACTGGTAAGAAAAAAGGAGAACTTGTCACTTCCCAAGGCAATCTGTTACTTTTGGCTGAAAGTCAGGGCATCGAATGTGAACTGAACAGCACTGAAGTTGGAAGGAAAAAGCACCAGTTCTTACCCTAACCGTTCTGAAGTTTGCAGCATCATCCACGCCGTTGACTACTGCAGAGCCCAGGCTAAGGTAGTTGTATCGAGTGAAATCTCTCTCAAGTTTAAGTTTTTCTAAGAACATAAAAATAAGTTTTTGTTAATAATAAAGTTCTTTCCCAAGTATTCCTCTTATTAGATGTAGGAATGGTGGCAATTTTCAATCCATGACTTTAAAAAGCCCACAAAACATTGAAATTCATTATGAAGAACTGGGCAGAGATCCAATAGTGTATTTTTGCTGGATCCCATCACTTCTGCCACAATCAGCTATCCACTTTCCCTGCTGCAGCTCTTTACGGCCCGTAAGAAGTTTCTCTAGAGGACTGAAAAACCCTCTGGATCAGTCTTTTTTCCCCCACTACAGAGGAGCAGTGGGCAAAGAGAAGAAAGTCTCAGTGCCACTAGCGTTGGTTATAAACGTACACCATTGCCTCTTGCCTCAGCAAACCAATTCAGTTCCACATACAACTTTATTTTAGACAGATTTCTCTTGAAACTGTACTTACGAAGCAGATCTTCTGATCCTCCAGACAATATCTGATAGAAAATGTGAAAATTTCTTTCACCTCTTGGTTGTTTAACAACACGGGACTTCTCCAATAGATCTAGAAGTAAGAAGTCACACTCATTATTTGCCATTCTTTTTGTCCAGTTCACTTCTCTTCTGCTGCTACTGCACCAGTATGAGAGCCATTTCCTGAGATAAACAATACCTTACAAGAGAGGGCTTGAACCAATCAATCATTCCCTCCCAAATGCTACTGTTTGTCTGTTACACTTATTTCCAGTCTTTTTTCAAAGGATGCAGTATGTTATACATTGATTTCTGCACCTCCATTTTTATCCCTAAAACAACCCTGTGAACTAGAGAAATGAGAAAAACAGTGACTGGTCCAAGATCAATGAGCTTCACAACTGAGCAAAAATTTGAAACTGGACCTCTCCAGTCCTAGCCTGACACAATACCACACTGGGGCCCTTTACTGATCCATGGACACTGTTGTATATGAACAGCACCTTCAACTGAATAATCAGCACATTCGATAACATCCAGAATGCTGGTTGGTATGCTGAGGTAGCTTAAAACCAGAACAAGTAAGTGGAATTCCACGTAAATGTAAGTTACAGCTTATACAGAGTCAGGTGTCCTGTGGCAATGGTTGTATTGTTACCTTTCTTTTTTATACAAGGATGGCTTGAAACACTACCAGTTACATTGGACACTGTCTTTTAGGGTATTAGATAGGAAAAGGCACACTAAAGGAAGTGTGACCAGATAACCTCCATCCAGTGAACTATTGTGAAAGGACACACAGGGACCAAAGTCTGTTCTAAGCACACCTCTGGCATTTTTCCATTATACAAATCAATCTGCTAGAAAACGATTTTGTGGATTTTCTGCATCAAAGTAAGGATTTAGGTTAAGTTACTCTGGAACCTTCCAAACTTACAACTAGCTAGAACAAACATGAGCAATACTCCACTTTCAAAACTCAGGTTAAGCACAGACATTTGTGCCTTCAACCTTGTCTGTTAATCTGTTAAATGCAGGTTGGGTAGGAGACCTTCTATCTACATGAATACTTTATAACACACAGAGACAAATTGTCCCCTATGAGACTTCAGCTTTATGTTACGCTCCATCAACATTCAGAACAAGCAGCAGAACAATAAGGCTTATTAATATTTCAGTAAGTTACCAAGAGCGTTTTGTCTCCCATGTCGCCTGCTGCAATTAGAAAAGCATATACACAAGACATTCTATGGAGGACACTCCAAATGAAAGGACTCTTGTTCTTGCGCAGCAGAACAAGGCATGAAATTAAAAAGGCACCACTGGCAGTGAATGGTTAAATAAAGACATTTGCAGATGTGCACACATCCATGAACGTGTGTGTGTGTGTGTGTCTTGGAGCAAGTATACTATTTTCCCACATAACATGTTACACCTTACAAGTGGTAAGAAAATTAAGCTGCTTTTAAACATTTGAATACATGATCAACTATGTTTCAGGTAGCCCTGTGCTACGATATGAGTGTCCACTCAATCTTTTCTAGAAAGTAAGTCTCAGAAAAACCTTAACCATTAGAGAGGACATTGGGAGGAACCATGTGCCTATCCCACCACCCTAAGTGAAACCACACAATATATTTTTGCACAACTGTCATCATTTGCAAAATAAATAAATACACTACTGTTATTAACTAGCACATGCTTTCAATTTCCTTGTTACATGATACACTTTTATACAACCAGTTCCCAAGAACAGTTAAAAGGACAAGAAATTAAAAAGTAACACCATTTAGAACAATAGAGAAACAAAGGGGAAAAAACAGAAGATGGTTATGGATTCTAGTTTGCCAACAATGTGGCTGGCACCTCATATGTCATACATACCCACTCTGAAGACCTACTGCCTTTTGGTGAGCTACAGATGGGTAGATTAGATGAATTCAATGCCATTTAGCCTGTTGTTATTTCAGCTGGAGCAAGACATCCTTTCCTATAGTTTGCTATCAATGGTTATCTGGCATCCTCAGCCTTAGGAAGGTGAAAACTTCTAAACTAGTTAAAACCACAGCAGCAAAAATAATCAGCCACATTTGTGTTAAGTCTTTTACATTCAAAACGAAAGAGAGCCCTGAGAGCCGCCAACAACCCACATGGGCCTGCTGGCAATCTCTGCTGCATTTCATACCTGGCAAAACATGCACAGGGATTTTTCCAATCAATAAAGTGATAGTAACTGTCAATGCATGTTGTGATTTATGCACCTTGTGAAATCAAGTAATGTCTTGAAGTAATTTGCAGTATGCCTCATTATTTGTTGAACAGGTCAACAATGTGGGTGGAACAGTACTGCAAAACATTAATTTAGCTAGCTATCTGGTTAAATGCTTATGAAGTATTTTTTTAAAAAAAAAAAGTGAGGAGCAAACTTCCCCCACGTTCTCTGACTCAAGATTGGCTTATTACTTATTATTCTCTCCCCTTCCCTGCAAAAAATATGGAAAGAGATAATTCTCTCCTGACTCATATAATGCAAGGGGTAAGCAATTCAGAGGCTACCTTGCCATATCCCAACCCACTTGCATATGCACCTCCATTGTTAAAAGTTCAGTACTGGAGTAGCAGAACCAAAATTCCTTTAAAATAGGTGCTTTTGCTTTACAACAAGGCACAGAAGAAGCATGTACCTTGTTTTGAAGCCAATTAACACCCCTACAGGGCTTTCTGGAGAACTACATAGCTTCAAGGCAATGCACATGTTCACCAATCACCTTGTTTTAAAGCAAAAAATGCATTTGCTGCTTTAATTGGATCATGAAATGTATTATGGGAACAACTGTGTTGATGAGACTGTATGTATGCATTTGACCACAAGCCCTCAGGGAATTTTAGTTCCCAGCACCAACCACAATTAAGATCTACTTGGAAATTTTGTCCCTCCAAAAACAAATAAAACCTGGAAACAGAGAGGGTTATAGAACTAGAAAGAAACAACTACACTTAGCATTTTTATGCAAGGGCTGAACACATGTTTCTTCAGAGCAACTGGATTAGGGAACCTACCATGCAAACTGTGCATATACAGAAGCTAGTTTTACATTCTCAGACAAGTCCTATTCAGGTATGAAAAACTGTCTAACTTTTAAAACATGAGCAGTTCCACAATGAACATGAGGCAGCCCCAGTGGTCCGGGTGAAAGAAACACTCCCCCTGCAATGGTGTCAAATGCTACAATTAATTTCTGTTCATAGAAGAGAGCAACATATATCAATGTAAGCAGAACATGTATACTAAGAAATGCCAATGTAAGCAGAACTTGTACACTAGGAAATACCACTAGGAAAAGTTCAGATTTCAGCAACTCCTGCATCTGAGCTGACTATGCCGTGCCCTCTCTTAATTCTGTCATCTACTTCAGTTTCTATTTTAGAACATGTAACTAAGTGGAAGCTACTGATCTGAACTAGATCATTTCTATACAGTTCCAGAATGCATACAGTCTGTAGTGATGTGATGGCATGACAATGCTCCTACCCACCCACAACATATACAGAGATGTCACTGTGCCTCACAATGCCTCTAACATATCTACCATGCAAAAATGAATACCATACCATCATCCATATAGGATGGCTTCTCTTGTGCACATCTTTCCTACCAAACTGCCAATCCACTGAAAGGTCATGAGGAAAAGGCTGATGTCATTCGTCCCTGCTCACATGGCAAACGTACTGATGCATTGTATCACATGATGCTGGCTCCTAAAAACCTCTAGATATGTATGAACTGTGCCAAAAACACCCAACACAAGAACTGGATTTTATTTCAATTTGTTCTTGTACATTAAGATTTAGAGCTCTGCTGGGTCCCACACTCACTCTGACTTCTATACAGATTTATATAAGATTAAGATGAACTTCAATATGTACTAATCAAAACAACTCAGGGCATGTATTTACATGCCCTGGCATGCTTGAAAGATTATACTGCTTTGGACTGGGAAGGGCTGACAATAGTTATTACTGCCATCTATAATACTACATGTGTGGCTGAGGCACCTGGAAATGGACACAGTTGAAAAGAGGACACTGTATAAGGTTCATTACTGACCTAATCCAATAAGCCTATACTTAGGTTTTCATATTTTCCCCCATGATTGCGCTCTTCACAATTACAGCAGCTCCATATAATATTTTGGGCTCACATGCTCAGCTTATCTCACACAGATCTTTGACCTACACAGTAAAAAGTACATGCGTTGGTTGCCTTTGCTTCTGTGTAACACTTTTTGGTGTCAGATGTGTTCACTAGCAATAAACGACACTGATTATTATTTTTTTTAAAAAATAGAGATGTCCTCCTCTAATGCACAGTTTATATGAGAGTCATAAACATACTACACCAGACATGAGCTGTCTTGTATCTTTTAATTTACTTGTCTTTTGGCCTTGCTACCTAGTTTGCTTGAATATCTTCTTTCTCCCTTTCAACATGATGACACAGTAAAGGAATTTTTCAGTATGTGTTTTAGTCAAACATCTATGGATCTCACGCTTGAATTGGGCTAAGATCAGCCCAAATATTCTCGTTTGCAGTAAGAGTCAACTGGTAAAAATAATGGGCACAGGTCTGGATGTAATTACTCACATGCCACTGGAGACTTTAAAATAAACTATTTCCTGCACTGCTCAGTTGGTTCTCTTAGAAGCTCTAGGCTCTCTCTCTCTCTCTTTCTCTCTGATTCTCTTCAGAGCATTTTTTTAACAGAGGGAAGTTAAAGTAATTAACAATTTTCAAAGACAGGCAGTGTTCTTGTAGAAATTTTCCAGAAAGTAGTTAACGGCAGGAAACCAGATATTTACTATAACAAGCAAGCACCATTCTCAATTTTATTTAAAAAAAGTTTAGGTTATACCCATTTGAAGATCACAAACACATGGCACAGCAAGCAAAATCCAGAAATGTGGGTAAGTAGTCATCAAGGACTGATTTACATTAGCATCACTCTTAAGGCAATCACTCTGCCTTAGTTAGTTATCTAACAAAGCTTCCATTGATCGACTTCTATGCATATAATTCAAATATATTTCCACCCAAACTGTTCAGGAAGATTTCATCAATACTGAAATATATTCTTACACTCACAAGCTAACACATCAGAGTTGCCACTTACTAGGTAAAGACTCACTACAAAAACTGATCACAAAGCACACTCTGGGATCCACAAGTACAGGCAAGCAGGTAAAGAGTCAGAAACAAATTCTGCATATTTCTCTTCAAGTGCCCTGAGGGATCTTAAATTATGGATACTGACAGGAGAAGAAAACTTTTCAGAAAAGGTCAGTATTAATAAATAATTTATAAGGTAAAATCAAATACCAGATTTTCAATTAAGCAATTTTACTCCAATGCCATTTTGGTTTATCTATCTATCTGTCTATCTAATATCTATCCACCTGTCTGTCTGTTGAAAACTACCGGTATTCCTTGGAAACCCACAGCCAATATAAGACACAGTTGTGTTCACACATTTTTAAAAAAGGCTTCAAAAAACCCAACTATAATACACTTGTAGTCATCACCTACTGTCTTCACTCACTCCAATAAAATATGTTCATATACAGCTGTGGTCAATTATGAGAATCAGGCATATATTCTAAAATGGCAGCAGCCTGGCTTGGTGTGCTGTGACACCACAAGTGTTCTGTATTCCTGAAGCCTAGCTGTGAGGCCAGAATAGGGGTGGACAACTGTATAGGGGAAGGGGACATTTCTCTTGCACCCTCTCCGGGCAGGCTGCACCAACAGGTCACACTTTCAGCTGATTTATAGCCCCTTTTTCCTTCCAGAAGCATGGGGAAGGTGGCTCGGGGGCAAATCAGCTTCATTTGCCAGTGGTTGCAAGCTGTTGTGGGGAGGGGAGGCAAAAACCTGCCTTCCTCATGTATAATCTGGTGGCTATTCTTTTGGGATACATGCAGCATACAGGCCAGCCCTGCCAGAGAGAATCAAGCTTCTTGCAATAATATGTTTGAAAATCACTTTGATTTTGAAAAAGTAGATGGCATTTCCCAACAAACATTTAAAAAACAAGCGGTGTTCAGTGCTACTGTGCAAAAGCACAATAAAAAGCCCCCCCAAGAAAAGATATCAGTTGCACAGTAGCCTAAATTTCAACCAGTAACAGGGGGATGAGTACAGAATTCCAGTCATGGTGGGAAAAAATTAGGCCTCAGCTCTAGAAATCATCTCACAGAAGGAACACTAGTAACATCTTTAGAAAGAATATAACATGCTTAAAAGGAAAAATATATGGAAGTACATAATATCAGTTGTTGTGTGCCTTCAAGTTGTTTCCAACTTATGGCATCCCTAAGGTGAACCTATCCTGGGGATTACTAGGCAAGATTTGTTCCATGGATGCTTGCCATTACTCTCCTCTGAGGCTCAGAGAGTGTGATTTGCCCAAGACCACCCATGGTTTCCATGGCTGAACAGAGATTCAGCTCCTGGTCTCAGAGTCCTGATCCAACACTGAAACCACTACCCTACTCTGGCTGTCCTGCAGTATCTGTACTTTTTACATACTTTTGCAAGGCAGCACATCCACTGCTAAATCATTTGGGGGGGGGATTTCTTAAAAATTACATAGTAAAACTAGTGTCCCCACAGTACCTCATGTTACTTTGTTTTCATGGTTTTACTTTAAACCCCTAGTGAACTGTCTTAACACTGGGTAGCAATAGCAATAGCATGTGTATTTCTATACGGCTTATCAGCTAAGTGCTCTCTAAGCGGTTTACAATGTGTTAGCTAATTGCCCCCAACAAGTTGGGTACTCATTTTACCGACCTGCGGAAGGATGGAAGGCTGAGTCAACCTGGAGCCCGGCAGGATCAAACTCACAACCTTGTGGCTGCAGTACCGGCATTTAACCACTGCGCCACCAGGGCTCTTGCTTGGGAAATGCCACCTACTGAGCTACCCAGTGGTAAGGCAGAGACATTTGCAGGTGAGAACCACACCTACGTAAAGTTCTGGTTGCCAGGAAGCTGCAATACAGACAGAATAGCCACAAGCATTACTTCCATTCTATACCTATTGAATTCTGCTTGTCATGCATCTGTAAAAGTCTTAGCCCTTCTTCTCCTTACCAAAACGCCATACCACCCCCTCCCTTTATGAGGGCCTAAGTTAGCGATACAGCAGCAAAGATCTGGAAAAAATGTGGAAAAATTCGGAGGACAACAGTTTTATTTTTTTGTTTTCTTTTTGCCTTTTTTCTCCACTGAAGCTTCTTTTCCCCTAGAAAAATTAGCAGCTTTAAAATTCAGGAGAGTTGGAATAAAAAATGGATTCTGGAATACGTTTTTAATGTGATGAATAAAACACTAAGTGTTTATATTTTAATCTGCCCCAAATTATTTCTAAAAACTATGTAACAGGAATATTTTTCTTTAAGACAATGTATGTGACCACTGCCATTCCTAATCTTGATATCCTTTGCTCTGTTCTTTTTATGGGAATGAACACTTTATGTCTGCTTGACTCCATGGAAAAATGGAGGAAACCAAATAGTTATATCTGTTTTTCAAAAGTTGGTGGTTTTTTCTATTTTTATTTTGGTTTTGCCTGTTCCTAATAAAATGACAAAACCACAGAGGTCCCCCACAGTTCCTTTTAACTCCATGTATAACAAAAAATGAAAAATATGAAAAGGAAATTCAGTCTCTTAAGTACTGTCTGGATGAACTATATTTTTAATGTACCAAATATGATAATTATTTTCAATTTTCCATTCCATTTTTTTTCTGGAAAAATGCTCCCCCCCATGGCTGTAAAATCTTGTGTAAATGTTAGTTCTTTATTTAGACAACAGCATGAGCATTCACTAAAGCTGTACTTCTATATAATCTTCACTGTCAGGGAAAAATATGTTACTGTGCTGGAATCTGCAACTGGCAGATTTCCTGAATTTACTTCAACAATATCCTTTTAAGTCATCTATATGAAATCCAGTACAATCCTATCAACAGCTCAGGCTGAACTCACTTTGAAGAAAGAGACACCTCTTTCATTCAAACGCAGGTTCACATTCTAACAAGCCAGATTCTGAAATGGGGGAAAGACAACTTAGAGTTTAGTTGTTATACCAACTCCTTACTTGCTGATTCCTGATTGACCTCCTGCAGTTGGGAGAATGACGGACAAGGAGCACCAGCATATTCACAAGTGAACAATAAACCAGGATTATGCAGAATCCTAGCTCATCATTTCATGTGAACACATTCACAAAGAATTATTTAAATTTGCTAGTTTTCTCCATTTTAGCTATAATTAGAGTCCTAGAAAGTGATTCAAGAAAAAACTCACTTATTTTTGAAACCATATAAATCAGAGAGACAAAACCAAGAACAATTGCAGGAAAAGGAAGTAATTGATTTGTTAAGAAGTCTTAACAGAAATGAAAAAAACAAAGAAAAAATGCATAAACTTAACTATATAAGATGAACAGACATCCGGATAGATACCCAAACAAAATTCTTATTTATAGTCCAAGAATATTAAGGTCTCCTGAATAGTAGTAGTAGTAGTAGTAGTAGTAGTAGTAGTAGTAGTAAACAGCAGCAGCAATAATAATAATAATAATAATAATAATAATAATAATAATAATAATAATAATAATAATAATAATAATAGAATAAAAATAATGAGAATAATAAGGTCTCTTGAATAAAAGGAGCTCAGCATTTAAGTTTCTACTGTTGCAATGTTAGCCTCTTTAATCGCCAAACAATGCTCAGGGAAACAATTTCTGCTGAGTACTAAATTTCCACGAAGCAGAAAAAGAATTTTAAAACACACATGCACCAGTACATTTTGAAGACTGTATTAGTATTAAATTAATATGGATAGAAGCCTTTCTCTAAAAAACAAAGGTTATAGTCTGACATTCCCAAACCATATGTAACTTATAACACCTAAAGTTAGCTAAATTACTGAAGCCGTTACCAAAGAGGTACTGTGATATCCAAGATTCACAAAATGCAAGTTTTCACTAAACACTAGAAAATACTAAATACTAACAAACTTCATCTGTTTTGTCCCAGTATTCTCTTTACCATTTGGCAGTGTAATGCAGCTGATCACTCCAGCCCAGAATGAGAGGTCACTCCAGGGTTATTCGATTGCCTACGTGGTCTCACAGTGTGAAACATAACCAGCTCCCTGTGACTAATGGCTTAGGGAGCTGGGCATGTTCACCCTGGAGAAGAGTAGGTTAAGAGCTGGCATGACAGCCATGTTTAAATATTTGAACAGATGTCATATATACGACAAAGCAAACTTGTCTTCTGCTGCTCCAGAGACCAGGACATGGAGCAATGGCTTCAAACTCATACAGAAGAGATTACACCTAAACATTAGGAAGAACTTCCTGACAGTCATTGCTGTCCAGAAGTGGAATATGCTGCCTTGGTGTGTGGTGGAGTCTCCTTCTCTGGATGTTTTTAAACAGAGGCTGGATAGCCATCTGTCAGGACTGCTTTGATTGTGCATTCATTCATAGCAGGGGGTTGGACTCGATGGCCCTTCTGGGCTCGTCTAACTCTATGATTCAAATAGGTCACATTAAGATTTTTATAAAAAGCAATACTCACCATTAGACACCACACTATATACCCACTCCATAACTCTACAAAACAATATATTCTAAACTAAAAGTAAGCTGTGCTACAGTAAACTTCTCCTTTCCTTTTGTTTCCAAATATATACATTTCAACATTGTATTCTTACAAAACACACATTTTAATTTTCTCCTTTTTCTCAGCTCAATTATAAATTGAATGCACATTTGGGAAAGGAATACATGCACATCACAAGCAAGAAATAAATGTCACTAGCATAATACACGCTGAATGATCCAGGAACAGTTATTTTTAGCCACTTCCTCTTCTTCCATTGCACAGTAGGGACCATCCTGGCTAACCAGTCTTTTTCTTTCTTTTTTTTTTCCTTCTGTATGGCAGGCAAATGAGTTTAAAGTTAAATATAAACTTGCAGCCTGACAAACCACACACTTCCTTCCAAGACATATGTGTCATCCCAAAGGTCTACTAAGAAAGAATGAGGGAAAAATCTAACACAAAGGAGCATTGCCCAGACAAGGATTAATGCCTCTTCTCGGAGCAGCAGCAAATTCAGAACTGTATTTGAGCAGGAAATGGCAGTATTATTAACAGCTTAGTTAACCCTTCTGAATAAGGCAACAAGCCAATGAAATAATGATCCTAGCATCAACCATGTAGATGCACAGATAATTTAAAGCTTTTGAATTTCAGTACAGAAAAACAATATGCGTTTTATAGCACAATGATTACTGGGCAGATATTCTTTCAAGTTGTTGGAGCACCCAGTGTGTACAAAGAGAACAATGATGAGTTAAAAGAGAGATTTACAAAGTGTTAATGCAAATTTCTTAAATTTGGGTCCATGTACAAGCTTTGGGAGTCTATGCACTTGGTGCAAAAATGATTTGTTTATCTTTGATTTCCTTCCTGTTACTTCAGCTTCTTCCTGTTACAGTGAGTTTTAAAGCAAAATTTTAGCCCATTCAAGGGTTCATTGTAATTTTTCATTCTGGACTACAGTACATGAAAGAAATCAGTTTCCAACACAATAAAATAAATGTATGCAAAGTTGCATCTGGGTCATATTCCTAAAAGAGCTAAGCTTCTCTGATCTGGACAGCACATGGCTATGAATGAGCTGACAAAATATTTCTGCATTTCTAAAAAGCCATCTATGGCACTGAGTTCTTGTTCCATTTCTGAAAGAAAGGAAGAGATGGCAAGTAAATAAAAACTGAAGATACCTCACAATTCTGAAAAAGGAATAGCTTTGGTGCTTAATTATAGCCTTGTACTGTTCACTGTTGTGAAAATACCCATACTGATTAAAAGCTTTCTAAACAGCTATTACTACACATGGTTCCATGGTTATTTTCTAGTCTATCATTATAGTGCAGAAAGGTAGGGCACAAATTCAAGAATTCTGATTAGATGAAGACGACAGTATTTTGTACCGCATCATTCCATTCTCCTTTTTAGTTGATTACCTGGAAAGGACAAAACCATAACCTGATAGATGAATCAGAGAGGCCACTCAGATGAATTGGATATGAGCACAGGAGAACTGATCTGGAGCACCTCAAGGTCTTGCATTTCACTAAAGGCATTTCTGAGGTATGTGGCTTGATATTTTTTAATGTCTTTTTATTCCAGGTTTCTTCTACTGTGGAAAGCATGGTCACAGACATGAGGTCCCCAGATGGTCTCCTATACAGGCATCAAGCAGACCACTTACCCACAAGACACTTGCATGTGAACTTACGGTATTACTATTCACATGTAAACAATATTTTCAAAAACTCAGATCTGAAATGTGAGAATTCAGCAGAATAGATTATATAGCTTACACGCTAATGCAATATCCTCACATATTCAAAACCTGATTACTTGCTTATCTTACAACATCATAATCCAGATGCAAACAATAATGATCTTGGCCCAGTAAAATATGATG
The DNA here is from genome assembly GCA_948474755.1 of Ctenosaura bakeri. Lineage (NCBI taxonomy): Eukaryota > Metazoa > Chordata > Lepidosauria > Squamata > Iguanidae > Ctenosaura > Ctenosaura bakeri. The sequence continues at coordinate 112,947 of CAOLHI010001671.1, forward strand.
ACTCGTAACAAGTTTTCCTTTTTGAAGGTACAGATGAAACCCAAAGGTTGTAATGTTTTTTTTTTAAAAAAAACACAGTTAAACAAATTATCATATTAAAACACAAATGATATAAAAGAAATTTCAAAGCACATCAATCAAAAAATAAGCATCAGCTCTATTTATTTCTTTGACTGAAAATCCTCCTCTTTTGCAAGATTTCCATCATTTGCTGAACCATGATTTGTCATTATAGCTGAGTTAGGAAACTAAAATTTAAGCTCTCACTACAATCTAAGCTTATAAACCTAGAATTAAAAACCTTTGTTTACGCAAGCCTTTCTTTTTAGTCCAGTCTCACACCTATGATATAATCCATAGAAAAAGTAGAGTGCACAGTCGGCCCTCTACATTTGTGGCTTTCACTTTTGTGGATTTGATTATTCATGGATTATTTGCTGTCACCTCTGCTGCCTCCCTATCCCATTTTTAACAGGAACTGGAAGTCTTGTCAGACTGAGAAACTGCAAACGAGGCTTGTAAGTCCCTCTTAAAAATGGTGTAGGGCAGCAGTGGAGATGGCAGTAAGTTCCACCAGCCACCCATTTCTGCTGTATGAAGGAACCCTGATGTCTCAAAGGAATCCATGGTGGGTTGAATATGGTAATCATACTTTTTTTGTGTGTTAAATATGGTTTGGGAGGGCCTAGAGTTATGCACAGTTTTTTCACTTTCATGGGGATCCTGTGCCCCTAACGCTATCAAATGTGGAGGGATGACTGTATTTCTATATTGGGTATTTGTTTATTCTGTTCTATTACTGCTTTGAAATTTTATTCTAAATATATGTAAATACATTTTTAAAAGTAGGATTACTGTTGCAAGTCTGATTTGTAGATTCAGACACAAAGGGAAAGCCGTGATTTAAACCCACGAGATCTTACATGAAGAGATAAGTGGGAAACAGGGAGACTTCCACACTTCACTGGGCTGCAAGTCCCGATATTTTTCACTGTTATGATTGTTACTGTCGTTTCTAGCCCGGACTTGAGGGATATTAGATATCACTTTGATATCAATAATTTGGCCTTCTTTACCTATTCCTCTCCACGTGCTGCAAGGTCCCCCGGACAAGCTCGCAGACAGGCATGGCCGCTAATTGATGTAATATTCCAAACAAATACAGGCAGGCCAGAAATAGCCATCCCGCCGCTTCAGGAGATCTCAAAGGCAAGTATTCTATTATGTATGCACACTACTTACAAAGAACTCCCTGCCCCGAGCAGGCAGCTTGATTAGATGAATCCTCATCTGTCAAGCACTCTGTATTTGCATACCGTCTACTCTATTGACAATTCGGACTTAACTCAATCATGCTAAATTCTGACCTTTCGGAGGCTTTGTCTCCAGCCCGAAACTCATTGTTTCCCCCAAGTACGGACTAGCCTACGGCCACATTTTCCCCTATAAAAACCCCTGACTTTGAGAGCTTCTTTGGATCGCTCCCAACTTCCATCCCACCTTGCTGCCGCTTTGCTTGGTGAGCCTTCCCCTCAGTCCCACATACTGAGACTCCATACCTCCGAACTGCTGCAGACTACCCAGGCTTCAGGGCAGGTGTAGTATTACCCAAACCAACAACTCCTCTTAAAAATCCCTCTATCCCACTCCAACCTTTATTTCTATAGTTATCTGTGTGAGTGTGCTGCATACACTGTTTGACTGTATTTTAATAAAGACCACAATTATTATTTCACATCTGTTTGCTTCTTGACTCGGCCTGACCCCGTAGACATTGGGTGAAAGATCTCACTCCGTTGCCCTGCCTCTCGTATTGCTAGCCTGTGCTCTTGGCTAATTTCCCCAACTTATAGAATTGAGAGCGCATTTAAGTGTCCCTCCCGGAACCCCCAGAAAACATGGTAACACAATGCTAAGAGTTGTTGTTGCTGCTCCTGCTGCTGTTGACTGTCATCAAGTCAACTTTTACTTATGGTAACCCTCTGAATGAGAGACCTGTTATCAATAGCCCTGCCAAGTCTTGCAAACTCAGGGCGTGGCTTACTTGATTGAGTTTATCTACCTCCTTATTCTCCTGCTGTCTTCCACCTTACCAAGTATTAGTGTCTTTTCTAATGAATCCTATCTTCTCACAATATGTCCAAAGTGAAAGAGTTTCAGTTTAGTCATCTCGGATTCTAGGAAGAGTTCTGGATTGATTTGTTCTAATAGACCTTTATTTATGATTTTGGCTGCTCCAATAGCTCATCTCAGGTGAGTTTATTCTCATCCTATCAGCTTTCTTCACTGTCCAGCTTTCACAATCATATAAAGAAATTGTAAATACAATGGCATGGACAATTCTGCAGTGAAGGTTACAGTCCAGCACATCTGGAGGTTTATATGTTTCCCACCCCTGTATTAAGGCATGCAAGAGAAGAGAGGAGGGAAGAGGGAAAGGATGTATGTAGGTACAATGTCAGTTCTCAAGTCTCACAAAATATATTTTGTTAAACTAAGGTAGTTACATTTAAAAACTGAAATGAAACAAACAAACAAAAAATAAACATTAAAATCAGTTGCCTCATCTGGGGACACCTTTTGCAAACCTACTGAACTGCTGACTGGCTGATTAAACATTGCAACCTTGTTTTTTAAAAATTCTTACTTTAGAATAGAGCGCATTAAAAAGGAAATTCCAGTTCTTTGATTTCACACTGAATGTATTTAAAAGGCAACCAATGAGATTGACATTTTTAGATCAAAGGGTCCAATTTTTATAACCTGCCTGGAGGCAAGTGTGACAGGAGACGGGATGGCAATACTTTCCTTAAGCAGGAGGTTACTCCACTGAGAAATGTGTGTAAGAGAATGAGGTTTTCTTCCTGAGTGAAACCTAGTAAAATCCAGGCTGTCACTAATTCTTATCTTAAGATAAAAAAAGAGCAACTTTCACTGGTGATTTCATGCTTTGATGAAACAAGACTGTTAAGAATTCAATTACAAATCAGCTGTGCAAAATAGAAGCTTGTGAGTGGCTCATAAAAGACAGACAGATAAAGTAATCTGAGGAAGGAAGGGTTGTCATATTTCAGTTCCCCTAAATTTGGGCAGCATAACACGCACAATGTGCAAAGAAAGCACATTATTTGTTGCATTATTTGTTTACCACTGTGTTGCTACCTTGATACCATTTAGATATTAAGCACTGATCTGACACAGATGGTAATTTGGAAGGTTGGCACCAGGTTTCTTTTGGTCCTTAATCAGCAAAGTAGCGTTTCTTCCCTGCCCCTCAACCCTGCCACAAACTCCTAGCTTCAGACTCCTTGAAGCCCAGTGGTAACCTCAGCTCAGTCTCTCTTGCACTGGATAAAATGGGAACATCCTTAGTTTCTTAGAGAAAACAAGGGATAAACTTGTTTTAAAACAGGTTATTTCTGTACTTGTTCTAAAAGAACTCAAGTGAGCTGAACTGAGTGACTAGGAGTAAAATCCACAGAATTCTATGAGACTGGTTTGTGAAAACAGGTAGTGCTGTTACTGTCTCTCACTGAGAACACAAAGAACCACATAGTTTCTCTTATGATCACACACCCTTGACTCTCATTCATATCTCTCCTTTTCTCTTATTCACACACATTCCATCCAAAGAAGTGGCTTTCAAGGGATCTTTACTCCAAACACCCACCCGAAAGATAGACTTTAAATAAAAATATTAAGAAGAAACAGAAAGAAAAATACCAAAGCAGGCTACAGAGTGCTGGACAAATCTTGTTGGGAACAACGGGGTTGGAGAGGAAAGAGAAAGCTGACTTTATCCTCAGTAAGAATACAGTTTTACTAAAAGACACAGATCAAGCCTTATTAGAAAGTTCCATCTTCAATCATATTATTACCTTCCACATACATGCTTTGTAGCCCTTATCCAGACTAGATCTACCACTGATTTTACTGGAAATTCAATGGTATTGCCTGCCATCTACTTTCACCAATTCCCTAACAGATTCAGAGAGAAAAAATAGCTGAGTTCAAAGAAAAAGTCTCTAGAACTTTACAACACAGCACACATGTTGCAATTATTCCAAATAGAGCACAGTAATCAAGGTTGCCAGAGAGATGCTACTGACAGCTTCTGATTCTCTATCTTCTGTGATGCTGACTGTCAGTGGAAATGAAAATAAGGTCCAACCAGAATAGCTCAAGTGACAAAGACTTCCAGAATTATCCTGGAGCTGTGTGGCTTGAGCATGAGAGTTTGTTCTTTTTAAAATCTTTCCAGCTCATCCTGTATCTAAAGGTCTCAGAGAAGGATACAATCAATAGCAATGTACATATTCTTTTTTAAAAAAATTAAAACCATTCAACCATCAAGAGAAAACCTGCTCCACACAATCTCACTACAAAATAGAGAAATTTTGTCCTTTAGATCCCATGTATTTTCCACCTAAGATTTTCTTAGCAAAAGACTGAGAAAGGAAAGGTTAAACATTCTTCTCCTCAGACTTCTGCTTCGGCTTGAAATTAATTTATAGTCAATTTTATAATTTGGAGCTGTGGTGCTCTTAAGATGAGTAGTGTGTGTATCCTGTTGTTTGGCCCTAGTTTCTTTAAATACAACTTCATTCCGCCAATTTTCCACCCTTCTTTGCAAACTACAAATTTGAGGAATTATGCCAGCCATCAAACACAATAAATTAGATTTCCCTCTCCATGGTACGCTGGAAGTCATAAAATGTGTCTACACTCTAAAATTTATGCCAGTGACTTACAGTTGCTTATAACTCCTCCAAGTGGGTCACCTTTGAAGTCAAACTCGATATCCATGTATTTTCCCTGTGAGAAAGACAGATTGGAAAAAATTATATAAGGAAGAGAAAGCTGCTTGGCATCTTTAAACTGTTGCCTTCAGAGTTCCATTGTTTTAATGCATTTATATAAGAACAAACTAAGGGTCAAAAACAGCCTGAAAGACATTTTTACAGTCCCTGCTATGCTACGTACTTTCACCACCAAGGCTAAGTTGCACCACTGTAACTGGTTGCAGTGCTGCAGACAAAATCAGCAGAACATTGTTTTCCCACCTCATTCTGAAGAATTTTTCCAAGCCTACCTATTTTACAAACTCTGCAGTATTGCAATCCCAAAGCTTTCACGGGTGCGTCCAGTGCAGCTCCCATGACTCTGGGAAGTGGACTGCCCCAGTACAAAAGTTAGTTAACAAATCTAGGATGAGATCTCTCAGGTTGCAGTGTGAATGGTAAAGAGCACAAGACAAAAGATCACTATGTAGTTCTAAATCTGATTTTTAAAATTGATTTTAGGTTTTCTTTTAAAGTATGTTTTAAACAATGTTTTCCAATACCGGGTCATGCACTGCTTTATCATCTTGGTAAACAGAAAAGCAATTAATAATACTTGTGACAAATATATAATAAACACTAAAAGAGCCAATTGATTAAGGTAGCTTTTATAGGAGTCCAAATTGCCACTAAGCTGATGAATAAATATCTAGTAACTGCAAAAACCATGGGATGGTTATTCACTGAAGACATTCAAGCTCACTTTAATACTTATTGATAGAAGATCAGTATTCTGGTCAAGACCCACTGAAAGGCTTTCCAGCAAACATCACCATTCCCCAAGCCTACTTCTTTCAACAAAATTCAGTACCTGCTGTTGCACAGGGCACAGTGAGGCAGTGAACAGCAATTAAACCATTCTGTGTACCAATATACAATACAAAGGTATTATATTTATTAAAGCATAACCAATAGGCTGCAAACAATCAAAATAGCATCACAAATCATCAAATGTTAAGGTGATTTTATTAAAGTATTTTCAGCATGAGCTTAAAATTCATCAGAAATGACTCATTTTATTTCTGTAGGAAGGGTTGTCCATAGAGTGGGCATCACCACAGAAAAGGCTCTCTCTCCTGCTTGATTCATGGCTTGGCAAAGTTACTTTTTTAGACCTAAGTCCAGTTGCTAGTCTCAAGTAAAGCAGACCCACTGAATCAGTGTGATTTACAGAAGTGCTGACTGGTGTAAATTGAGTGTTTGAATTTGTGGGGTTACTGTCATTGAGACGCAACTGGATTTAGGTCTTTGGATTACAATGCCACCATGGCCAATATTGTTCTCCAAAAAAGTACACGTTCCATATTCTATGCCAGTTGCACATTAAAATGAGGCATAACCTGGAAGGCCTCTGATGTTTACTGCAGCAGCCAGGCATGTCTATATGGGTAACAGATTTTTCTCTGGTATCCTGGTCCCAAGTTGCGTAGGGCCTTATAGGTTAACCTCAAAATCTTAAACCTGGCCCAGGAGCAAACTGGCAGCCAGTGTAGGTCTTTCAACTGACTCACAAATTATATAATAATATTTCCCTTTTATTATACAACCTGTTGCCATTGCTGTTTCTTGGTCTATAGTCAACTGCAGCCTCTCTCCTGGTCTACTGATTGAGTTTTCCACATCAGAATAGATCATTTCAGTAGTGGCCTTACTGCAGTTTATTTACGTAGCAGCTACTTTAAACAAGATTAAAGGGCATTACTATTTACAATGACAACAGCAGTAAAGCACATATCAAAGAACAAATTATGGATAAACCACAAGGCTAATAATCCAACCCAGCTCATAAGGAGTGCTGTTTCAAAACTGTAGAGGCATGTTTTTTGACCAACTTGCAATATTTTCTACTTAAGACTGTCCAAAACCATTTAAAAACCTTTCAAAGCTCAAATCCATTATATTTTCAAAGCAAAAGACAACAGGCACTGTCCTAGGAATGGTATACTGCACAACCCATCTGCTACCTATGTGCAGATTTTCTATGTGCACTTACAGGTGTGTGTGTGCATGTGAATGTGCTACACTGAAATGATATAGACTTTGCCAGAAGTAGATAAAACAAAAACCAGCCTGTTTAAAAAAAAACAGAGAGGAGGTTGAAGGGGTGGGTGGGGAACTAAGCAGCAGAACAGTATTCAGAAATGACAAAACTCTGTTGGTTCAGGATACTTTGTTTGTTTTTTTAATTAACTTCACTGCCAATGTCCCTAGTGCTATTCACTTGCTCTCTCCCTCCAAGCCCAAAGAGCAGCAGCCTAGAAGGAGAAGGCACAGCAAAGCTCTCTGCCTACTGTTTGCCCACTGGAGAATTCAAGAGATCAGGTAGCAGCAGAAAGGAAGAGGAATGGGGTCAAGTCACTCTGAGGGTTAGCTGTGGGGGCCCTGATGGAGTTTGGGTCATGTCCAGAGCCTGAGGGTGCTGACCTCTGACACTGGCTTGAAAAGAAGCCAACAGTAGATGGCTTTGTGTGGAAAAAACCCAAGAGGTTCTGCAAATGAGAGGAATGGTAATAAACATAAGCCCAATGCCCACAGCCTAAAGAGTTCTGAAACAATGTGTGTAAGCTTAATTAATTCATATAATGAAGCAGACATCCAAAAGCTTCACCCATATTTGGGCTTCAGAATTCATTGCTTTTGAGGGGGCTGTTTTTTCCCACTCTGAAGGAGGAGGGTGATAACTTAAAAAGTGCCATAGTTTTATGGTGTCAGTAGATATTTCACCATCCTGTTGCAAAGGCTTTCAACAGTGGGTCAATTCATCATAAAACCAGATCACTCCATCATACATTTTATTTGCAGATGGAAGAAACTGATATGTTAACCTGGACATGGGTGGAGTGGATTTGTCCCATCTCTCTCAGCCTGAGGAGAGAGGGACTTGCTAGCATCTGCAAGGAGACTTTTTCCCAGACCAGCAAGCAAACCCACTTCGGCAACAGGTCTTGAATCTTTGCATTTGCTCTTGGGCTAAAATGAGGAGTTAAGGATTCTGCTGATTTCTCAAATATACGGTGGTCTATCAAATTCTAAACCTGAGGGAGTCCTTGGTATGCTGTTAGAAAACTTCAGGATGGTGGACGGGAACAGTAGCAGTGTTCAATGTACATATTGGGGGGACCAGTCTATGACTTCCTGGCTATGATAACTGACCACCATAAGGCTTCCTCAGTAAGTTATTAGCATAACATATTCAGCAGGACATACTCTTGTTCTGGTGTTCTCAACTGGGTGAGGATGAAGGTCTGGAACTGCAGTGCGGGATGCCTCTCCACCCCAAAGGTATAACCAGACTACTTTCTGCAGGGGTGGTAGACAAAATAAGATGGTTTGTCATCTGAACTCATTTGTGAAATTTACTATTAAGTTAGACAATTATGAATTCATAGGACTACAGTTTTAAATTGTATGCCTTGCACACTAAAGGTAATTTTGATTGATGCATGGGAAGTTTATACCTTAGTAGAGAGCTGGAACTAACAGCAGCTCATAAAAGGCATGTGCACTGGGGGCAATGTAATTAAGACATCAGTACTGGGGAGTTTAGGTGTTGGGGAGCTTGAATACACAGCTCAGAATTCAGATCATGTCTGCAACTTGCCTGTTTGCAGCAAAGGTTGGGGGGCAGGCTTACCAAAGGGACATGCTTGAACTCCTCAGCATTGCCATCTCATTTGCACCATCTGTCCTGACATGCACACAAGACCTGGAGCTCTATCAGTGCCATCATCAGGGTAGAGCACCCACTTGTAAGTTAGCCAGGGGCTTGAGAATCATTGGGGAGGTCATCAAGAACAGCCCACCCTGGGCCCTCTACACTGTAAGCCACATCTGAGAAGTGTAAGGAACTGGATTGTGTTTGTTTGTTTACTTGCTTGGTTTTGGTCCTTCTATTCCTTGTGATTTTGTTAAGGTCTTCCTGAAATTAGCAGTTGTCTATATACAACTCAAAGCCAAACATTTTAATTTTTGTAAACTGACTTAAGGCCCAGTTTTGGGAAAAACATGGCCTGCAAATGAACAGCAACAGCAATAACGATTCCTTCTCCTTAATATATATGAAACCAATTGCTCCTGCCATTTTGAAAACTTCCACTGAAGAAAAGATGCCATGAAAATAGCCACAGAGCCACTTTCTTCAAATGGAGCCCTGTGAGTAGTTTGTGTCCAACAAATCACTAGTGTCTCTACCAAACCTGCACTGGAAAGTTGGGGGAGTTATTCGATAGGGTCCCAGTGGAGAGCACAGAATTACAGCCAGAGAGGAAAATAAAAAACAGCCTGGCACAGATAAAGCATTGTTAGAAGGTCCACATGGAATCTTTTAATCCTGGCTTAGTATTGTTTTGCAATGATACCTGACTTGATAGAAGTTACTATTTTTGAGTCACACACACAATTTCTGTTACCACAAGCTTCAGACAATTAACTAATCCAAGAATGGTGTAAAACAAAATTTAAATTGTAACTGCAGCCATCAATAGCCCCAAATTCTGCTGTGTAGTCTCCACTGTGTAGCCTTTTAGCATTTGCTGTGTAGCCTTTTAGCATTTGGCTAAAAGCAGGTGTGACTATGCAGTGCCCACTTTAGTATTCCATTCAAAGCTTGTATCTTGCTCTAACACAAAACTCACAGCCCATATATCTTTATCCACAGAGCATTTTTGTTTTGGCTCATATTGTTTTCTCAGTGAATCTGGCTCATGTTTCTCACCCTACTCCTACTCCCCAGTCAAACACATGAACAAGAGCATGACTCTTCAGGGAAGGATAAAACATGGAATGTTCGTGACTCCAAAGGAAGCTAGCTGCCCTTTCCACCTCTGTCCACCTCACTTGACCTCTGTTGGCTACAACTGTTCACAATGTATACAATAGCATATGCTCAGTTCACAAATTCTACTTTCTGCATTGTCCATTTATTATGAATCCATTTATTGAAATTAACCTTTTAAAAAATCCAACCCAATTAGAATTCTAATAACAACCTAGCTTCCCTCCCTCTACCCCCACCCCATATCTCAATAACTAGTTCTTTACAATATCATTTTACAACAGGGTGCTCTCTGTAGTACACAATTCATTGGCTAGTCTCACCAACATTACCCAAACTTTGAGGGATATATATTCCTCAACAGGAGGCCTTCACTGAGGATGCATCTATTCTACCACAATTTAAACCTGCTCTTAAACTGTTGCTAAAGAAGGCTGCCCTCTACGACAATGTTAATGGCGTCAAAATAGCCGGCAAAATCAAAGATTTTAATATTCAGGAAGAAAAAATAAAGAATGTAGCTGATCTCTGGATGAACTCACAGCTTCCAATATTTGGATGTGATGTCATTTTATTCCATCTCATTCATGGTCCATTCACACATCCCAAGCAATTCAGAATACTTTAAGTGAACCAGATGACCTTTCTATGTTTCTTTCACACATGGGTAATAAATGTGTCCCAGCACTGATTAAAGCTTTTAACTCAAAGATCCCTCTCCCCACTCCCAAATATCCCCTTAATTGACTTGTTATTTAGATTAAGGTAGAAGTGGGGAAAGTGTGCATGGTGGTCACATGTGGCCCCCAGAGCCATTCTGTGGCCCCTAAGAATATTTTAAAGCTGTAAAAGGCCCTTAAATACATTCTGGGAGGTGTGGAGAGCATTTCCACTACATCTGTAAGCCACATCATTTCCTTGGGGGTCAAAAACAATTTTTGCAAAATTCTCTCTGATTTGTCATACTACCCTCAGCAAATTTAGGCTCAGAAAGGCCCCAAAACATGATGAAAATGTCCCCTATACCCCCTACAAAGGCCTTTGGGGCAAAAAAAAAAAAACCCAACTGATTTTTTTTAAATGGTAGCAGGTGTGGTGGAGAGGTGCAGCTCTCCAAGGTCTACTAGGGAAGACACTAATGCAGCCCCTCACCTTCTCCAGTTACCCACTCCTAGATTAAGGAGTCATCCTTTGATATTAATGGTGTTCAAGCCCAATTTTTCCATGTTCTTTCCCTTTTCCCAGAATGTGCTCTTGAATCTTAATTGTAAGGGCTTGGTTGGCAAACTTTACATTTTGGCTAGGATTCATATCCTTTATATTGGCCACTAGTTTACTTGCATTTCACCAATGACAACTACAAACTATCTTGGGCAAAACATAGACCTGTAAGACATTATTGCTGCCTTACGCACCATTCCTCTTTAGCAATGTTCAACAAGAGATATAAATATATTTTAAAACAGAACAAAACCCATTTTAAAAACCAGAGACCAGACAAACAATGTTGCTTTAAGCATATATATGAGGGTCAACAGACAGCCTGACCTCCTTTAGAAAGAAATTCCACAACTGAGATGTTGCCAACAGATGCCCTGATCCATTAGAATGGCTCCAACATATCTACACATATTAGGATTTTATGCAGTAATTGCCACAAAGACTTTGGGAAATTTCATTCCAGGAACCATGAGTTGGTCACACATGCAACAATCTAGAGACAGAACTAGTAGTACATATTCTTTTGATTTCCAATATTATTGTTCCCATAGTGACCCCCAAGCAGGGAGATCTATCCAACCCTGTTTCTGATTTTTGCTGTCAAACACAAACTCTAGCAATATTACTAGCTGTGTTCAAACAACTGTTAGCAGCAACAAGTCAGAACACAACTGGCTGAAACTGCTAGGAGTTACTGAGAGGGACAAAACCAGTATTAGCATACTTATTATTTGTTATCTGTGGATTACTTATCTTGGAAATATGTAAGATTTGTATTTCACCTGGTCTGTTGTTCATAAAAAAAACTATGCACGTTTACAGACAGGGGATCTGTTTATCTTAACATAAGCTCATTTTGCAACATTTAGGATTTAAATGTATGGCTAGGAGAAAGATACAAATGCTGTATCCTTATGTTCACGATATTTGAATAATACAGCAATCATTTTTTGCCTTGCTTTTAATAATAGTCCTCAGAACACAGCTACAGAAAGCCAAGTACAATGACTATGACTTGATATTGGGTTGGATTCAGTGCTGCATGAACAGAAGGAGAGCTGTGCTCTCAGAGTAACCCCAGAAAAATCTAGGGAACAATTGCATTAGATTTCCATTTTACTAATACAAAGACAGGCTGGAAATGATTAATGATTATCAAACATTAATTCTACATTCTGGTGTAGTTTCTAGGTCAACTCTTTTGAAAATGTTTTTGTTTTTTGTATGATTGAAACAGATACTTACAAATCTTGAAGAGTTATCATTCCTTACAGTTTTGGCATTTCCAAAAGCTGATAGGGAGAAAAAGAGAGAGGAAATAAAGTAAAACATACAGATGTCTAAACATTAAAGCTCAGCCAATTTGCAAGAACACATATTACTTTGAGACAGTGCCAACCTTAATGGCTGAATACTTCCAAGTGACAGATGATGGAGTCACAATTCAAAGCATCTTTATGTGCACTGAAACAAATGCAAGTAGAAACTCTAAAGCTAAAGCCATCACTTTTTCTATGAAATATTTTATTACAATATCATGCGTTCAAGATGCAGCTATTTTGTTTATTAATAAATTAGTAATGAACAGTGTGCACTGGCACAATGTTTCTGCCTAAGAGGACAAATTGGACTTGGAGCACTTGGTTTAGAGGATTAAAGCTCCGACCAGCTCCTGCACTCCTCCCTCACAATGCTGGAAGACAGAGAAGACAGACAACTTCTTCCACGTATGCTTTTTTGAGTTTATTAGCCATAAAGTCTAGAACTGCCAAGTGTTTAGGATTACAGAGAAGAGGCAAGTCATGATTTGGTTATGACAACTGGTCTCCATGTGTTCAACTTCTGTGAATAGTAAGGGGAGAGGTTGTAACACCTTCACAGCACACAACTGACTTGCAAAAGGTTCCAGGTTCACTCCCCAACATTTCTAAGTGGAAATGGGAAAGACTCCCATATAATTCTTCAGAGACTTTCTCCCCAAACATTGAAGGTGGACTGACATTTTCCAGCCCACGCCATGTCCCCTGAATACCCCTTGACCACCCAAAATCAACATAAAAGCTCAACTGAATTTTCACACAGGAAATCATAGCACAACAGAAGCAGGAAAGGAACTCGTTGATGGATTTTTTGTGTTAATAAAAAAAACAATTTCCAAATAGTCTCCCACAGGAAAACAACAGGACAACAACAATGTCATATGATAAGTCCTAGCCAAAGATGCTATTATCCTGTAGTAAGCGTGATTTACCTGCCTCATGTGATAAAGCCCTGAATGTCATGCACATTTGGCCAGGGAAAGCGGAAACATTAAGATATAATAGCAAGCTGTGATATATCATTATATGAACAAACAGAAGGTTCTCATGCTCATGTGCACCATAGTCAATAGCACATGGCAATTCCCATCTTTCTTTTTTGACACAAAGCAACTTCAGTTCCAGTCTTTCATTCCAAGCATCATGGTGTTTGCTCTGCAAGCTAGGAGTAGAAACCAGAGCTTGATCCTAGCTTCTGATCTTGGATTTCAGGATGCAAACTGTGGTTTGCATCTAATCAGGTACAGGGAAAGGAAATCACAGCATACAAGGGAAGTGGATGGGAAGAGCACATGAGCAAGAGATCTCTAAATTGCTCACTCATGGAGCATTAAATCATGGTTAGGTCTTATGCCTGAACCACTCTCAAATTATAATCCATTCTTTGTTTAAACTAGAGAAGAAAATGTTTGCTCATTATTGTCCTACTTCATCTATATTTGGGATTCACATTATACCATGTGGAATTAATGCTTTAGATTATACTTTTGTTTGTGATTCACACTATACATATGGAATTAATGCTTTAAGTCATCTCTTTTGACTTTGAATGATGGCCTTCTCATCTCATACACCAAAGAATCTATTTCATAGACTAATGTGGTGCACTGGTCAGCTTCCCCATCAACATATAAGCCACTTTCAGGTCAAATATATATTTTAGTGGGTGGAAAAATGTTGTTTCTGCATTAGTAAATTTGCATTTCAAGACTTCCCAAGGATCAAAGCACTGGAGCCAAACAGCAGTATGTGATGCTGGTGTTAGTCCATAAAACTGAAATAATTGTTCTGAAAACTTTACATAGTGCAGACTATGTAAGCAATAGGTCATCTTTCCAGTCGCTTGACTGCATATCATTAAACAAAGGGCTAAACACTGGGATCATTTATAAATGAATGGAGAAGCAAATACAAATGAGCCATTATAAATGTTTAGAAGCAAATTCTTCAGTTTGACCATAAGTTCATTGTTTTCATATATTCATCTACTGTAGCTGGAATTCAGAATCACTGGTAACTTAGGCAAGCAAAATTCTTAGGACATTTTTGCAGTGTAGTTTCAAATAGAAGCAAAAGACAGTATTATTTCAATAAGATTAGTGAATTAGTTCCTCTTGAAGTGATTGCAAAAGCCAAAAGAAAAAGAAAAGCGTCTCAACTTTTATATGACAAATTATGTTAGTCAAACTGCAACTAAAGGGCAATAGTCTCTGTGCCACCACCTATTTACTGCAGGTCATGACTCCAGCACTAGGAGGAATATATTTTCCAGAACACCTTTTTACAGAGGTTACATTTTCATGGCCTGATGCAACAAAAGATACTATCACCATGGAAACAGACACCTGCACACACGTCCTCATGGTTCTTGTGCATAAGCTATGTACAACTACATGCTGTACATCCAGCTCGCCTCTTGGCTTTAATATCTTCACATTGAATGAATTTTTAAATGCTAAGATCCTGATGACCAAATGCTTGAGAAAGGAGCAGAGCATATACATCTGTCCCCCAGCTCCATCATCTTGGGAAAGCAACTGATCAGCAGGATTTTAACTTTTAAAGATGGAGGCACACATGATCCCATTTAGTCTACATAATCTGCACTGTATCAAAGTGTCAGTCTTTTCAACTAAGCTGACTTCGTATCACCCCTTACAACAATTAGCCTCTACACGAGTCTTCCTTCTAACTGAACCTAAGTCACAGTGTGAATGCATTACTTGAGAAGCAAGACACTGCAATCTTTCTATGAACTCTGTTCACAGAGTGTACTAATGGCACGGTAGCCATTTGAAAACTGAAGTAGCTTTTTCCAGTGTCTGAGTAATTTTCAGCTCTGCTGGTATAAGCAGCTACCTCCCACAACCAAAATGAGAGCATAAATGCTAACTTGCTTGTTCACAGTTTAGCTAAAGCCAATTGTACATTTACAAAGTGAAATGTTACACATTTTAGGTGTGTGCGCACACATGCACACTGTGTGTTATCTCTCAAAATTCTGCAGGGCCATTTGCTTAATTGTTTGAAATATCATTCTACAGATGTTGTACCTTGCAAAAGCAAGCACATTATTCTTTAAGATAATACTATCTGAAATTGCTTCTTTAGATCTTCAGCGGTACATGCAGTAAGAGAGGAAATGCACTGCAATGTTCTTCTATGATAGAATATTCAACAATGTGAGTCACTGGAGCAAAAGAAAAAGTTAGAAATGAAGAAGTCTTTAAAAATCTCTCTCCCACTTACAAAGAATTAATTTAGGGGAATTGCAAAATTCAAGTGCATCCTTATAATAAAGGTTTGCCAGCTGAATAATTAATACTACACAGAATGCTAAAAGTTTCTGCTGAATATTCAACCACAGCTGCCACTGCAAGCTTATCAGTCAGGGTGACTTGGTAGAATCTTACCTTCAAGCACTGGGTTAGACTGTAAAAGTTGTTCTTTTACTTGATTAACTTCTGCTCCCTTGCCACAAACAGCCGCAACATAAGACATGACTAATTTGCTGGCCTCTACAAGTTTTTAAAAAAGGTTATTTTAGAAAGAGTTAGAAGTTTTCCATTTATATTACAAATCCCAGTATGAACCAATCAGAAGTAATGCGTTTTTCATGTTTATTGTTTTCAGTATATATAGCTGACCCCACACTATACTTCAAACAGAGCAATATTAAAGAATTCAGGAATTGGGGTGGTAGAAAGCAATGGATTAGATAAAGTCACACAAGACAAGAACTACACGATAATGTTTTCTTCATTCTTAGCCACCATATTTTATATAATTTCTTTCCATCCAAATATCTGACTCAACTGATCTCAGAAGTATTGAGTTGAAAGTCTGGAATCAAATTTTGATTTACTTGTTGAACCCAAGAAAGGATCTTTGATAGACAGCTACTAGAAGGACAAAATGAGTAATCAAAGGCCACTAAATATTCAAAGCCTGACTATCTATTATGCAAAGATGAATTCCAGCCTGGCAGTGGAAGCCTAACCATCTGTTGATCTCCCTGAACAACACACATCCTTTCCTTACATTCTGACAAGTGTTGTTCTAGGACTCCATTAAAGAAGCACTGAAGCAGAGAAAGCAGCGAATGAAAATTAGGGCACTGTGCCAATCAAATGCCTTATGAATGGTCCAGGAGCATTAACTGCATTTTATATACTTGACATTGGATTTTCCATCAAATTCACCACCTCCCAGCTGGTGTCAAGATTTAATTCAAAGTGCTTCTATTATCTTTTTCAAATGTTTAAGTTTGGTTTGGGATCAAGATCTCCCAAAGGTTGCCTTCTTCAATATGAAACTATCTATTTACAAAGCATCAAACCTTATTTTAATAAAATAAAGACTGAGTTGTTTGTTACTTTTAAAACAATACATGACATTATAAATGGTTTGCCTTTTTTTAACAAAAAAGATTGAGTCATTGCACTACTTATAACACATTAGTTTTCAGTTGTTTGAAATTGTATTTTAAAAGTTAAAAATTAAGACATCTTACATTGCCTCATATTATCTACCCAGTAATGTCTTTGACATAAAGAATAAATGCTTCTCATTACATTCCTCCCCAGCAAAAAGTTATACATCGGTTTGTTATTCTTAAAAAGTAGTAGGTTTCGTAACATCACTGTCCAAAAATCAAGGCACTACAGGTAACACTGGGTGTACCCACACAACAAAGTTATAGCACTTTGATACCACTTTTATTGTTATGTCTGTCTAGCTTTTGCCAGACGGTTCTAGTGTTGTAGGCTGAAGGGTACTGGAGATTCCTAAGCATTCACCAAACTACACACCCGGGATACAACCATGGAAATTAAAGCAGTATGAAACTGCTATAATTGTGCAATGTGGATATATTAATTATTACTTGCAATGAACTATCTTATGTAGTGGAGCGCCAGAGAGGCCTTGGGGACCAGGGCTTTCTTGATGGGCACAGCCAGATTGTAGAACTCTGTACCAGTGAGGAAGACCTATCTGGCCTCATCACTGCTAAATGCAAAGAAGCTGAACTTTTTTCATGGGGTATTTGGAGTCATTAATAATGCTTGTTATAATTTGGTTTTATTGCTTCTTCACCTCTTCATTTAGCTTAGATTTGTATTACAATTTAAGTGTGCCTTTTTTTAAAAAAATGTGTTTTAATATTGGTTATCAGCCTTGGGAGATCTTGATCAAACAAAAGATGGGATATAAATATTTTGGAGGGGAAAAAACAGCAAATACATCATGTCATTATATCTGTGAAAATTTAAATGGATTAAAAGGCAGTAAGGAGACTAATTTAAAAAAAAAGAAAAAGAAAATATCCTGTGCTCTCATTTCTGCAATAGGAATAAAATGTCAAGTGCTTGTTCCAAAAAGGACCCTTTAACAATTCAATTTAAAAATCATTATGAAAAAATAATAAATGTATATACTTTGAATAACAAAAGACATGTTCTCCTATTCTTATTTTCAAACACACCTTTGAAAACCCTTAAAACGCCAATAAAGCATTGTTATCATTTTATTATGCAGATACAAATTTCATTTCATTTCTACATAGTTCAATATTAGCACACCAACTGAAGTATTTATAAGGAATTCTGTTCATGGGATCCAAGAACTGCAGCCAAAAATAGAAATAGGGTTAAGAGACAAGTAAGGGTTGGTCTTACCAACAGGTGACTCAAAATGGCCACTAGGGCAGCACTTTGCACAAAGGTCTTTGTTCCTACTGCAAATGGGAATAGAGAGTTTTCTGTTTTCCATCATCACAGACATTGGCAAAGTTCTAGTGGTCAAAAATGGTTTGGAGAAAACAGAGGCCAATAGGCAAGTGATACAGCCTACCACAAGTGGAACCATTTCAGTAGGAGCAAGGCCCAAAATACACAGTACGGTGAAAACCACCCATAGAGACTGTAACAAGTCCATAGGGCAGACTCATGCCATCTGAAAAAGAACCTAGACTGAAAGAGGTTTCCATAGGGTAGGATAAGACATGCAATTAGGGCAGGGCTGGGTGGGAACTGCCAGACCCTGGAAGAAAAGCACACATATGTTAACAACCCAGAAATAAGAGAAGTTCAAAGATCAGATATGTTTACCTGTTTTTCCAGCTCCACTCTCTCCAGTTATAAGTATACATTGATCTTTATCCTGGTCTCTCAGAGAACGATATGCTTCATCTGAGAGGGCAAAACTACAGAATAAAACATAAGAAGTGAGGCAACAGGTAAATGCCGTGTTCGATACATACATCACAATATTCACTCATTTCAAGTCAACTGTAAAATGCTTCAATCTAGGTCACATCCATCAGTATTCAAACAGCAGCAAAACAATTCCTGTTCAAGTCTCACAGAGAAGCTATTTCTCCCCAGTAGGCTGATAAAACTGACTGAATGATAGAGGGTAATTTCAGTTGTTACATTATTATTGGCACAAGCTGCCTGCATTTTTTCAATTTTTTGCAATATTTTGCTGATAATACATAACACCTGAACAAGAACTTGCATGGACAATGTTTTATCCATAGCACATGTAAAGAATTTATGCAGTGCAGACTTGGATCACAATGGCAGAACTCTTTTCAAAAGCAATGCAAAGAACCTGTCAGAGTGGAACAATGTCATAACCATCCATTTGTCTTTACCTAGGGGCCTGTTCATACTACACAATTATAGTACTATTATTCCACTTTAACTGTCATGGCGGTTTGTTCAGGGGCACTAGAGGAGAATTCTCTGGCTGAGGATTCTAAGGGCCTCTCCCTCAGCTGCCACTTTCAGGATGCCATAGGACAGAATGGCAGTTAAAGTGGAATAATAGCACTATCATTATGTAGGGCGAAGGGATCTTTGGTCTCCCAGTGACTGATTACTCTTCCTCAGACAAGCAAAATTGTGGACTGAAACATGATAGAACTGCAATCATGGCCATAAAGGGCCTGCTGAGAAGCCCAGTAGATCTCAAAATAGGGGGACTGCAAGAAGCCAATGGGCCATACTTTTCCCACCCCTACCATCAGTAAACACCATGCATATCACCACCTTTTCACAAGCTTCTTCATGTTTATGATGTAAAACAGGAATCACCACATATTCTGGCACAGGGAGCTTCCAGGCCACTGCCTTATCGCCTCAAAGGAAGAGACAGCACTAATGTGGAAACTCAACACCATCTCCGAAGGTAACAGAATGAGACAAAGCCCCATTCACAAAGCCTAGCATTTAATTGGTTAGTCTCAACTAGAGTATACCCATTCAAACAACTGTTGAATGGTGAGTCAACACATAGATCACATTGATTCAGTGGGTTTACTACAGCCAGGACTAACAATGGGACTTGGACCAATATACATTAAAGCTACAGCTAATCATATGTGAGTTCATTATTGGAGGATCCACATCTTAAAAAAAAACAACTTTGGATTTTTAACCTGCGGACACATTTCAAAGGAAAAACAAGGGGAAAAGAGGAAAGGAGGGAAGAGATAAATACACCAGATGTGATTGTGGGCTAACTGAAAGTTCCAGATAGGCAACAGCGGAGGAGGTGGGACAATTTTTCACTCCTGCAAGCCATTGGCAATGCCTGATGCAACTGGAAGTGACATTGTATAACTTCTAGTTTCATTCAGTGGCTGATTTTCAACCAGTTTGGGATGGGGTAAGTTTAGGGATATGTCAGGGATTTGGAGATTGTGCAAACAAAAATGCTGCACTTTGCAGCAGATTTGACCCATGGGCCATGACCCACAGGTTTGACCTTTTCTTTTTTATTTGGGGCATCTGTGGGCTTTAGGGGGTTTCAGAAGCTCCAAACTGGTCTGCAGGCCATTTTGTGAATCTCAGTGTAGATCTAGACAAAAATCTTACCACTTCAGCTATGTGTGAAAGTGTATTCTACTACTGACAACTCCAAGCAAATTTGGGGTGGGGATATCATATGTTCAGTTTATATAGATATATATGCTTATTCCAGAGGTGCTCACATGCCCTGACACTAGAACTCAGGAGGAATCATATAACCTTTTAGGCAACTTGTATGAAAAATCTGTGGCTGTCCAGATACTGGACTGCTGGTCCTATCATCCCTGTGCTGGCTCAGGCTGATGGAAATTGCAATCCACCAACATCTGGAAGACTAAAAGTTGTCCATTCCTGCTGTATAGCACTGGTAGACATAGTTCTATGCTGCTTTGGAATTATTTGAGGTCTTCCATTAATCAAATCTTTTGTTAAGACATGCTGAGAGCAATGCCCCTCCTTTTTGATATGTAGAGAATTTCAGAAGTACCGTTAGCATGAAAACGCTCCAACACGTGGGTGTTTTATATTTAGAACTTTTACCCATGAATCCAAGTGAACAAATGTACATTTGGTACTTGTAAAAATGTGAATGTCATTTCCCATTCTTCAGACCAGCTGCTTTACATAAATTTGGAAACCAGATTCAAAAGAAGCACAAGAAATTATATCTTTTTTCTACTGTCAGCAGTCTTTTATGACACTCAGGACAACCAGCAACCAAAACCTACTGGCCTAGCTCACTAAACCCTAATGAGTTGTTGCTTTTGAGTGGGAAGGTTTATTTGGGAAAACTCCTTGGAAACAAACTAAGACCAACTTTCTCCACTAGCCATCATTTTTATACTGACCACAAACAACATCCAGTTCACATCCACCAGCCTTCGAACCAAGCCCGCTGACTCAACACTTTGTGAGGCCCTGCACAGTCAAGGCAGACACAATGTGGCCAAGGCAGCATTCTAGATTCCAAGGTTTCTGCTGAATTTTTTGCAGGGCTTCAATTATTTTCCTGCACAAAATACCGCTGTTCCTTGTCAAATGAACATGCAGACTCCATTAGCATGACTCAAGACATTTATCCAGAAGACAGCAATGTGGTACTGGGTAATGAAAAAGAACTATCAATTCAAACTTACTTTTCCCTTTTAATGTATCTCATTTTATGTATGCATCTTATCTCTTTGATCATTTACTGACCTAGTTTTAGTTTATATACCAACTTCTACTGGTAGTCCAAACCACAGAGTAATTCCTATATATTCTATGTCAACAATCTTCAGTAATTTAATAACTCATTGTTTATCTACTTGTTTAAACATTTGAATTAGATGTTTAAAGTCATTCCAAGCAATGCTGAAAAAACTTTCTTTTTTGTTGTTTTAAAATTAAGACTTAAATTGGCAGGTTCTAATGGCATACTAACTGAAGTACACACCTAGTGGCTTAGCTGTGAGGCAAATTTTGTCATACCAACACTATTTTAAGCCTTTGTTTGACAAGCGTTTTCCTTATAATTTCATTATTTTACTACCATTAGGTAGTTTCTACTTCAGTTGTGTTGAAAAATTGCTAATAGAAGTGTCTAGATCTTTTCATTCCAGAGAAATATGTGGGGCTCATATGCACATTAAATTATTCGAAATAATCTTTCCAAGCAATTCAGATGCTTTGGGAGACACTGTGATCTCTATAACATAGTTTGGACAAATGGTCATTAAGTTTTAGCATTGAACCACACACACTTACACCAAAATGTGCTGCCCTAATAAGTCAAGAGATATAATCAAGCTCCAGTTTGCCTATTACCTGTAGAGGTTTTAACCACATCAGTCCACTCCCTCCCTCTAAGACAAATGACCTGCTCCTTCCCTAAGCTGCTGGATACAATTCCTTTTGACAGCAGCAATTACAGTGCACATTAATGTGAAACTGGGACCATGGAAGAGTTGCAGGCCCAACAGTAGGAGAGCAAGGATATGTAAAATTATATAAAGCAGTTCTGATAACTAGCAAATTCCTATTATCAGATGCTCAAACTCCACTATGTTACACAATGAGAGTTGTAGGGAATTACGCTCACTTGGTCTGCCAGACCCACTTATTTGCATAGCATCTCCACCAGCTGCCAGCAGCCTTACTTCTCAGGTCACTCCTATACAATCCAAACAAGAACCCGTCACAAGTTGAGAACAGGTGTATGGCTTTATTAAATAAAACCTATGCCACTGGCAGAACAAACTGCTCTAAGGGAAAAGGAAGAGAGTGAAATAGTACTCTGCACAGGAAGAAGCATTAAAGATATGGATGTCAAAACAGCAGTAACACCCAACTTTCAGTAAATAAATGCTACTATCTCCAAAGTATTTTATTTATTTATTGGTACTTTTGAATAGTTTGATCACAAAAGTTCTCTGGGCGACATAGAGAAATTATAAAGTACAAACACAAACAGCAGCAAGAGGGAGCATCTAATAAAAAAAGGGAAGTCAATTTTTGAAGACAAGATCAAGACAACTTTTCAAAGTTACATATCGAAAATAGCTTCTAGCGTCCAAAGGATTGCATATGTACAATGTGTGGGTATGCATGTGTACATGCACGGACACACAACACATGCTTCTCCATCCTCCTTTCCACTACAGCCACTTGCACTCCTAAAACTATACTCTGGAAGGTCAGGATTTCATCTGATGTTCTGTCAAGAATGCAACTGAAAAGGAAAATCTGAAACCCAGCCTAGTCTCTACAGTACACATGTAAACAGAAACACTTTCATATAAATGCATGTTCAGGTGAAAATCTCTCAGGAGTGCTAGCCACTGCTTTTAGCACCTGCTCTTAAAAGGGCTAAATCAGGAATTTCCAGAATACTATTTCTGTCTTCAACAACTACTAGTGCTACCAGACTGTAGAGTAAAAACATATTTATCAGTGTTTGGCCAGCTTTACCTTGAATTCTCAGTCCTTGGACCACAAATCATCTTCCCTAATTCAGGAGTGAAGATGAGTGGCTCTCCAGATGCTGCTGGGTTGAACACTAGTGAACATGGTTAATGGTGAAAGATGCTGGGAAATGCTGTCCAATGACATCTACAAGGCCACATCTGTCCATTTCTGCCCTATCTACTAAATGGTGCCCAGCTCTCTAGTGAAACAAGGCTCCAAAGAGCCTCTAGTCAGTAGCAGAGCTAAATGTCTGTGTTAAAATTAGTCACCGAACACCCAAGATACTGCTATATACAGTAGAGTGAGGAGACTGGAACAGGAGCACCAGCCCTATCAGTTAGAATCTCCGTACTGCTTCCTGAACCTTCCTCTTCAGCTTGGAGACAAAGTGGGAGAAACTGGGCTATGGTAGCACAAGCTGTAGAGAAAATCCAAGCTGAAAAGAGAATCCAGCTCCCATTTTCTCATTGCACTGAGCAGTACATTTCCAGGAATCTTCCCCTTGTGAAACAGCAGCTATAATTTATTCTGAAACAGGAAGCTTCCAAGCCACTTTCTGTCACCTCCAGAAAAATGCAATGGCCAACACGTGTCTATTGTTCTTTGAGTGACTATGTGTTCTGGCCTCACTGCTAATTTCCAACTTTAGATAGCCCATTTTACTATCTTCCTCTCATGCAAGCATTTCAGTTTCTGTTTCTGGGATATGCATCTTGCTAGGTCAACCTTCCTCAGGTTGGTACCTCCTAGATGTGTTGGACTACAAGTATCATCACCCAGCAAGCATAGAGGCAGATGGAAATTATAATCTGACACATCTGGAGAGCAGCAGATGTTAGGAAAGGCTATTCTAGGCTCAAGACTATTGCCATGTGTTCATTCTGTATATGTGACTATTACACACATTAACAAAGACACACAGTAATGAAGCCCAGAGTGTGACCTGTCACATGTGTAACACTGATCACATGTTGGGAGCAACCACTTGACTTTACAGCATCTATGGAGTCCTAAACCATATTCTGAACCTCACATTGTTAACATCAATAGTTATAAACCTCAGCTACATGCCAGTCTTCTGAGCAACCATATAATTACTGAACCAAATAAATCTTTCAAGTTCTTCTCATTTGAAAGAGTCAAACATATGTTTCAGATTATTTTGCCAAGATGTCAGTAAGGCAATTCACTGCATCTAAAAAAGTGAAGGAAGGGCTTGTTGTAAAGTATTCACGTAAAAGGCAACCACATTGGTCTCCAACCACATGAAAAAGAAAAGAACAAAAATCTCACAAAACCTTCCCCCCACTGAATTTTCCTCCAGATGACATGATGTACCTATTTAAGCTATTTCATACTGAACAACCACATTTTCCTTGGGAGAGAAATATATTTTGGGGATGTAAAGATTCAATCAGCAGTATACATCCCTATTTGGTCCTTCCTCGGAACTGCAGTGTTAAAAACTTATGTGCACTCAAGTAAATTTAAGAAGGATTCATTTCTCCAAGCCCACATGCCATACAAAGAAAATCCATCACAATGATGGGAGCTTTAGCTTGCAAAACAAGATATATTAGAGACTTAACTCAAAGAGCACACCACACCTCACAGTTTCTAGTTTAGATTCAAGAGACCATTTTTTAAAACTCCTTAAGGATTTTAAAATTTCATAAATACATTTCCCTATCAACTAATTTCTATTGCATCCCCCCCTTTTTTTTTTGGCTTAAATCCGGCCCTCTCTGTAAAGCACCAGTCTTATCAGTGAGACCAAAGAGATTTTTCCCAACTTTTCCAATTCTACCCTGCTGAAAATTTTGGGTCCAATAATATCTCTTGATGTGAGACAGAATAGTAATTTTTTCCCCAGCCTCAAAGTTTTAATATTATTTGTCCTTAGTAGCTCACACCAGCTCAAATATAAGCATCTCACGTTTCAAGCTGACGCGCAGACATCTTCAATGAAAGCAAGTTCCAACAATCACTGAATAACCAAGCATTCATTCCCCATGCCACAAGCTATCTTTTCCCTGGACTTCTGGGAAGTTCTGACTGACATAGATGCTTTTGAGACCTTTCAATCGTCAGGACACGGGGAAGATTATGACTCTTAGCTTTTATATTTAAAAACTTGTAAATCAAGTCAAGTTTTTAAAGACTTTCTGCCAGAACAAGAAGCGAAAAAATTATTCATGATTGTTCATCAAGAGGAAAGGAAGGAGTAACAGGTTTTGACAGGAAAGGGGAAAGGGTATTAGTTGAAATATTATGTCACTGCTCTTTCACCTCCTCATCTCTCTTCTCTTCTTTCTTCTCTCTTCTCTCTCGCACACACAGATATACTTTGTCTGTTATTGTGAATACTGATAGATTCCTAATTCAGTGTAAAAATACAGTGCTTCTTTTCTAAGTTTTCATTTGACACTTGCCTCTGAATATGGGACCTAACATTTCCATATTGCTTCCCTGGGATAAGGGTCCTCCTTCCAAATACAGCCCTTCCCTCATCCCCCCACATGCCTTTCAGTAAACAAACAACAATGCAGTCCAGCCCCCCCCTTTGGTTACTCACAGCAGGTGGCATATCCTTCTCCCACACAATGCCCCCACCATCTGGAATTCCCACAATGCCTCCAAGTCTAATTGACTCATAGCTCTTTTCGAACCCCACAATGAGGCACACTGCCTTCGTCTGGCTTGTAACTACCAGCTCTTACAAGCTCCTTGGGGGTGGCGCAATGGGGTGCCAGGCATACTCATTCATTTCCCCCTTTTATTCTATCCCATAATGAAACTCACCAGTGGTAGTGTGTATCTTTCTCATTTTAAACCATATGTAGCATAATTTTACTATTTTTATTCCTTTGTAGGAACTTAATTGGTTCTGAACCATATCCTCAACATCTTGAAATGTTTCCTTAGCTGGTCAGCAGTTTTCAATTGACATAAAAATGAGAGAAAACAGATTTTGTGCTTTTTTAAAGGTGTCAGAGGAGTAAATCCATGATAAGAAGAGAAGGGGACTTAATACTAGCAACTCCAAGGTTTAACAAACATAGACTGCCGTAACTCTTTGCTTTTAAATCATTAAGGAAAAATAAGCACATTCATGAACACATATTAAAAAGCAGAAAATAAAATATGAATTTGTTTTTATTAATTAGTTTGCAATTTTAATCTGAGAAGTCAAGGTGTGAGGTATAGAGACAAGGAAACTGACTAGCAAATCATTTCAGTGAACTACAAACATGCAAACTAATATTTTTCACAGAGAACTTTTCAGGTCCCACGGGCATCATTTTAAATATAATTGCACTGGAAGTGCTACCTTCTCTTTCTTTTCATCTTTTAAATTTTACTGATAAGACAAGGATCACAGTGTTCAGGACACACATCTAACCCAGACTGCTTTTCAAAATGGGTTCTCCTTTCTATACAGCTTCAGCTAACAGGTGCGTTATCAGGTGAAGGGTTTTCAGAGTTCCCTAGCCAGCTTGTCTTTCAATCTGCAACCTTTAACTTGCACAACACATCTCTCATTCTTATAACCAAGGTGACAAACTGAAACTGACAGACGGGGGTGGGTGAAAAGAAGAAATAATTAACAGTCCTAATACTGAAAAGTGAAAATCATGGCATAGCTACGAAGAGAAAGATAACCCCTTCCCCGGGTTGGTGATATTTCTACATAATTGTCCACAACTCAGATTTAAACAGGTTGTTTTGTTTTGTTTCCTAAAGTAGGTGTTGCACATGAGGTTCTACTGGTGGACTCTCCATCACTGGGGAAAGTCTTGTGTGCTGCCATCACAGAACATCATTGGCTTTCCTCTCTGTCATCTTATTTGCTGACTGCTTTCCCTTGCAGAACTGCTTTCTTTACTTCAGTCTGTTTTTAATGAGCTCCTTGCACAGCCAGTGTTAGAAAGTGAAAATGCAAGGGCAGCTATTAAGGAAAGTTGTGTTGTTATGTGCCCTCAAGTAGTTTCTAACATATGGCAACCCTAAGGCAAAGCTATCACAGGATTTTCTGGAGGAGCGAAGAGTGTGCAATGTGCCCATGGCCACCCATTGGGCTTCCATGCCTGAGCAGAGAATCAAACTCTGGTCTCCAGGATCACAGTCCAGTACACCACGTTGGCTCTCAAAGACTTGGTATTAGATACAAAATTATAGTACATTTGGAGGGGAATGCTTGAAAAAACGAGTACATTAAGAGAAAAGTGCACAACAAAGTGCATGGATTTTTTTTGTAGACTGGAAAACAAATACCTACAGGGTTTTTATGCAGAAACAGAGCAAAACAAACTTAAGGTGGGAAAACCAGAAACTGAGTGAAACCACAATTGATAGTTTGGTGCATCCCCTTGCTGAAAGTCACAGAAGAAACATGAGGCAGGCGACACAAGGCTTGCAAACTATACCTAGCTCCCTGAGGCTTTTGCCCATATGATGCAGCTCCATGCTGCAACTACAAAAATGGTATTCCTAGGCAAGCCCATTACAAAGAAAAGAAGAGGCAAGTTGCTGTTCCAGGAAAAGGTCTTGATAAGCTATTTATGAACTCAAGGAATTTACATTACCAACACTCGTATTGCAGGGTTTCATAGGGTATAACCAGATGCAGTGCAGCCTGTCCTGCAAAAGTGCACAAGGATATGGGGAAAGACTTCTCTTACATTCTGTCCTTCTGGACACCAAACCCCCTGTAGGCTCCTAGCCTCTTGGGTGCTAGGCTGAGCAGTACAGTGGCCCCTCCACATACGCAAGGGTTTGAGGCACAGAACCCTCGCAAAGCAGAAAAATTGCAAATAACTCTACCCTGCAATTCCCCTCCCCTTCCCTTCCAGGGCTCTGGTGCAGGAGCCTTCCTTCTCTGCACTCACACTCACGCCAGTGGCAAGGGAGTGAGAGGAAGTTGCTCTGGAGGGGTGAAGGAAAGTGAGCATGCATGTCTCTCCCTGCTCCCCATTGCCTTAACTTTTGCCTCGGCATGCTTGCTTCCCTTCTCTATGCTGGTAAAATGCAAGAGAATGGCAAGAGGAAAATGAAAGGGAGGCACGGGCACCTTGCGAATAATCAAATCCGTGAGAGTCAAACCCTTAAATGTGGAGGCAGTTATCATTAACAAAGCTTTCATAGAAACTAACGTTTTAAGCAGTTAGCCACACAGCAAAAACCAGAGAAGCCACTCCGTGAAGATCTATCATTTAAACTACTGAAAATTGTCTCTCTCATTTTGAATACGTTAGATAAATCCATGCATGCCCCAACATCAAGTCTACAACTTTTAGATCTTCTTGTAAATCAAAGACCTCCTGGAGCAAAAACAGATTCTCTTTCAAAAAGTGCTTTACACATAAATCCAGGCATCAAACAAGGGAGGTTAAATATTTATTGAGGATTGGAGAAGGGGGTGCCTCAGGGTAACTTTTCTTCTTCTTCTGAGGAATGGCTGCCACTAAGGATTCTTTTTTGTTACCTGTATTGTTTCTTTAAATAATGGATAATAGTACTGACGGCAACAGATGGATGCCATTTATATGCTGTAAATTGAAAAAGGGGTGCATGGAATTAAAGCTTCAGACATAAATGGCACTGGTATATTTTCAATGAAAGGGACTAGCAGCTGTTCTTAATTGCAGTTTGGGATCTCAGCACCTTATGGTCATATTAGGGGCTATTAAACATAAGAGAGGGGAAATCATCAGTACTGGAGCCACAAAATTCAATATACATCTGTCCAATTTATACAAAGTGTTTCACTGAGCACAGTTATCTTCACCTTCCTATCTAATACAACCATTTGAATTGAGTGCTATTTATTCCTGGACCTTTTTCAATCTTTTTGTATTTTGGTAGAACAGTTGGTTTTTTCAGTTCTCTGTAACTCCCATCTGTAGATTTGAATCCAACATAAACCCAACCCAAAATTAACTCTCTTGGACCCACATTGACCTAAAAGGTTTTTACCACCCACCCCAAACCTACTCAGGATGTTATCCAGATCTGCACTGCAGTAATTAAGTACTACACACTCCTTTTCTTTGCTAAATGTACAATTAGCTCACATTTTTCTTTTTGTGGGCAATGAGCGCATTCCCACGTGTACAATTAGATTCAATGTAACTGTCTGAGAGAAAATAGCACTGCCTGAATGCATTGAAAAGAAGAGTGGTTTTGTGCCCATTGTCACACTCCACATGTCTAGTATAAGTCCTGAAAGAGCCTATGCACATACAAATCACATGCACGGTCTCTCCATGCAATTGGGAGGCCTTGCCTGCTCAAGAAACTCTAGACTCATTCATACATTATACTTAATTAACTATAAGGGACAGCAGCTGGATATGTGTCCCTACTCCTCCTTTTTCTAGGTGCATTCTGTCAAACATCTCAACAACATTAGCACCATCAATTCAATAATTTATTACAGTCATAGACCAGCATAAAAGACGACAATGTTTATATCATAATGTACATAAAGCAAGGTGTCCTAAAATAGAAGGAATATATAAAATTCACATTTAATGTAATAGTGGTAGCAGTAGCAGTAGTTTAAAAAAAGCAAAAGATAAGTCACCACATTCTACCTAAGCTCGTGCTTTGTACATAATCCCCAGTCTCATGCGTCTCACATGGCTACCTGAAAACTTCTAAAAGGGCTCTTCATTGTCATTATTTACTGCTGATTTGTTATCTGTCCACCAGTCACAAGCCCTTTTTGCACAGCATTTGCCATGCAAAAGGGAGCCTTGACCATTGCACGATTGTGAGAAGCGATCTGCATGACACACTCACAATCGCATGACACTCCAGGGTAGGGCAGGCACTGCTCGCACACTTTTTCATTTTCGGCTTTCACCTGAAAATGGTGCACAATCATGCATTGCTCCAGGGCCCCACGTGCACTTGCTGTGTGTGTGGAGCCTCCAGAGCCATGGCAGTCACGCTTCTTGCCCCAGCACAGCCTGTGAAACTCCCAGGCTGTGCTGCAGAAGAAAGAGGCAGGGCTCTCGTGCTGCCTGCTCAGGGGCAGGCAGCTCGTGTGGAGCTGATGCAGTGGGGACGCAAGAGCCTCTCGCTGGAGGCTGCTCGCGTAATACCCGCACCCCAGCACTGAAAAAAAGGTAAGGTGCGGAAAGAGCCACAGTAACAGTCGCACAAAATCTAGCAACCTTATCTGTAATCTGTGCATCCTGGTCGGCGAGCAAAAGGGAAAGATAGAATTCTTCCATCCTGTCAGGCATAATTAAAACAAGACATCTCCTTTGGTTAAAAAGGCAGTATAAGAGAACATGGCTAAGAGCTTCTATCATCTGATTTGCACAGGGACAGATATGTTTCATAGGGAATCCTCTTATATGTTCCTTCCAATATAACAGACAGTAGCATGTTAAATAATGCTAACTTAAAATCTTTCCTATACTTAGGAATTGTTAAGTTTGCCAGATAATTGGGACAGCCAAAGGGTTTGATGGTAATTCCAAGAGTGGGATATTTGGAGACTCTTCTCAACTCTATGTCCCTTATTCGTTGTTTGATGGCAGACGTAGCATTATTATGGCCAAGTACTATTAATGCATTAGGTCTAAATCCACATGTTGAAGTTTCTTATTTAACAACTGTTTCCATGCAAAGCCATTAGTGCTAGAGAAGCCAGCCCAGTTGGGGGGAAAATGAGCTTTAGCCAATAATTGATCTTAAGAGTCCAGGTACCTGCCTCAAGATGCAAGGCTGCATTGGGAACACAACAAGAGACATCAAATGTACTTCTAAAATTTTTAGTCTGCCAACAAAACAAACTTATCATGAATAGACCATGAAACCTATAATGAGTTTCCATCAAGATGGATGGCTTCACTTCACCTAGAGGGAAGAAGCAAAATTACAAGCCAGCTTCAGTGTTAAAACTCCCAGAGAACATGTTGCAAGCTGGGCTCTTATCTAGCCTAGTTGGATCAAAAGGCTTTACAAAATTTGGTTCCTTTTAGTATATACTGGGGTCATGCATGGCTGAGATGGAATTGCTGACAAGTTGCACAGATACCCTAAAGGCACCAGATCCTGTCTGATCTTGGAAGCTAAGTAGGATCAGCCCTGCTTAATAATTGGACAGGTGAACTGGATGAATGCCAGATGATGTAAGCTGTATTTCAGAGGAAGGAATTGGCAAAACCACCACAAAGTATTCCTTGCCTAAGAAAACCCTGTGAAATTCATGAGGTCATCGTAAGTCAACAGGTGACCTGAAGGAACATAGAGAAAGAGAGAGAGAGAGAGAGAGAAGTTGTGTTTTCAGTTTTGCATTTGTCAAGGGCCAACAGAAAGAAAAACAAGCAACAAGATGTAGAGGAGCATTCCCTTCATCTTTTGTGTCACTTTGGTGAACCAAAAGCAACTGCACAGGGCTCTTCTGTCAAATAAACCACCGCAGACTCCATCCTCCAGTCCAGAGCACTGGAACATAGGAAGGCTTATCACCAATCAGGCCCCTGTCCATCTAAACCAGTATTACTGATACTGACTGGCAGCAGCTTTTCAGGATTTCAAGGAGAAGCTTTTTATGACATACCCAGAGATGCCAGCGATTGTACCAGGGAGGCAATACATTTACTTTTATAAGGGCTGAATATATGCTGGTATCTCAGCAGACCAGACCATGGCTATAATGCTTATTTCTAAATTAGGGGGTGGGGGATGGGTGGGCTGACCATGCATCTTGCCTGAGACCCACCGCCAGCTCTCAACAGTCCTGTGTTTTACCACAGACCTACAGCCTCTCACTGGGTGCCTTTTTTTTTTTTCAAAAGACATAGCAACACCAATACAAGTTAGCAGTCTTGTACAGCAGTAAGAAAAATATGGCCTCTGGGTGCAGTTGGGACTGTCATTCTGACCAACAACCATAAAAAACTATGAGAAGGAAAACTGCAGTTTAACAATATCTGGAGAGCTACACATTCATTCTCCCTGTTTTTGTGGATGGTTGGTAGGCTGCTGTTTAACATATCTGGAAGGCTGAAGGATCTAAATAATGTATGAGGTTCTTCTCAGGTTTTTCCTCAAGTTAGGAGCAGCCAGTTTACCCAGTTCATTCAGCCAGTAAACCCAAGAACAACCAGTTTTGTAAAATCACTTCTATAGCACAGTCATTTGCCTACTTCCATTAACAAAATATATGTCAATAGATTATTAAACCTAAGTACTAATTAGTAACAGATAAACCTAGGAATCAAGAACATAACATACGCATTTTTTCAAAACACTCCAAGCTTTTCGATACTTCAGTTGCAAAGATATTGCATTAAGAAAACAAGAATATGTGTTTCAATGAACAAAGGAAATATTAGTAAACATTACTGAACATTGACTATTCGGCATCTTGAGAAATTACAATATTTTTATTGTCATCAAACCAAGTTGACTATTGCTACCAATGCTGAGCAATAAAATAAGATGCACAACAGGAAACACAAAAACTGCTAACAGCCAAAATATTTTAACTACTGCTGATTCATAATCCCAACATATGGGAATAAGAACATTTTGAACTTTACAGAGAAGCGAATGCTACAACTTTTTTTTAAATAATGGAACTTCCAGATGGTTATATTAATTGAAATTTAATTTTAAAAATCAGTCTATTTTAAATTAATTTTTGCAAAATGACAGAACCTAATAATTGATTTTGTTCCGAGATACATTGTAGTTAAAGCCTTTTTTGCTATGCCTGCATCACATTGCCTCTTACCTACCCTTCTCTTAATCCATCCAAAAAGTCTTCACTCGTTCAGAGGCTTTTATTAAAACACAGTCTAACACCACTGTGTATACACGGATAAGAATCATGCAGTTTTTAAAACAGCTGACACTATTCAAAAGTTCTTGAATCCAGTCTCAAATCTTTTGGTGGTTTCTTCAGGAATGTTTCCCCAACCAAAGACAGCTCCTTTTCACCACCATACATCTGTTGATTTTTTCTGTCACTGCCTCTTACTGCAATATCTACACACCATTTTTCCTGAATAGAAGGCAGGTGTACACATGACTAAAACTATCAGTATCAAAAGCAAACTCTCCAACACAGATGAAAAGCAATATATGAGATCAACCATCAGCCAGAAGACACTAAGAAAAGCTTCCTCAAACTGGTTTCTGTTTGCCTTTTGAAAAGGCAGCAGACACTAGAATATGGCTGGGCCTCCAGGTAAGTGAATTCCACCAGGTAAAAGACAACACAAAGTATTTGCATCACTACACAATAAAGCAGATCTGAATTTGCAGTGGCCTAAGGGAGAGCATAGCGCACATTAATTCCACAGCCCCTGCCTAGTCATCTACACTGGAAAGCAATTTTCTTTTGAAAAAAAAAATGTTAGCTGAATTCTCCATGCATTTAGACCCTGACAACTCAGCTCCATAGGGATCATGATAATGTTGCCACCTCACGGGACAAAAGGAACGGAGGGAGAACAGTGCATGCCACCTTGAGCTCTTTGGAGGAAAGCTGAGATATCAAACCACTGAGAAAGATAAGTATTAAAAATAAGTGGAAGAGATTTAAAAAAACAAAACAAAAAAACAAAGCAGCCAAACATACATTCTTATATGATATAATCCTGTCCCCCTCCCCAATTCACATCCCGCTCCCATGAGCAGAGAATCTGATCATTTGGGGACAATTCAATGTGTCAGTCATCACTAGGACAAACATCGTGGAAGGAAAAGAAAGCTTGTAACTGGCTATTTTACAAAGACTTTTCTGTAAGGCTTCAGCTCTGATGCATTGATGGCATCAGCCACAGAATATGCACACCAATGTCAGCATATAAAGCATTCCTCAAGGACAGGGTTTATACAAAAGTTCTGATTCCTTTAAAAAAAAAACCACTGTCTTGGTTCTAGAAATATTAGCTCTGTGTAAAATTGAATAAAGTAAGGCTGTAACTCTAACAAAGTCAAAGACAACTATGTAAGAGGAACCATACAAAAACCCCTCTGGGCAAGTATGCTGACTGTCAGCTATGGGACATTTATATAGTTGCTGTCTCCCCAGAGGGGGAAAAATCAACAGTCATTTTGCTTACACACACACACACACTGAAATGTGAATAAATGCCCACAGTGCCTGGCACTCATGTGGATTTAAAAAAAAAACAAGAAAGAAAAGTCCAAATAGTGGCAAGGAGTATATGATTAATATCTCTTTAATAAAAATATACTGTCTCTGATTGTACTCTCCTGAATCAAGGTATGCTCAAAAGGCACTTTTTCCCTCCCCATGTGCATTTCAGTATGCTGACACACATGCATGTACACAATCATGAGGGGAAAGAAAGAGACCTCTCTTCCTCAGATTGGAAGAAACAGGCTATTACTTTCCATTTGACATCTCACTTTCCTGGTATCTGTCTCCAGCTTGTTCTCTCCTGACCCAAGGGGCTATGTTCAATAATCTCACACTCTCCTAAAGCAGCTAGTTCAGGGCTGCCTGTCTGAGCAACAGAATTGGGCGAATATCTCCTTGAAGTTTTATTTTTGGGCAAAAATCTACTTTGGTTGTCACGGTAGATCAACACTAGGGACAGACAAGGCATGTCTGAGAAATTTAATTCTCTGGAATTCCCAGTATTGGATCATTAGAGGCCCATTCACATCACAGAAATATACTATTACTCCACTTTAACTGCCATACCTCTTTCCTATGAAATGCAGGGATTTGCAGTTTAATGAGACATTGGAGTGTTCTGGCTGAGAATTCTAAAGGCCTCACCTTAAACTGTCAATCCTAGGGTTCCCAAGTACAGAATCATGATAGTTGCATAGTGTGAACAGATCACTGGTTCAGTTCATTTGGATATCTTCACTATGAAGAGCCAAGGAAGAAAGTTTCAAGGGAAGAAAGTTTCATTCAGGAAAAAAAAGTAGTTTTGCTCAAACCACTGAGAATGGCCCAAACAAGGTCTAAAATACTCATTTTTCATCTCTCTGAAAAATGATCTTTACACAAAATTAGAATTACTATAAAATTTACATCATGGAATCTCTGGGTGCAATACACAAAGGGCACAACTCAGTCAAAACAAAATCCAGGATAGTATAGAAATGAAAAAGGAAAAGAAGTGGGCAACTAAAATTATACTGATGAACTCATCATAGTAATGAGTCCCTTTATATTTCTACAATTTATAATCAATTATATTTACAATGCATTAAAAACCCTGCATGTTTTTTAAAAAACTGTTCCACTGACCCATAAGATAAAACAAGAGTCTGCAGCCCAAAATTGTGTCATGTCACAAAACTGATAATATTTTCATGCCCTGTAGAATTCAAAGGATTCAGCTAAGCATGTTCTTCACTGAACTGTCTAGTTTTTCTTCCTTGGCAGTCCTTCATTTTAAAGACTTTTCATTTAAACCATAAAATCTTTCCTTTCAAAAACGTGATTAGCCATCAAAAGAAAACAATTGTGTTTTCCACATCTGGAGTATTTTGTAAATCTTAAATACACTTCAAGAAATACATAGGTAGACCTCTGAAGGTAGTTTGGAAATGTTGGATGGCAGTGGGAAGTACGAAACAGCTCTGAAACAATACACAGCAGAACACTTTGTTTTAAAAATAAAGACTCTGTTCTTCTGTGAATAGGAGGAGAGCTCATATTCACCAAACAATGCATTTTCACCTCCTTCGTCCTTTTACAGACTTAAGAAAAATTTGCTCCTAAGGAACTAAAACAAGGTTGGAAATGGTACAAATATAATGGAGAGCTGCACATGATTGTAGAAGG
The DNA here is from genome assembly GCA_948474755.1 of Ctenosaura bakeri. Classification (NCBI taxonomy): domain Eukaryota; kingdom Metazoa; phylum Chordata; class Lepidosauria; order Squamata; family Iguanidae; genus Ctenosaura; species Ctenosaura bakeri. The sequence goes on from CAOLHI010001671.1 coordinate 148,664, forward strand.
AAAGGGGATTAATGGAAATTTCCCCATCCTTTAAATGAAGGAAGGAGCAACATAAGATCAAAGCCATTATATGATCTACACACACAAGTTACAACAAAAAATACATCACAAAAACTCACACTGGAAAGACTGGATCCCTGTAACATCTAGCTTTCCTGTCCTTCCAAACTTTACTGGATACAGCTTCCTGGAGCAGGAAAATGCAACCATGACAATATAATGTAATAAGCTTTGTGTCACTGTCCCTTAAAATGGGAAGAGGAAGAATGAGACACAGGGCTCCTGTTTTTACAGGTCACCAAGAATCTGTCATATGATGTAACCTGAAAACTTGTCACTGAATAAAAAATCCACATTTCCTTCCTTGGGAAAAAAAGTCTGCAAATAAACTTTTTATTCTCAGAACTAATCAAAGGTATAAAGGATCAAACACATCCTGTGACTTGTAGGAAACAGCTGTTCCTATTTATAAACTATATCACTTAAAGAAGAAACCTAAAAACTTCAGCTCCATACTTACATGTGAGGTCGGAGTTCATAGAAGTTTCTGTTTCTGTATTCTTCCACCTTCTCTGGTGAATAAATTGGTAGTAATCGATATGGATTTATTGATATCACCACACTACCTATGTAAGTCTGCAAAAGAATAAAAATGAACAGCAGTTTTAATATCTGATATTGCAATAAATTCTACAAAATATGTGCAGCAGAAATTTAATTCTACCACACCATTCCTACTAGAAAATGTTTGTCTTAAGTCCTTAATACACAAAGTCGTCATCCCACCAAAGCCACACATTATCCTTGCTCCAAGACTTCTGCTATTGTACAATATCATCCCTAACCAGCTGTTTTCCCATTCCAATGCATTGCAAATCAGCTCTCTTCCATTAATGGAAAAAATCCAGTAATGGCTTCCTTTCCCACCACAATCCTGTCAGCTGGGTGAGTGCAGTTTCTCAATACCGCTTCCTGTCATTGCCAATCTAGGAGTGGGCGGGGTGTGGGTGTTCAAAGGTTGTCCCTCCCTCAGCTACTCACGTTGTGTAGTAAGTTCAAAATCTATCACCTCTCCATGCTTACTTTAAATTCCTCCCTTAAGTTATTTTTTTTTTAATTTTTAACACATTTTTAAGCATTACAGCACAAAAACACAATATCATAAGGGCGTGTCATGACATTACAATGTTGCTGTGCTGGTACAAAAAAACCCCCAAACAATCATGAGCTGTGGGGCAGGGAAAAGGATTTGCCAATGACATTGTAATGCAGAGGGAACACCTGGTGGCAATAAGTCTATTTATCTAACTTAAGTCAAAAAGGTGTGGTACAGAATGTTCATACCCTAATAACATCAAGGAAATGGTAATGCTGGGATTGGAAATGAACAACTCGTTATTGAGGTATGATGCACTATGGGCCTTAGGAAAGTCACATTATATCATGATTTTAAAACAAGTCACTTTCGACTTTTCCCTGTTTAGATCCTGAAACTGTTACCTTACAGTTCTTTAAAGCAGAGTTCACAAAACACACGCCATCCCCAGAAGACTTTTCCTCCTTTTAAAAACAAAAGAGTTGTGCATCTTTCAAAGCATTCTGAAGGTGATTTCAGTGGAATGTATCTATTACTACTTTTCACAACCAGCCTTTACAATCAAATTTATGCTCAGAATTGCGGAGGATGCTCCAAAGGGATCTAAATGTAAAACGACAGATTGTCTAAGTCCACTGGGGTTCCACATTTTTGTTTCAAAACTAGCCAAAAGCTGAAGTTGTGATTCATGCTTTATTATCTTCCAAATCTAAATCACTGCCCTTCAGTGATTTTGTCAGGACTGGGTCACAGCCCAATCTAAGGTAGTCGCAAAAGCAATATTACCACCACGATAAATATATGGTCAAAAAAAAAGAAAAAAGGAGTGCATCACCAAATTCATGTTTGCACTAAAGGTAGACTCTAAGTATGCAAAATCTAGTGTTAATCTTGGGGGAAGGGGTCATGGACCCCTTTGGGAAATAGAACACCATGGCCCTTTTCGCATGCTATTTCTCATGCGAAATGGCCTCCAGAGCATCGCACAATTGCGAGGACCATTTCACATGACATCCTCGCAATCATGCGATGTTGCCAGGGCCAGCAGGCGCTGATTGTGCATACATCATTTTCAGCTTCTTGCAAAAAATGATGTGCAATCACACGGTGCTCCAGGGCCCAACCCGCACTTACCTTGAGTGCAGAGCCTCCAGAGACATGGCCCTCGCACTTCCTCTCCCAGCGCAGTCTGGGAAAGTACCCAGCTGCGCTGTAGAAGGAAGAGGCAGAGCCCTCACGCTTCCTTCCGGCCAGCACGGAGCTGGCGCGGAGGAGAAGCAGAGGGGACATGAGTACCTCTCGCAAGAGGCTTCTCGCGTGATCCCCACGCACCCACGCCGGGAAAAGGTAAGGTGCGAAAAGGGCCCATGACTTGCATGCGCTCAGGAAAATGCACTTAAACGCAATTTTCAAAGTTATGAGAAGAACACTGTATGCTAGTTCTTGACACCCATCCATGGGTTTTCCATGAGTCTATAGATGACTGGCTAAAGACACCTGGTTTAAGACTACTGTATTATGGCAGCATAACATCAATTAATTAATTAAAAGGGTGTTAAAATTAACAAAGGATTTTTAAGCCATTTGTTTTTTTTGCCATTATCCATTTAAGAGAAAAGTTTTGTGTTACAGATTACACTGAAGGCCCCCACTGTTCAGTAGGACAGGACATAACCTCCCCTCAAAGAACCTTTCATATTTACTAACACTGAAGGACAATTTGGCAAAAACTTCATGTTTTACAAAAATACTCAAAAGACAGCATGACTTCATCTCTCATGACTGAGTGGTAAGAGAAAAAGACAGCTGGAAGAGAATATAGATGAATTGCTATTTGATACCATATAATTAGAAAAGGTCTCATGAAGCCAAAGAAAAAGTCCTGAAGCAACTATCTCACTAAAATATAATTTAAAAAAATTATTTTAGAAAGAAACATCTCTTTGGGCAGCATAAGCTATTTTTCAACATCATAAACGAAGCACGATGCAGCGAACTCCCTTTTTTGTAGTTAAGCTTGTTTGATATTCTGAGAGCAAAAAACCAGCTGTTCACTAGTGTGTTCCATATTCAGTATACCATATCCTAAAATAACTAGTATTTTCAAAGGCCAAAGAACTACACCCAGACAAGGGCACATACATGGGTACGCCAGTTTAAGTTAAAATACATCAAGATGTTGCTGACTGGGGATAGGCACAGTTCAGCATTATTTGCCTGCAAAGCCTGCTTTCCCCACCCACAGCCATTACGCTAATTCAGCTATCCCCATCTTACGTCTTCACTTAAAAGTTAACCTCACATTCTGGTTCTTGTAATGAGAAGTGAAGTGGAGGATCAGACTCCAGGGAGGAAAAAAGAACTTTCCCACACTACATCTTCCCTCCCACCAGCACTCCAGTATAAACAAGGAGAAAGTAAGTGAGTTAAATCCTTGAGCATGGAATGAGTGCTGTTACATTCCAGTGACAAAAACAGAACTTGTGGGGTGGGGGACGAATGCCATGATATCCAACATATTAGAATATCCCCATCTCACTGTGTGCTCTTATGCTGCTGCTATTTTAGAACTGAAGTCCCAAAGGACTAGTCTCATGATTAAAGCACAGGACAATAATCTGGATTCTGTTCTCTAGTTTACCACAGGACTGTTATAAAGTTAGACAGGAATTAAGTTCTCTGAATGCAGAATGACATTAGAAACGGCAATACCCAAAAACCAGCTGCAGAACATTTCAACCTCCCTGGACGTGCAGTAAGGGATTGAAAGGTAATAGTCCTTGAACAAAGAATTTACAAAGGAAGACTAGAAAGAGAAACAGCTGAATTGAATTATATTCCCAAATTCCAATCCATTAGCAGAGGTATGAACAAAGACAATGGCTTCATGGCACAGTACATACATTAATACAAGGAATCTTCTGAGAAAGAGTTTTGAATCCAAGGAAAGAACAGGTTGCTTACCTGTAACTGTAGTTCTTCGAGTGGTCATCTGTGCCTCATACAATAGGAGCTTTCGCGCCTGCGCGGTAGCGTTCGGAAGATTCTAGAGCTCGCTGGCTTGGCGGAGGGAGCCCCTCCCCCCGGTCGTACTGCGCATGCTCCTCCCGCCGAGCCGCGGTCTCTCCTCAGTTCTGGTCCGCCGAAGAACATGGGACCTGAAAAAGAGGGGAAGGCAGGGCGGGTGTGTGTATGAGGCACAGATGACCACTCGAAGAACTACAGTTACAGGTAAGCAACCTGTTCTTCTTCTTCGTGGTCTCTGTGCCTCATACAATAGGAGACTGTATAGCTCACCTGTAGGATGGTGGGTCAGGTCCCAGACCCTAGAGGACAGAGGCCAGCACCGCACGACCAAACCGGGCATCTTGCCTGGAACGGCAGTCGAGCCTGTAATGGCGGATGAAGGTCGACGGTTGAGCCCAGGTCGCCACACGACACAGTTCCGGCAGGTCGACCCCTCGCAGGAGGGCCGCGGACGTGGCCACGGCTCTGGTGGAGTGGGCCCGAAGCAGGTCCGGCGGAGGCTTCTTGGCCAGTTGGTATGCCAAGTGGATAGCCTGCGCGACCCACTTGGAGAGTCGCTGGGATGATACCTTGTGGCCTCTTTTCCGCCTGCCGTAGCAGACGAAGAGGTGTGGAGTCTGTCGGTAGGACGCCGTCCTATCCGTGTAAAAGGCGAGGGCCCGACGGACGTCCAGGGAGTGCAGGGCCCGCTCCAGGGGCGAGGTCGGCTCGGGGTAGAAGGCCGGGAGCACGATGTCCTGGTTGAGGTGGAAGGTGGACACCACCTTCGGCAGGAACGAGACGTCAGGCCGGAGGATCACCTTGTCGCGGTGGAAGACCAGGAAGGGGTCGTCGGAGCGTAGCGCCGCCAGTTCCCCGGCTCGCCTGGCCGAGGTGATCGCCACCAGGAACGCCGTCTTCATCGCCAGGAGCCTGTCGTCCGCTGTCGCCATCGGCTCGAAGGGCGGCCTCGTGAGCTGCGATAGCACCAGCGATAGCGACCACGACGGTAGCGGGGGCGATACCGGCGGGTAGAGATGTTGCAGGCCCTTCAGGAATCGCTTGACGGTATCATCCCGGAAGAGGGCCGCCGAGGGCGATCCCGGCGGTTGGTACGCCACGATCGCGGCGAGGTAGACCTTGATCGATGTGAAGGCAAGGCCTTGCTGTCGCAGGTGGAGGAGGAAGTGGAGGACGGTCCGGAGGCCGGCCGGGGACGTCGGTTCCCGTCGCTCCTCTGCGAAGGCGACAAACCGCTGCCATTTATAGTGGTAGTTCCTCCGTGTCGATTCCTTCCTCGCCGCGGTCAAGACGGTACCGATGGCCGGGTCGTCTACGGCGATATCCTCCAGGCATGGAGGGCCAATACCGGGAGGTCCGGGTGCAGCACCTGGCCGTTGGAGTGGGAGAGCAGGTCCGGCGCTAGCGGGAACTTGAGGATCCTCCCCCGCGAGGCCTCGATCAGAGGGCCGAACCAGTGTTGCCTCGGCCAGTACGGTGCCACCAGAATCGCGTCGGCTCCGTCCGAGATGATCTTCGATACGACGCGACCGAGGAGCGGGAACGGCGGGAAGGCGTACAGGAGCTCCTTGTCCCACGGGATCTGGAACGCATCGCCGATGGAGCGGGGATCGTGACCCGCCCTGGAGCAAAAGCGTCGGCATTTCGCGTTCTGGCTGGTCGCGAAGAGGTCGACCGTCGGCTCGCCCCACCGGTGTCGGAGCATCCGGAAGGCGTCGTCGGCCAGGGACCACTCGTGGTAGGAGGAGGTGTCCCTGCTGAGAGCATCCGCCATGGTGTTCTCCTGCCCCGCCAGGTGAACCGCCAGCGGGTGGATCCTCAGAGAGACGCACCAGTTCCAGAGGGCGAGCGCGATGGTCAGGAGAGTGGTGGAGTGGGTCCCCCCTTGCCTGTTCACATAACACATGGCAGTCGTGTTGTCGGTGAGGATCAACACGGCGCGGCCCGCCACCAAGTGCCGGAACGCCATCAGGGCTTTGTGGATGGCGAGGAGCTCCAGAGCGTTGATGTGGAGGGACGTCTCGTCGTCCATCCAGGCGACCTTGACCCGGAGGTCCCCGGCGTGGGCCCCCCAGCCCAGCAGGGACGCATCCGTCGTTATCGTGACCGAGGGCCTGGGCTGGCGGAACGGCATTCCCGACATCAGGTTCCGGTGGGACTGCCACCACAGGAGAGTCTGCCGGATCTCGGGGGGAATACGGTAGCGGCGGGATTGCTCGTCCCGGAGCGGGTCGAAGACCCTGACGAACCAGTGCTGCAGGGGTCGCGCTCGTAGCCTGGAGAGGTAGGTGACGGCCGCGGTCGCCGCCATGTAGCCGAGCAGCTGCTGTAGCGTCCTGGCCGACACCGTCGGGGCCTGGGCGGCCGCCCGCACCGCGCGCGTGAGCGTCCGAGCCCTCTCCGTCGGTAAGTAGGCCCTTCCCGCCACGGTATCGAGGGTCGCCCCGATGAAGTCGAGGAGGCGGGTGGGTTCGAGGTGGGATTTCTTGGGGTTTACCTTGAGCCCGAGCCGGGTAAGCCACGTCAGGGTAAGGTGAATGTCTTTGTAAAGTTTGTCTTGCAGGACGCCACCAATAGCCAGTCGTCGAGATAGGGGTAGATCGAGACGCCTCTCGTCCGCGAAGGGGGACGACGGGAGCCATGCACTTCGTGAACACGCGGGGTGCGGTGGAGAGTCCGAAGGGCAGAACCCGGTACTGGTAGCTGGTACCGTCGATCGCGAAGCGCAGGTACCGTCTGTGCTGGGGGCGGATCGAGATGTGGAAGTAGGCGTCCTTGAGGTCTATGGATGCCAGCCAGTCCCCTCGGCGTAGGAATGGGAGGATCGACGGTAGCGTGACCATCTTGAACCTCTTGGGAGGGATGTACTCGTTCACTCCCCGCAGGTCCAGGATGGGGCGTAGGGACCCGTCCGCCTTCGGTACGGCGAAGTACCTCGAGTAGAAGCCGGTGGTCCTGGCCGAAGGCGGAAGCCTCTCGATCGCTCCTTTGTCGAGCAGGGACTGGATTTCCTCCAGCAGAGCCGGGCTGGCCGGGGTGGAGTAGTAGACGCCCCGTGGTGGAATATCCCGGAACTCGATGGCGTACCCCAGGCGGACAATGGTAAGTACCCAGGAGTCCGTGGTGATCTCGCGCCATCGGTCGAGGTGTCTGGCCAGGTCCGGGTGATGGATGAGGTCTGCTGGAGGGGCGAAGGACGGCATCGGTGGTGTCCTGCGGGAGGCATCAAAAGCGTGCCCTCCCCGGAAGACGACGACTTCTTCGACGGCGGAGGCTGTCGTCGGAAGGGCCTCCTCTGGGCGGGCGCGCGGGCGGTCTCGAGGCGGTCGAGCGCGGGGACCGGGACTGGTAGGCCGAGGATGAGGAGGACCTCCGCCAGGACGATCTGGACTGGGAGGACCGGCGAGCCTGGGGGGCTGGTTGATCCCCATCTTCCTCGCCGTCAGCCGGGCCTTCACGAGGTGGTCCATGGCCTCGTCCGTGGAGGTGTGGAAGAGCCCCTGCCCGTCGAAGGGGAGGTCCTCTATTCTCCGGCGACTGTCCTCCTGGAGTCCGGAGGAGCGGAGCCACGCGTGGCGTCGGAGGGCCACGGCGCCGACCATCACCCTCGAGGTAGCCTCCACGGCGTGCCTCGAGGTGGCGAGCTGTTGGGTAGCCACCGCCACGGCCTCTCCGAAAATCTGCGTGGCAGGCGCGGGACTCTTCCGGGAGGTCAGCCAGGAGGGGGCCCAGGCGGTCAAAGAGGTTTCGATGATAGGCCGCCAGGCAGGCCATGGTGTTGGCGGTCCTGGACACCAAGGACGCCGCCGAATAGAACCTCCTCCCGAAGCCGTCGAGTTTCCGGCCTTCTTGGGCGGGCGGGGTGGTGTGTGCCCGGTTGCCACCTCGCGTCTGCGACGACTCCACCACCACGGAGTTCGGGACGGGGTGGTTGAACAGGAACTCCGCTCCTTCCCTCTGAGTCCTGTAGAGGTGCTCGAGCCTATGCGGGATAGGCTGTGCGGACGCCGGCTTCGCCCAAGGCTGTTTCAACGCGTCCGCCAGGGTCGGGAGGAACGGGAGCGGCGCGGTCGATGGAGGCCGGGTCTCGAGGTATTGGAAGACCGGGTCCTGCGCCTGCGGGGCGGGCTCCGTCACCTTGAGGCCGAGCGCCGTCGCCATCCGGAGGAGGATTGCGGAAAACTGGCGCATGTCCTCCGGCGCCGATCCGGGAGCGGGTCTCCGAAGTCCAGCGGCGGTGACTCGTGGGAGGACGGCGTGGATTCCGCGGAGTCCGAGTCCGACTCGTAGGACTCGTCGGACGGGGATGGCGAGCGCACGGTCTTCTCCCCTTCTCTAGGCCGCTGCTGTGCCGGCTGCGTCGGCAGAGCGGCCGGCGGTACCGTCGGGGCCTGCACGGTCTCCGGGGGCGGTACCGATGGTCTCGGGTGCGACGCCGCCTGCGTCGTCGACGTGGCCGAGGTTCCCGCTCGGGCCGGGGTGGCCTGGGGGGTCGGCCTGGTCGCCGTGGCCGTTGTCCGTGGCGGCGGGGAGACCGGTCTGTGGCGGGGCGACGGCTCCCGGGGAGCGTGGGAGCTCGGGGACCCACGCCTCGGCGATCGCCCGTGGCGGGAGTAGTGGCGCTCCCGATGCGGCGAGCGGGAGCGGGGCCGCGGGGACCAGTATCTAGGGTCCGGATGGTAGCGGTCCCGGTAGGAGGGCGAGTAAGAATGTAGGAGCCCGGGGGCTCGTGCCATCCTTGCTCCAGCGCATATCTCCCCAAGTAGCCGGGGGAATGAGCGCTCTCGCCCGCGCGCACGCTCTCCAGGCGCATCTCCCGATACCGCGGGGATGGAGGCCTGGCCCAGTGGCCCGGAGATCGGGATTCGCCACGCCGGGGGGAGGAACGTCTCCGGCCCGGGGTGTCCACGTGGCGCTCCGGAGATGGACGGCGACTCGGCGGCACAGTCTCCACGACTAGCTTCGGAGGCTGGGCGGCCTCGACGGGTTGGTCGTCGTCCGATAGCTCCAGGATCTCCTGGGCCTGCGGCGTTTCCTCCTCCGGGACGTCGGAGAGGGCCGACTCTGCCGTGAACTGGGTAGGCGGCGGGGTCGGTGGCCTGGCGGTCTCCGGAGGGTGCCGCTTCTCCTTCCTCTTCCTCTTCTTTTCCCTGGCTACCTCCTCGGTAGCAGGGCGCTCTTCTGCGCAGAAGTCAGCGGTTTCGAAGAGGAGGCCGCGGGGTCGTCTCGGGGCCGACTCGCCGAGTGTTCGGGATCCTCGGTAGCTTCATCACCGGTACCGGGGGCTTCGATACCGACGGTACCAAGGTCCCGGCGGCCGTTGGAGAGGAGGAGGAGGGTGGAGAAAGTCCTTTTTCCATCGGAGCGGGGACGGTCTTCTGGGCGCGGAGAGAGTTGCTCCCAACAAAAAGACTTCAACCTCGCCGCCCGGTTCGGGATCTTGGTGGGTGAACTCCCTACACGCGGGGCAAGTTTGGACGTTATGCCCCTCACCCAAGCAAAAAAGACACTTCGAGTGTCGGTCCGAAAGGGCGACCTTCCTTCCGCAGGAGGCGCAGGACTTGAACAAAGCCGACATAAACCGCGGGGCAAGGGCGAGGAGAGGGGGAGAGTCCGAAGACGCCGCGCCGAGTCGAAGACCCAGCCGAGGAAAAAGCCAAAAACAGTCCAAAAGTCCAAAAAAACCGTGCAAAACGTACCGAAAACCGAAGGGAAGTCCGTAGGGAGGTCAAGAAACAGTCCGAGGTCAATTCCGAATCCAAATCCAACAACTACGCAGCAAGAAATGCAAGCCAACGAGAAGAACCTTCTGTACGCTGAGGCGGACAAGAAAGAACTGAGGAGAGACCGCGGCTCGGCGGGAGGAGCATGCGCAGTACGACCGGGGGGGAGGGGCTCCCTCCGCCAAGCCAGCGAGCTCTAGAATCTTCCGAACGCTACCGCGCAGGCGCGAAAGCTCCTATTGTATGAGGCACAGAGACCACGAAGAAGAACTGACTTTCTGTAAGCAGATTTATTGCTTTCACACATCTACACTACCTTACCACTATACAGGTCAAAGACCTGCATCACTTTGTCCAGCCCTTTGAAAATTTAGAGCCAAGGGTCCTGATTTGCATTTTTCTGGATCCTATTCTATCCCACTCCCATAACTGTATAAATATGCTTTATAACCTGAGGGTTTAACACCACTCTGTACTACATCTGAAGAAGTGGGTTTAATATCCACAAAAGCTCACACTAAAACAAAAACCAGTTATTCTTAAAGGTGTTGCCACATTCCATTTCCCCCCCTCCCTTCTTTGAACTGGTCAAAAATGTATGAATTGTTTCCCACTTCCAAGTATATGTTAGATGAGTGGGTGTTATCTTCCTCTGTGTCTGTATGTGTCTGTGTGTGTGTGCACAAACACGTATATCTTCAAGTTGCCTGTCACCTTATGGTGATCCAATGAATTTCATAGATTGTCTTAGGCAAGGAATACTCATAAGTGGTTCTGCCAATTCCTTTCTCTGAAATGTAGTCTACAGCACACTCTCAAATATAGGCACACATACACACAGCAACAATGGAAAAGCTTCTTAAAAACAATCTCACTGAGTGGCTGTATGAGCAATACGGCACAAAATTAATACAAACCAGTAGGAAGGTATAATCAATAAGGCCACCATGAAATAATCGATGTGTGGAAAACTGACTGAACCTGTCCTAGATGAATCTATACCCTTCGATGGCATCTTCATCTATAGACGACACAATGACATCAAATATACATCCTAGTTACTTTTGGTCCAAAGTTGAAGGGAAACCTTATGAAACCTCAACTCTCATAAACTCCAGGGAGCGTGATCAATGGCAATGGACTGTGCAAGCTCTAGCCCTGAATACCTGCCTGAAGCACCAGATATCCTTCAGTCTTTCCCTAAAGAGACAACAGATCACGATCATGAGAAAAAGATCAGCACAGAACTGGAAAGTAGCAGATCTGAACTCTACAAGAGGAGCACTGACTTAGGTTCTTGGAGATCTAGTGTTGACTATGGGATTCCTTCTGAAGTAGCACAATACTTGTTGAGCATGCATGTTTGTAATCAGATTACAAAGGCAGCTGAAGTGTCTAGCACACCTTCCTCTAACAGAAGTTTTTCACTGGAGAATCTAACTATGAAAATGCAAGTTCCGTTTAGCTACCAAAGCTAAACTAAACTATAAGAAGACAAGATGGTTTAGGCTTTTCTTCAGAGGAAAGAAGCTTCAACTGTTTACTTAACCCTACTATGAGAAAAAATGGAAAGAGGGGCCTGCCAAAAGTGGAAATTCCTTCTGGGAACAGAAGCCTCTCCCATTCATGGAACCAATTTCTAGCTTTAACCCAGAGAGTTAAACCTGCTATTTTATATCAAAAGAAATGATGTAGAGAAAAACATAAACTCTGAAGTCATAAACAGAATACACTCAAAACCACAGATCATTGGGGTTGGGAGGATGTAATTATTTGTGAATTGTTGTGTAAAAATCCTCATACTGCCGAACAACCAGCATGGATGCTTGCTTTCTATGTCATCAAGAAAACAATGTCCTGCTCAGTATTCACCAGGCTTTGCTTCTAGAAATTTCTGGGTAGGCAGGCCATTATCCAGTAAAATGCTGAGCATGTTTAAAAGTACTAGTGTCAATGAGATTAAAAATTAGATTGTGGCTCTGGTCTTCAAGTTAGGTAACCTCTCCTTATGTCCTTGCATCTATAAAGGCAGAATCAGACAGACATATGGCTTGTATCAACAAAAGTTTTATATTATGCTCCTATTTCTATTACCATACCCCAAATTTATGAGTAGTCCTAACTAACTGTTGCTAAGCTTCTGTCAGTTTTCCCCTTGAAGGCAATTTAAAAGCTATTTTGGAACATTTTCAATTTTATAAGCCTGCAGTTAAAATGCCATTAATATTCAAACAGATCCCAGTGCAGGCCTCAAAATGCTCCTTTGTGACTAGCAAATCCCAATCTCTCTTACCAATACAACCATTTGATGCAGACACTGATTTCTCAAAGCAGTCCCTATTTAGTCTGCCCTACAATATAAACAGTCCATGTTTTGTAATCTTCTAAGAACACAAACCCAATGAACTGTTCTTATCCAACAGAAAATAAAACAGAGGATCAAAAACAAAGAAAAATAAACACATTTAACCATCTAGAAATGAGAAAATTAATACTATTAACACTTCACAAAATATCATTAAACAAGAACAGAAATAAAATATAATAAACTAAACATGTTTCAACCCTATAGGTCTTCTTCAGCAGTAATAGACACTGCCATTGTTATACAGGGAACAGTACACATAATCAGCCCAAATTTAATTTGTATTTGCAGCAATTGCTAGGAAGCTTTGTAATCTTATAAGGTATCTTATGACAGTAGAGTGCCTGGAAAGGTAAGTTTTTTTAAAAAAATCCTTAAATGGATAAATTCCAAAAGTACTACTTGGAAATGGTGGAAACAAAGTTCTACCTGTCAGGTAAATTTGCCTTTCAGAACTCTTCATCTGTACTTCTCTAACACCAGAGGCACCCATATATACTAACAACCACTAACTTCTGGCCAGTGCTCCTAATTAGTTCATCGGAAAGATTCACATATTTGAACTAGGAAAACCAAAAGTTTGACTCCATGTAGGGCTGCTTCCTCTGTTTCTATGATTCCCAAGTCAATGTTACTGTTTGTTGAATCGTGGACAACACAAAAGTGGTAAAGAACCACACTGCTGACTCCCACCCAAGTTATCTGATGATTCTCTGTTTCCCTTTGCATTGCAGGAAGAAGATGAACTTTTCATGCCTGAAGTTAAACATCAGAAGCAGCCTTTGGAGGTTTATTTAAAAAAAAGGTTTCTTCCTCTAAAAATGACCAAAAAAAAATTGCTAAGTAGTCTTCCAAAATCAGTACTGCAAAAACACCCACATTTACTAAAAATTGAAAGTTTTTAATCCACTGGAGATTTACAGTGATGATCTTCCTTGTGAATATAAAATTACTAAGGATTCTTCCAAAATCTGCCTTGTAAATGTGCCCATCTGCACCAAAACCATGGGAACAGAGTCATTTTAGAAACTAATTACTTCAGAATCTTTACAAAAATTGTCTCCTTTATTACTGTTATCTCTTCCCTAAAGACTGTTCTTCCTTAATAGATGCACTCATCTCTTCAAAAAAGTTCAAATAGTTTAAGATGAGAGGGTCTTGATTATGTTTAAACTGTTAGTTCATACGCAATAAACACCCATTCGCACCTCTAATAGGAAATCAGTATATCCTGACCACATAAACCTAACTTCAAACTATATCAGCAAAGGAAGAGATTAATGGGTTTGCAACTCTAAGATTGAAACATTACTTTGAAAAGTGATTTATTACATTGCTCAGCCAAAGCCCCCTTTCTCAGACTTGCTGCTGTTAGAGTCATCAAGAGTTTGGGAATTAACTGCATCCGCCCACTAGAACAAATAATACTATAAGCAAAATTTTGTTATTCACAACATGTACACGTACCAAATTAATAGCTCTGGTCTTTGAAAAAGAATCATTGTTAATGTCTTGCTTCCCTCAGACTGAATTCATTTACATTTACCTAATTTACCTTTATAAACACACTCACTACAGTGAAGTTTTATTTTTATATAAGTAACTGAGGCTTTAAGACTTTCCTCCATAAAGCCTCAATTTAGGGACCATGTGAAGTGAGAATATAAATTAAAATTAGTTTGTTCAAAGCAAGTAATAAATATTTGGTAGGATGTAATTATAAAGTTCTGTCGGTATGACCTCTGGCCAGTAAGGATCTCTTAGAATATAGCCCATGTCACATGCTTTTCATGGGAATAAAATGGATATGTATGTTAAAAAAAAATGACAGAACATATATGAAAGAACTGAAGAAAGCTCTGGGTGTCCATGGATCAGTTTCTTTCTCACTCTCATTCCCCCCCCCTCTCTCTCACACACACACACACACAAACACACACACACACAGGCGTGCCATAGTCCACAGCACTCTCAAGAAGCAAAACCAGAAATGGCTGGAAGTCCATTGCCAGTTCTGTAAAGCACTGGAAGAACAGCATGATTAAAATGTAATGAAATGCCGCCAAATACAAAACTGATGGAGTGGAACTGTTTGAGGACATATTTTGTCTTTTCTTTTTTACTCTGAACAGGTATTAGTGGCACAAAGGTCAAAATATAACCAGACCCAGTGGATCCCTCCAAATAATAAAAGGCAAAGGCAAACTGCTGAGAAACAGACTTGGAATAGTATTCACAGAAGCTTTAGTTAACCCCATCCATGCTTTGCAATCTCATCTAAAAAAAGTGTTTGGATATGTACTTCATAAAGTGACCAGTGGCATCAGAGGACAAATCTCTGTTAGGTGACATTTACCCTTTAAGGCAGAGGGTGTTTCCTTTTATCCCTGGTGACTCCTGGACTAAGCATCAGCCCCAAATTTCTGCTGCAAATAAATATTTATATTCATATATTCACATTCATATATTCATATTCTGATAATGATGACTTTTTTGTCATCATGAAATTGCTTAATTGAACTGACTGGGTTTGTGTTTTTCTTAAAAAAACAGCACAGGGAAATTTTACATATAGGGAGTGTTGACAAGTTTATATTTTCTGTTGTTGCTGTTTTTGATCACACTTTGTTATGAACTGCTCTGAGTCTAGTATTTACACAAGGAACTGGTATACAAATAAAAGTCATGATGCCTACAGAATCTCTGGTTCTGAATCCAAACCACCCAGGAGATCTTGTGTCATCTGTTACATCCAACTATTTCTACTAAGGATACACAGCACCACATGTAACAGTCTTGACAGATATCCTACAGTTAAAGGTCTTCTTTTCTTTGGAGACTTGGCATAAGCCTAGATTTAGGCAACAGTATATCTCACTGTCTTTTTTATGTGTGCTAGCTACAAGAAGTCTAGAGGGAGGGAGAGAAACTGGATTTGAGCTACCTCTGGCCTTTAAAAAATAGTATTTTTGCCTTGCTTCTTGTTTAAAAAACAAATTATGAGCATGAACAGCTATGAGCATTAATACTGGACTAGAAAAAAAATACATGCGCAAACCATGAAAACCCTGCCAAGAACCATTGCAATTATTGCTTAATTCCAGTTCCTAGTCCCAACCAGCCTAGACCCATTGAAACCATGGGACTTACATATGTGTTGACTTACCATTCAGCATGAGACTGAACAGGGCTTTTGTAGTTGGCACAAATAATCGGATTTACTGCAGAGCTACCTGGCAGAACACTACCTTGGTTGGTTTTAAAAAGGCAGTACAGAAATACCTGAAATAAATAAATAAGCTCATGGTGTGCTTCAGTCTAAATTAAAGGCTTTTAGCAAAAGAAATCCCACGTGCCCCATCAGTTCATGTGTAGCGGCTCCAATCCAACTCTACATGAGATAATGGGAAAGTTGTACATATTTCTGTAGACTTCTGGCTAAATGCCAGTCAGCAGCTTTGCTTGTTTTTATAAGCAACATTCACCAACTCTGTAGTTCTGGAATGCAACAGGACACCCAAGTCCTCTGAAGCTGCCCTGAAAATCATATAAACAAAATGTAACTAATTTCAGAAACAGGTTCTATAACCGTTTGGGAGCATTTCCTTCCTCTGCCCGAAAAACACGTTGTTTTCAGAAACGTGCAGTTGTCTCCTATGCCCTTTTTAGTGGTCTTTAATACACATGTGTACTCTGGTACTTACGTTTAGAGCCCACATTACTTACAGCAGCACCATGTATAAACACCTGCTAGCTAGAAAAGAAGTGAGTTTTCTTTTCATTTTGTCCAAAAATATGATATGGCTTCCCCACCCTAGAATACTTATATTGAGGTTATATAATTAACCTTCCAAAAAGGACAATGAAACGACAAACCCATAATTTTTACTTCTTGCTTTGAACTACACACTCTTTAAGTACAGCTTTAAATCCATGCCTAGCTATCACCTAACTACACATTATATGCAAATATGGCCAATGATGCCCTGACTTACGTCAAATAAATGAACAACTGTTTCAGGAACCTTAAATTTGAACACCTGCTGGTGGAGGTATCAGGGGAACAACAAGTTACATCCCATCAACACATTCATACAGGGTTTCTGGGTGATGGAACACCACAGGAGAAGGTGGCAAGCAATAAGGGTGACTTCTGAGGAGGGGGAAAAGCTGCTTTGTTTGTCATGTGATACCACAGGAAAAGTTATCACTTAGTGACAAGCTAGTCATGCCATGTTGCTTTTTTCTAGTCAGGGATCTGTGAAGCTACTCCTATGAACAAGGTTACATACAGAAGCTCCTCTTCAGTCATCTTGAATCAATGGATGGATGCCTGGGTGAGGCTGGCCACTTTGTAATACATGAAAGAGGCTAAAGACTGCTGGAGTTTTCCCTCCACTGCCCCAAAAATAAAACTCAGCACTTTAAATTGAGTTGAGAAGCACATCAGGACAACTGGTACATTACAGGTGTTGCACAATCTGACTACCTGACCCCTACTAATACTCAAGCAGCCACCTTCTGCACCAGGAAAAAGGGAGGGAGGGAGCACCAAGTAGAGCACACTGCAGCAGTCCCAGCACTGAGACCCATATGTGCCAAGTTCAATCCTCTTCTGATACTTTAGCCTAAGAAGGTAAAAAGCACTTTTGGCCATCACTGTCACCTGAGCTCTCCTAATTAGCATTGACTTCAGGAGACCTCCTGTACTGTGGATTGCAAACCCATCCTAAGATTAGCTGAAAAACTCCATCTACTTCCCTAGCCACATCACCTTCTTCCTGGCTGTACTAATCCATAGTAAACAATAAATCAATCACAAGCCAATGATAGTTTATGAACACGACTTGTCATTAGCCATTTCCAGGAAGGCCTTCAAAATGCCTAATATTTCTAGAATTAGTATGTCCATTTCTGTCATGCCACAATTCGACATGTGAATATCATTCACCACCATCAAGGTGCAATATGTATCCTCTTGTTCCACAAAGGTTAAAGTATCTCTTAACCATTTCTGGTTCATCAATGCTACTCATTACCCCCAAAACTTACTAGTTTTGTTGGATATGCAAGCAACAGATACAACGAAACTCTGCCATTGGTTTACACCCAAGCATCCATCCCTAAACCAAAGTCCCCTAACCTGTAGCACAGAAAATAAAACCCCAGATCAATTCAGTTTTAAAACTAAACCATGGTTGGGCACTACAGAAATGAGCTTCTTTCTTCTCCTCCACTTTCCATGCTCCCCTTCCTGGCTACTTCCTTATCCGAAGCAAATACTCATTTGGGATTACATCTGAACTGGCACATTATAATTTGCAATTTCTCTAGAAATACATGTCATATACTAGGATCACTCTCTGTTTTACAAACTAGGTTTGCAATGCAAGTTTGAGCCACTATTTATCAGTTCAGATACCATGCCAACTTGTGTTTTGCCACAAAGCATAATGCAACTGCAGTTATAACTTTATATCTGCTCATCCAAAAGTAAGCCCCACTGAATTCAACAAGAGTTGCTTCTAAACAGACATCTTCATGATTGCATTGTAAGTATAATGTGCAGAAGGGATGGGAAAAAGAAAGAGAACAAGATCACAACACTCATGGCTATGTGAACTGATCCATAATATATATAAAATACTTTGTGCTTGTCTAAAGTCCCATGTAACTTTAAAACATTATTATTTAAATGTTAGATTATCAGTTATTCAACAATCCACATTCTCTCTCAAATGGTCAACTGGAACAAGTATCAGACCTGCTATTATCATGCTCCATTTTCAGTATTTAACTTCTGTATTTCAGACCACAGAACACAACTTCAAAGCAGATGTGGGGAACCTGTGGCTCTCTAGGTGTTGGACTACAGGTTCCATCATTCTTGACTATTGGCCAGAATGGCTATGCCTAACGGAAGCTGGAGTCAACCAAAATCTGGAGGGCCACAGTTTCCCACCCCTGTTTTAAAGCCATTAGCCACTGCAGTATTTAAAATGCCAATCATCATACCTTGCACACTAATAACATGCTACCATTCAAAGACTGATACACTGAAACATGTATGAAGAAGCTCTAATGGCTTACAAACAATCTTGGAATCAACACTGACTAAATAATACAGTAATTAACATCTTTCATTTCTGTCAGAAACTATTAATTCCATTATTTGATGTAGAATTGAGGTCTAATTTCTAGAACAATAGTACCATTATTATTCTTTCTTAGAAATGAAATGGGAAGCCATACTTTATCTTTATAGTACCATAGCTGGTTATTTAAAAAGAATAATTACAAAAAAACAAAGAAGAAAAAGAACTGATCAATAGTGATAGCAAAAAGGTCTTTGTAGTATCTCAGTTTTAAGTAATCTGTAAGATAAGTTGTAAACTTTCACTACAAGCAGACCAACAATGTAGTCCTCCAGGACAGAGTTTCAGATGGTATGGAGAGCTGAGACTGCAGAGAGGAGGGGAAGTCCCACATCAGGCACACAGGTTTGGGATGTGGGAAACTTCTCCAAGATCCTCTGACAAGAGGTTCTTCTGTCACCAAGCAGAACCTGCCCATCATCCCCA
The DNA here is from genome assembly GCA_948474755.1 of Ctenosaura bakeri. NCBI lineage: Eukaryota > Metazoa > Chordata > Lepidosauria > Squamata > Iguanidae > Ctenosaura > Ctenosaura bakeri. The sequence goes on from CAOLHI010001671.1 coordinate 167,456, forward strand.
TGGACTGTCATTCTATTAACTTCTATCCCCAAGAAGAGTGCACATGAGTGTTTCTTTTTACATTGATTTCATTTATGTTGCTATGGCTTATTATTTTATCAGTGGAATTTAGAATACACAATTTTTTATATGTGGAAGAAGAGAGTGAAAGGATTCCTCCAGATGACCAGTCTTGTGTTAACTGTCAATCAGGCTGACTGGTCAGCTTGCCATCAAGATCCCTTCTCAGGTCTTGCAGACTCACAGACTTGGCTTCCTTGATGGAGTCTATCCATCTCTGATGTGGTCCACCTCTTTTTCTACTGCCTTCTACCTTGCCAAATATCATTGTTTTTTTCTAACGAGTCACATCATGAGATGTTCAAAGTAACACAGTCTCTGTTTAGTAATCTTGGGTTCCAGGGAGAGTTCAGGCTTGTTTGCTCTCGCCAAAAGTTGGCTTTTCTGTTGCACTGTTGCATGTCCCCCACCACATCCAGGCATGCCTTAAATACACCAGGTTGCATTTTCCTGCGGGAGGTGTGGTTAACTGCAGTGTAGGCCAGGTTTCTTCATCAATATAACACATCATCAGAGACTTCCCAGAGGCACTGCATGAACTGAGGTAAGAGATCATCACAAGAGACAACCCCTGGATGTATCAGAATCTTGCAGAATTAAAAAAGAAACACCTCCTGTCCTGGGTTTCAAATCTCATGGCTGGTCTCAGGATACAAACCAGGAGACATAGTACATTATTTGAATATTCAAAAAAAAAAGAAAAGAAAAAGAAAGAAGCCCTGACAGAACAAATCCCAACAAATCCAAAGGCTTTTCATCCATGTGGATGAGCCCAGAGAGAAAGTGCTTTTTCTTTCTGAACATTAGGATGAAAGAACAAACAGAAGGAGGAAGGCAAACTAACTGTATCAAGGGAAAGTCAAGAAAAACAAAAATACAAGGCAAGAATTTCAAATACTAAGAAAATGTCAGCACAGTCCCCTAAGTGTCTACTACTAAGAAACAAAGAGAGACAAGGAGAGAGACCCACTAAGTTCAGTGGGGCTCACAGTCAGGAAAATGAGTACTTGGGCTTGGGCATTACAGCCCAAAAAGCATAAATAATAATACTGGCAATGTCAGTTGCTGCATGTGCTCACTGATGTTAAGCCCAATAAAGAGGCACACAACTCTGAACTTCCCTTTAGCGGATCTCACTTTCATGATGACTGCCAGACCACTTCTTGACCTTCAGCACATGTAAAAAACATTACAAGGACATGAAAGGAAAGGTGCTGAAAGGAAAGTTCACTTGAAAAGCAGGCAAGGACACAGAGCTCATTTCTCTTCCTGAGGTGAGAGGGGAAAAACAAGTTGACTTTTTACACGTTTGGGGACTGATGGCCAAGAAGAGTGGTTAAAGTGTACACTTAGCAGGGCAGAGGGTGCTCACTACTTCTTTTTCACTAGAAACAATAATTCCACTACCCATTACACTATATGCAGCAGGGATCTCTGCAGTACTTAGGGTTTTTTCTTTAAGAACATTGGAAAACTTAATAATAAATGTAACCCAGGCATCAAATCTATCTTCTCACAGAAAAGACTTGGGATGCCAGGAACTCATAAGCCCTACAAGGATTTTTCTGTATTTTGACTACACTGGATACTGAATTACAAGTGTTATAAATTGAACAGGGGGCTTTATTTCTAGATATTAAAGCCAAAGAAAAGTTCAGATTGCAGGATTTCATACTTCAAGGGTAAAGATTATTTTGCAATTAAAAGATTTAGCATTATTCATGTGATGCCTGACATATAGGGGGAAGGGGTTCAGTTCAGTGGGGGAGGGAAAGGAAAGAGAGCAGGAAAATTAACATAGCAAGACAATGCAGTTGATTTGGAGCAGAAGCAACATTCTTAGAATTGCTTACAAAATCAGAATTATGAAGCAACACAAACCAGGTAAGAAGTACACAGCCTGGGTTTCATACTGAAAAAGGTATTTTGTTTATATTGGCAATGGAAGGGCATTTCTAAATACCATCAAACCTTTCACTTTAATATCATTGGTCCCATCCCACAGAGCAGACATGAGTCAATTGTATTTTTAAGAGCAAATAATCATTACCTTTCCCCCTTCCTCTACAAGATAAGAAGATAAGAATTTTAATACTTGTTTGAAAGCACTCTGGGTTTTTTTTAATGAATAATCTGGCACTAGACCAAACTTTTTAACACAAGCCTGTTCGAATAACACGCATTACCACCTGGAAGGCAAATATTCTGTAGCTAATTAAGAAAATAACACTTGTTGTTTTGCCAAAACAAACATTACTGTTAATTTCAGTAGTGCAACAGCAGGTCATCACTACTCCCGGCAAGCTTGATAAACACCTACCTTCCAAGCAGAGCATATCTAAAAAAATAAAGAGCCTGGAAACCAGCAGGCAAGGCCAGCTACTGTAGGCATTGGGCTCAGCACTCCATCAACATAAGGGAACTCCAAGCTACTTATAGGATGGATTCATACACTGCACACTATACACACAAATTGGAAACTGCATCCAATCATAGCTTCTTGAGGAGTGTAACTTTCACTTTACACTTTTAGGCATGCACTTGGAATATACACCTAATATCAGTATGCAAAAGAAGCAGCCCTAAAAATTAGTTTAATTAACACATTTGTTGTTATGCTACCTCATCATCAAGGATGGTAATAATTACCTGACTGATAAACAAGATAAAAATTGGTTTGTCTTGTTTTCGGCACCAATGTCAAGCATCCAAAGATAGAAAGCAAAAATCTAACAGAAATCTGGACAATTACACTGCAGACTTCAAGTTAAAACAGGCATACATACATATGCAGCAGACACTGCACATCATTCCATCCCACTTTCTTTATTTTACCATAAGTGCTCTTCAAAAGCAGTGTTTTAAAAGAACTGAACTGAACTTAAGATTAAAGTCCACATAGGAAATGAAAAGAAAAGAGCTGGTGGTAAAGAACAAGTGAACTCTTAAGAATGTTAAAAGTGTTTTACTTTCCATTACTTTCTATCTACTTTCATTTTAAAATAAATGAAACATAAACTCAGCAGGATGATCAAACTCACTTAGAGAGAAAAAGAGGTACACTACTTTTAGACCACTTCTTCTTATGCTATCTGATCTGGGGAATCGGTGGGGATTTTTCCCAGTGTGCCTGGGACTGGCACCATATTTGTGCCTGTTGGCTACAATTGTTATTTTCTTTCCTGAAAACTATGTACCATGAACCAACAGCTCGCAGACCAGCATCAGTCCACAGACCACAACTTTGAGTAGCAGTATCCTAGATCTTACTTGCTACTGACCATGCTATCTGGAGGTTTCTGGGAGATGCAGTCCAAGAAAAGTAACTCTCCAAACTACAATCTGCATAGGCTGTCATTCTACCAATTACATGGGTGATTGATAGAGAGCAGAAAGTGGCCTACTTCCTACCTTCTCCATGTTTTCAGCAGTCTCCGAGTAAGATTGAGCAGTCAAGGCTACAAAGATCCCAAGGAGAGAATCTTCTGTAAATCATCAAGAATGCACTTTGAAGAGGGACTAATGTAATTCTCCCTTTTGATATTCTAACAGCAGCCATTGACAAAACTGTTTTTATAAAGGAATCTGCCCAGAGAGGGAAAATCACACTCATTCATATAATCCTGCAAGAGTCTGCAAATCAAGCTTCATAATCAACTCAGAAGGAAAATGAGAATTATTCATTAACTTTCAGAAAGTAAGGGCATCTTTAGACCCATGTGCAAGTTTCATTAAAAGGGTAGTTATAAAATGCATGCATGGGTATTAAATGGGATGTTGATTCACGCTTGCTTATACCCCAAAATATCTAGACCTTCTTTTGCTCATCCAAGTCTATCTGCTTTGAGCCATCAGCAGGGCTCTTGTTCTCAAAACACCTCTACCCACTCTTCCTCTCATTGTTCCACACACAACTACCCTCCCTCCTAGGCCATTTCCACACTGGACTGTTATAGCTCTATGATTCCACTTTCAACATCCTATGGAATCCTGGGGTTTGCAGTTTCAGGAGGCACCATCCAGCCCCTCCCAAAACTGCAAACCCCAGGATTCCATAGGATGTTGAAAGTGGAATCATAGGGCTATAACAGTCTAGTGTGGAAATGGCCCTAGAACAACTGCATGGTTTTGTACTGTTATCACAAGAGATCCAAAAACGTTTTAGTTTATCACTCAACATTTTTGTAAAACAATAACAGGACTGTTTCCAGATTATGAACGTATTATTATATATGCCTATTTGTGTGTATGTCTCACATACACAGTCGCATACATGCATGCATACACACACACACACAAAGAGCGAGCATGATGTAGTGATTTGAGTGTTGGACTACAACTCTGCAGGCCAGGGTTCAAATCTCCAAAGGGCCATGGAAACCCTTGGGCAAATCACATTCTCTCAGCCTTAGAGGAAAACAAAAATAGACTCACTCTGAACAAATATTGCCCACAAAAAACCATGATAGTGTGATAGTTTCACCTGAGGGTCACCCCAAGTTGGAAATGACTTAGAGGCACTCAACAATAAACACAAGTATATATATTTGTGTGGTTAACAAACAGAACATAGTATTTCAACTAACAAGCAAGAAATGTTGGCTTCTGCATTCCCCAGTCGCTTAAAATAAAAGCAAGTGTACAACCAAGGGGGCAGTTTACAACACTCCATTGTAAACATTTGACACCACATGGTCATACCCTACAGAGATAATATGTTAACCACTTAACATATTATCTTTCTAGGGTATGATCACGTGGTGTCAAATTCTTCAGTCAATGGACCCATACATTTTTCCTTTTATCTAAAATGCTTGAAAGAGATGGCATCTCAGTTCCTACCAGGTATATATCAAATGTAAAAAGAGCTCCTTGTTTCCTTTCAATCTCTCTCCTCCTCTCACACACATACATGCATACCTACATGTGCACACATTTATATAGCTATTTAATTAATTCATGCTACACTTTTCTCCCAGTAAGGGACTCAGAGAGGTTTTGAGCATGCACACACCACTTAAGTACCTTTTTTTTAAAAAAAGAGTTTACCTCTGGTATTCTAAGTCCAAGTCCCTAACTATGCAGAATGACCCCTGTTAAAGAATGAAGTGTTTTTAAATATACTCCCATACTGACTTTATTTTCATCACACTCACATATATCTCACTGTGATCAAAACGCTGTTTGAGGTTACTGATGAAGGACTCCTCAGTGAGGGGCTCTAGAAGTACCATATCTCCAACCCCAATCATGTTGTCAAGAAGAGATGTCTTCACTTCCATTTTTGCCATTTTTGTCTATGGAAGAGAAAAAAACAAAGACAGTGAGATTAGAATTTAATACAAAGTTCAGGTTACCTAAATGCAAGAGGCAAGTACTTCAAGTAACACTGCTGACACAAAGCAAAACAGGAAGAAAACATTTAGGAAAAAATTGTTCACAGTAAGCAGTATAACCAAAGAAAGATATGGAGCACAAACACCCAAGAGTAGAATATTCAAGGTCAGAGAAAACAACTGTTTCCACTCTCCACTTTAACTATATGGGAGTTATTTAAGAAAACAATTCAGGAAGGTAGAAGGTACCAAAAAGAAAAAAGAATCCAATAAAGCAGGCCTAGGGAATGGTTCCAGGATCCTCCACGGATACCAAATTTCATCGATGCTAAAGTCCCAAGGGAGTAGTAAAATGGTAGTAGTAAAATTTACCCTTATATAAAAGGGTAAAATCAAAGTTTGCTTACTGATTTTTTGAAAAATATTTTCAAGCTGTGGTTGGTTGAATCTGAGGATATAGAGGGCCGACAGTACACAGTTAAAATAACCATGCTTATACTTTCATCAAAATGACGACAAACCCTAAGGAACCAGTCCCCAGTCTCCCCTTCAAGTGTTTTTTTTTTTTTTTAAAGGGTGAAACTCAACATTCCCATCTGTAACCACTGAGATAAGCATCCGTTCAAGTTTTGGGCCTATGTCTTTCAATTAGACATGTAAATGATGGAATTGTGATCACGGCAGGTTATCTTATCAGAAAGCTCCCTTTTTAAGAATTAATTGAACAAATGTAAGCAGCTAATTAGAACTAGAGACTGAAGCTGAGCCTACAACCTAATAATGATTCTCAACCCTTATCTATGATTTTAAAAAAATCCCTTTAATTTGTGTATTTCCAGAAAACATGAAATAAAAATGTATTATGCCAAAGTTAATGGGCACTTTTGATGCTTAATCAGATGCAGGTGGTTAACAAGCCAGTTATTAACACCAAACTAGAAAGAATTACTGTCATGGTACAGAAATCATTGGCTAAGGCTAGTAGAGTATCAAAGGATTCCACTGTTTTTGCTGTCTTGACTGAATGCCACCTTATGATTTTAGGAAAAGCAGGTTGCATGCAGGCAAACTGCTTGTGGGAATACAGTAGCCCCTACAGCAGCGGTTCTCAACCTGTGGGTCGTGACCCCTTTGGGGGTTGAACGACCCTTTCACAGGGGTCGCCTAAGACCATCAGAAAACACTTATTTCCGATGGTCTTAGGCTCCATTTCCTCCTCGGCAGTGGTGCGCAAGCGCGACCCACATGCTTGCATCCTCCTGCCCCCTTTGGCGGGAGCGCGTGCAGGTGCACGCACTCCCACCAAAGGGGTCAGGAGGACATGAGCACGTGGTTCGCGCTTGCGCACCACCACTCCTGGGCCTTTTCCGCACATTACCTTATCGCGGAGGTTGGGGGTGCCGTTCGCGCAAGCAGGTTCTTGTGCGAGGCGCTCTCTTCGCTGCTCCTTCGTCCCGTAGCTGGCTTCCTGGTCACGTGATCACCTCACCCCTTCCTTCCGCAGTGCAGCCTGGGAGCTGTATGCGCTGGGGGAGGAAGGGGCAGGACAGTCGCACAACCAGGAAGCCATCTGCAGGACGAAGGAGCAGCGAAGAGAGTGCCTTGCATAAGAACCTGCTTGTGCGAACGACACCCCCCACCTCCACGACAAGGTAACGTGCGGAAAAGGCCCAGGAGTGGTGATGCGCAAGCATGAGCCACACACTCACGTCCTCCTGCCCCCTGTTCAGAAGGGACTGAAATCGCTCCCCTTCTCCGCTACCGAGAGAATCTCCCATCTGATGGACCAGCTTGGGGGGGGGCAGCACGGAGGGCAAGCCCCCTCCTCTCCATGGCCCCTGCCCCACTCACTATGGAGGGAGGTGCTGCAGAAGGGCTGGGGGGGTCACAAGGCGGAACTTTTCCAGGGGGGCAAGCTGCGCCCGGTGCAAAAGACAAAGGCACTGGGATTCCTCCCCCCAGCCAGGGTCGACACTCTGGAAACTTCTCCTACACTGTCCCCCCAGCGGAAATGAGAGCGAAGCAGAAGCAGAGCCTGGGGGGTCCTTGGAGTTTTTTCCCGGGGGAGACGGCGGCTCCTCTTCCCTCCCTGCCCCCCCCCGTTCCTGGCCGGCGAGACAGCCTTTGCCGGGGCGGGGGGAGGCATTGTAAATAATAAATAAATAATGTTATGGTTGGGGGTCACCACAACATGAGGAACTGTATTAAATGGTCGCAGCATTAGGAAGGTTGAGAACCACTGCCCTACTGGGAAAGTTAATATAGAAAAATCTAGTTTTGAAAATCTGAGTCAGAACCTCTGAACAGATACTTTCACAAAACTGCTTTAAGGTGACCCAATGACAGCTAGAGATGTTAATATTCAAGTGAATAGTATCACAAGTAAGATTGTTCAAATTCCACAGTTTTCTCCCTGCTACTGAGAAAACAAAGATTTCTGTGCAGTTCTTGGCCAGTATTCACACATCCTGAAGGGTTTCTGAAATTTATTAGCTGCAATAATAGATATTTTTTGTTTGAGAATTGTGGCACTTTGAGGGGGAAAAATGCCAGCCAGCCACTGGGGATGGGGGAGAGGAAGGGCTGTGCAAGGTTGTTGTTCTGTACACAAAAAAACAAAAACAAAAACAGCAGTCTTGTGCAACAAAAACCTTGTGCAGAAAACTGCAATTTTGCAGAGCAAAACTGTGTGGCTGTTTTTATGTGTGCAAGACAACTGGGGGTTTTCATATGTTTTTAAAGCAATTTTTTGTTCTGAAAGACTGCTGCTTTTGCAAACTTGAACAGAAACCGCAATCTTACAAAAAACAAAAAAAGTCTGGAAACAGTGTTGTTGCTGTTTTCCAAAAAATTGTTTGTATTTCTGTGCAAAATAATTTACCAAAACACATTGGGAGGCAGAAAGTGCACTAAATTCTCACTGCTGTGAGCCCTCCACTTTCACAGGGGTTAGGGGAACAAGACCCCTGCAAAAGTGGGGGAAAATGTAAATAAAAATAAAAATCACAAACTTTTTTTTTAACCAGAGAACACTTCTCTGGGAATATCTAGGTCCTCCAGTGTGTTTCCATGGTCAGTTTCTGGTGGAAGACCTAGTAATGCTGGAGGACCTAGTAATGCCCAGAGAAGTGTTCTCTCTAGAATTGTCTAGGTCCTCCAGCACAAATCTATGGTCCACTGGTCTGGTGGAAGTGGACAACAGAATTGTGCCAGAGGACCTAGAGATTCCTAGAAAGAAAATATTTTTTCCATGGCAATGACACATAGAGCAATTTTTTTAAATATATAAAATAAATATATAAATCAACCCATCCCAAATTCCAAAAACATTTTAATTTTTTTTTTTTTTCAGATGAAAATTTGCCCATGAAATAACCCAAAACCACCCCAGGAACCTCTGTCATGCCCAGTTTACTGGGCAAAAAAAGCAAGAAACTTTATCCAGGTACAGTGAGAAAAATCAGCCCCCACCCCAACCTTGATTAAGCAATAATTTCTTGTTCCACAGTCTCTTGATCACCCTCCCAATCATTCCAGTCTAGATCCCACTGTGTCTTTGCATGTCAGAAAGCATCCATTCCTGCCCAGAAAGTGTTCTTTTGCCTTAATTTCTTGTCTCCTCTTCATCAAGTCACTTGACCTATCTTTCCCTTCATGTTTCCTGTTTTGCAATCCATTCTCTATAGCCTTTCTGCCTCTGACCACCTGTCCTTGCCTCCTTCACACCCCAGACCTCAGCCAGCACCTTAATCCCAGCCATACTGACAATTTCACAATCCATCTTCCATAAGGAAAATAACTAGAGAACTGGAACAGATGCAGATCCCATGCAAATATACCAAATATCATCAGAAGCATAACTGCCACAATTCACAATTCTGATTGCTAAACTATAGTCAGTTCTCTACATTTAAAGGTTTCACTTTCACAGATTTATTTGAGAGTTTCTCCAACCCTTGCCCTCCCACCTCCGGCACTTCTTTTCCTGGGGAACCTTTCCTCTTGGTGGCTCTGATCAGGCCGGGCAGCTCTTTAAAAACCAGCCTCTGGTCCTCTTCTAGCAGCAGCTTCCTAAGGACAGCTTGCAGCTTGATTTATCAGCACCACAAACCCTCTCATGATGACCCCACACACCTAAGGAAGGAGATGGGTGCAAGAAAGGAAGTACAGGGCCACTATACCAACCCACATTTTCCCCTCTCCTTCTTCTGACCTGGTTTAGAACCTGGGTGTCCATTCACCCAACTATGTCTTGGCCCCCTTCCCACACACACACACACACACTCATATACACACCCATATTTTGATACTTCCATTTTTTCCACATTTGCAGGAGTCCGACATCCCTACCCTAGCAAATGTGGAGGGTCAATGGTATTAAGAATTCGTTTCCAAGAATTACTCAGAAAGGGAATTTAAACTCAAAAGATTTACAGACCTTTCATACACCAGAAGGTTTACACACCTGCATTTTTACACCTTTTTAGAGAAATAGCTCATCCCCACTAACAGAAAGAGCTGTTGCATTTTAGATTGCATATGATAACTAATCAAAAATACTTAGTCCATACCAGTGGGCACAGAGAGAATTTGTAAAACACAGCCACAGAATATGGTTTGATCACAATTCAGGGCAGGAGTGGGTGCCATTTACATACACAGACAGACAGACAGACAGACAGAAACGGGGAAGCCATGTAACCACTCTGTGTATGACCAGAAGTGACATCACATCATTTTCACTTCTAGGAACTGTTTGAAGTACAGCCAAGTTTCATGGGGTTGGGGCTAATGGGAAGCAAAAAGATCCAAGCCACATTTTTGTTACAGCTTTTGCATGTGCGTATGTGTTGGATGAAATTTTCCTTTTAATTTTCAGGGGAGGGATATCTGGAGCTTTGGGACTCTCTGGTGGAATACAAAACAGGTCCACTAGTTTAGTGTGAAGCTACAAGAATGTCCACCTCTCACTTCCCCCTATGGCCATAAGGGCATGGGATGTAAGAAAGAATAGAACTTGCTAACTTGAGGTTCACCGGAGCTTTCTCTTATCCCTCCCAATGACCCAGCCTGCATTGTCTAGAGTCAACAGTGATGGAAATTGTCAGCTAAAACATCTGGAGGGTACTAAATCAGGGAAGGCCACTTTAACACATCTGAATGTGCCCAATATTGAACAATCATTATTTCTCAGCTGGATACTTAGATATGTTAAATAGTACTTCTTTCTGTTACCGCAAATAGGCTAGACTTGATCCATAATACAGGGGTAACTCTAAACTATTTGTTCTTTGACGTTTTCTTGAAAAGATAGTTCTTAGCTTCATTTCTCTTTTCCCTGCTTTCCCTTCCTCTGCCTTTAATGCCTGTTTACATTAGGTTCATAAACCAATTATGGGCTTATCCTTTTATACCAGTTAATTTCCCACTTATATATTTAACAGATCTTTCTATTAAAAGCAAGCAAGGAAGGAAGGAAGGAAGGAAGGAAGGAAGGAAGGAAGGAAGGAAGGAAGGAAGGAAGGAAGGCAGGCAGGCAGGCAGGCAGGCAGGCAGGCAGGCAGGCAGGCAGGCAGGCAGGCAGGCAGGCCGGCAGGCCGACCATATCGTGTTCTACAAGCAGTAAGTCAACAACACTATAGGTATCAAATCTCCACACAAGGTATGAAAATAATATAATGGCAGCTTGAGTAAAATTATGCCACTAGTTGAAAGAGAGGTAAGTTCCACAAACAATCCAGGACGGCTAAGTGAGTCAATGACGGTATGAAAGATTTAATCTTGCTCAAATGAAAACACAAAATTTAAAGGATAAGCTCTAGCAAATGTACAACAGGGTTGAACAGGAAACAAGTACAACTACTAAAAATGCCAGTTATATGAGAAGTGGGAACCCAGAGAGGTTAGCAGGACAAAAAATTTCTGGGAAGTTGCTTTGCACATTTCTTCAATACAGAAATTTTTACTGAAATATCTACATTTGTAGTACTGTTTTCATATGTAAGCATGTAACGAGTTTATTTTTTGGCTAGATCTGTTCAGAAGGGGGTTGTCACTGTCCTCCTTTGAGTCTGAGAGAGTACGACTTGCTCAGTGGGTTTCCATGGCTGAGCAGGGATTTGAGTCCTGGTCTCCCAGCATCCTAGACCAACTCTCAAACTAGCACATCATGCTGACTTTCAATCACTATATCACTTATAGATAGCAGATTAGTCATAATCACCAGATTTTAATACTACGACCACAGCCCATACATTATCAGCTTATCCACACCCTCTTATGTTCTTCATAGGTGACTCCTCAAAAAAAATGTTAATCAACTTTTCATGAAATGTTACTCAAACATTAATCCTAAATAATATGAGCAGCTGGTAAAAAAGATGTTCTATAAAATACTATCTGCATATTATACCTGAACCACACATACACAAAGGAGGAGGGGGAATTCAGTTCAGCTGATCTATTCCCAAGGTGCTAAAGTGCTAAAGTGATATTACTACATGAGCTATCATATGTATGGCTCCAAACATGCCTATCCTTTTTTCTAATCTATATTGTAAGTAGGGTTGCCAGACTAGATACATAACAGGACTTCTGTAACTTTAAATCTGAAAAGATAGGTGAGCAGGACAAAGTACCATAAAGCTCTGTCACACTGGACAAAAGTATCTGTCATCTCTTACTTTCCAAATTTTTAGCTTCAGTTGTTCCATTCCAACATGTCTCACTGGTGAACAGGAGGGGTACAGCAATGGCAATAAGAATAGAAGTGGGCATTTCTCCATGTCCCCACCCTGATTTCCACCAGAGAGGCAAAAGCCTTATTGGGATGGGATTGCTGCTGCTGAAAACTTGGAAGTTTGGAAGATAAGAGATGACAGGTACCATCATCCAGCTTGAGAAGAGTTTTAGGATACCTCACCTTACTCCATCATCTGTTCAGGAGTACAGTTATAGGAGCTCGTCCCAATATCCCAACTCTCAAACCTAGTTGCCAGCCACCTTAGGTTCCACATTGGGTGATAGCACAATATAAATAGCATACAATAGAATACAGACTACTGACTTTCAAGTATGCATGCATACAACAGGCCTGCACATTTAACAGACTTTAAGAACTCACAGCCATTCTGCATTAAAAAAAACAGCCTCTTCTCTATGGAATTCATTAGTATTTGATCTACACTTTAAAAATGCTATTCCAAGGTATACAAAATCCCAGTAAGGTCATTTGTGGCTTAAATTTCTGGTATGAAGACACATCTCTGTTAACCACTCTAAATTACAAGCTACCTACCGTATTAAATGCATCACCACTAAGGAATGTGAAGTGTGGATGTAGCCAAACCAATAAGCCTTCCATTCCAACATGACTAGTTCAGGACTTAGTTATGGTATAAGTGCATCAAGCAATAATTACAACATCAAAAAACAGAAGTAACAGCAGAGCTTACAGACATTAGTGGGTCAAACTGCAGTAGTCACAAGTTGAAGCTCTCCAGTATTGTAAGAACCCTGCTTGTTGAAACCAAAACTCTGTCTATATAATGTTCCCTGTACTGTATACACAGCAGCCCATCAGATGTACACAGGGAAAATGTCCCCCATGCCTAACAAATCCTTCCTTCATCACCAATTAATTCACACACTTGACACCTTACAAGTTCTCCATGTCCAGTTGGCCTTTTAGGTGGAATAGATAGCATTCCCGAAAAAACTACCACAGGGTTCCTGAATGTCCTCTCCTGTCCCCCGCCTTGTCACTAACATTTTACTTCTACATTCACATAATGACTGCATTTTGATACACCATATGTACTCGTGTCTGGCACAGTATCCCAACTTAGGACATTAAAATATGCATTTTCTTAAAATACAGAGATTGATTGAAACTGAAGAGAAAAGCAGTTGTAAAGCTCCTTAGCAAATCCAATGTATCTCTTGAAAAAATGGCTCCATCTTATCCTGTACTGTTTATACTGCAAACTTGCTCTGTCAAAAGACTAATTTTAAAAAATGTTCAAAAAATTAGAATTAGCCAAACTTCATTTGCAGAAAAATTAAGTAACATTTTGGCACAAGATGTATAAAATATTCTGTTTCTCATAAGTTTAGTAATAATATTAATCATCAAATTTAATTAAATTGATATTTGAATTTTCACCAAACTATTAGAAGACCTAGATCAGATTTCCATTTTGCCTTTAATGAAGAATTAAAAGGTTTTCTTTCAGGTTCAACCAAATAATGATTTCCTCTATATTTTTCAAATAATGTTGTCTCCCCTTGACTAGTAATTTCCCCTACAGATCTGTTGTCAAAAGCATCAAACCAAAAAATATTAATGTCAAGAGCAGGGTTGTTGTTTTTTAATTGAACTTTTTGGCATGTTTAACTTTTAAAAACTCCAGCAATTTAACTTTTTGGCTTTAATTTTTATGCATTTATTCATCTAGCTTAAAAACAGAAGTCACACACTGAAACACGGTGAAAGTTTGTACATTCTTATGCAGCAATGGGATGGGAACAGAACCACCAACAAATGTTACATAAAACAGAGTGAAAAAATGAAGCATTTGGCAATCTTACAAGCGCTTACAAGGGGAAAAAAACCCAACACTGAAAAAAGATGACATCAAAAGTGAATTGAGACAAAAAAATCTAATTTCAACTGCCATCATCATCATCATCACCATCACCATCAATTTATTTATATGGCACCATCACTGTACATGGTACTTTATAAGTAAAACAATGAAACAGTTCCCTGACCTGAGACTTAAAATCTAATCAAGACATGACACAAAAAGAAAATGGGATTGGGAAGAGATAATTATTACATTATTACAGAGTGAAACTTTTCAGAAAAGAAGGAATGTTTTGGCTCCAGACTATCTTCACTAAACTTCAGTCCTATTCACATCAGTGGGACAATTTGGTCACATTAACTGAGGAAGTACACCTACCTGATCACTGCAATCTACCAAGAGAAATGTCCTCCAGGTCCCACCACTAAAAACAACAAACTGAAGGGAAAATGGAGAGAGAAACTTCTTGGCTGTGCCCTCTCTCAATTTATGTCATGTCCTCTCTTGGAAGCTGAAATGGCACCAAAAATTAGCCTCATTTCAGCAACATATTAAAACGTGCCTGTGCGAGCCAAGCTGTGGGGCCTTTCAGATTGCGGATTAGTTTTAGTCTATTCAGTTCTTGGTGTCTATTTGCCTGTTTGCTTGTGTTTTTTAAACATCTATACTGATTATACCCCTGGAATATAAACATTTTAATAGATAAATGGTTTAAATTGATAATTTATATGACTTGCTCTAGACTCAGCCCCTAATTAGCAAATGTGAATTTGACAAATGATGTTCCCCTATTGTACATTCCTACGAACCAAAGACAGAACATGTTATGCTATACAGTACTAGATCATCACAAAAAATCTGCATTCAGTATTGTAAACTACAAATATTCCAAGAACAAGTAAGCTATCAAAATAAACGTTATGTTTCTTCTGAATCCCCCTCCCCTGACAAACTCTGTAATGCAGTTGTTCTCAACTAGTGGCATAAGTACTGCCAATGGGATGCAGTAGTCATCTAAATGAGATGTGGAGCTTTTGTAACAATCACTAAGAATTTGTTCTCTCTTTCTCAATCCTCAATTCCTCCTGCAAGAGAGATGTGCCAGTAACTCTGTTTCACGGTTTCTGTAACAATAAAACACATGCTCCACATAATTGTTACGATTTCCAACTAGACTGTTTTTGTGCTTACTTCCAACAAACTTTAAAACTTAAACGATAAAGGTAATACTATCATGTACATAAACATATGAGATACCCTTCTTGGGTAAAGTAGGGTATCTTTGTTTCTATCCTGGTTCTGTCCTAATTTTTTTTAAAGAGTAACTGGTATGGTTTTGCCTGTCCAAGACAAGCTGAGAACTACTGATGTGAAATATATCTCTCTCTCATGGTAATAACATTCACATGTTTATTTGTATACCTCTTGTATTTATGGGGGATCACAAGTTTAGAACCTTGTGATCCCCCAAAAGGAGCCTCTGGAAGTAAAGGATGCACCGTGAGTCAACAAATGCATGCTGGGGATTGAGAGGATTGTTGCAAGACTGCCAGGGGGAGGACATGACTTTGTCCACTACAAACACTCTAACATAGGACTACTCATGTAGCAATCCTAAAACTACCACAAATTCCAGGAGGTGCACCTACTTTTCTCTTAACATACTTAGCATATAACCCAACAACACAAACAGAAGGTTTCTAAAACAGGCTGAGGCAAAACTAACCTAATGAATCATGAAATGAGAACTCAATAGGTCAATCTATATGCACTGCTCCCCTTCAAGCCCCATTAAATCAAATGGGCTTTGTAGAGGAATCATTTTTGGTAGAGTGCACACCAAGAAAAATAAAAATACAAGCAGAGAAATCTATGCCTGATTTAAGAATGCTGACTAAATCAACCAAGCTTGAGGACAGTTCCTTCTGCTTCAGCAGTGCAAATTTAAAACAGATTCAGCCTTTAGTGACTGTAAATCAGGCAGACACAACATTTGCCTCAAACATTATCTTCTGTAGAACTAATGTAATGGCAGTTGCCATTGTGTTATGCACATGCCTATGGTTGTAAAACATCTGCACAAATTTTCATCAGTTCTCAGTATCTGAGTACCTCCCCTTCAGATTTTCTAGGGAAAACACCAATGTACACTGGCTGTATTCAGATGTCATGCTAAACCATTTCTACTTCCACTTCAAACTAATCATAGTTTGGTGTGTCCTAAACTTAGGTGAAACAAATCTGCTACACAGCCTACATACTGAAGTTGCCACATGTCGACAAACCATAGTTAAAGTTTACCACAGTTTGAGGCTAAGCTAAAAGAGAAACTTTCCAGTTTCCTCATCACAGCCAGATAGAAGGAGTGGCGGTCAAGGAGTTCAAGATTAACTAATTAATTAATCCAGTCTCATGATCAGTATATAAATTACACATGTGAAGCATGAAGAATATGTAGCAGGTTGCATCTTGGTACACACTGAACAAGGGCCCAGTATGTTTCGACTGCCACACAAGTCCTATTCAAAAGCTTTTAAGACAATGCTGAGAGCTCATCAATATAGCTGTAATACATAAGCACTATTGGTGTCAACTGAGCTTCTAGAATGCAATAATAATAATAATAAATATTTAATATTTATTATCAAGAAGAAGAAAAGGAAGTAGTAGTAGTAGTAGTAGTAGTAGTAGTAGTAGTACTAACTAAATATTATTATATTGGTGGTGACGCTGTTAAAATATGGCAAAATTTTGTGCTGCATTTACATATATGTGTGCCCCAAGTGGCTCATAGCACAACAACAAAGCAAGAACACAAACGTGTATCAAAATTTCAAAACATAGGTTTTAGAATATGTCAGTGAAATCAGAAGCATCTGTTTCAACTTTAAATATTAATTCAAGATGAACTTTGAACTGTATGCATTTCTATAGATAGATATTTCTTCAAGTACAAAAAAAAACCCTGCAAAACAATTTTATAAAAAACTACGGAAGCATGTTTCTACTTCACTGGTAGCTCAAAAGACTAATACTGGTCCTGCAACACCACATTGCCTAATAAATCACCTCATAAATTATCTTCTTTACAAAAAGTCAGAGCTATGCTGGATGCTATCTTTTGGTCCTATGCTACAAAGGTTGAGCTTGCATAACTGCTGCAGAACAGAAGCAGCTATGCCAAGCAAAGGGCTGTTTATTTTGGTGTCATGATTTAGATCAAAAAGTTCAGAGAAACAGAAATACATGCTGGTAAGCATACACTGTTAGCCAATCTTCACTGCAAAGTTATAGCAGTTATCTCCTAGGTGAAATACCATTCAATGTGCATGTTCCTTCAAGCTATCTGTTAACTTATCACAATTCCATACATTTCATAAGATTTTCTTAGGCAAGGAATACTTAGAGGAAGTTTTGCCAGTTCCCCAAAATGAAATTCAGATATAATAACAAACCATGGTTTGTGTTAACCTCAGTCTATAATTCAAGCAACAATTTATGCTCCAAATACCCAGAGAACCCAGGCTTTAAGTTGTGCTATCTCTATATAATCATCTAAGTCTGACCATACATGTTGCCTTATTATATTACATATCAACCTCCAAAGCTCTGGCTTACACCTACAACATCAATGGGCATGATCTGGAGCCCAGAGGAACAAATTGTCCCATTTTCTGCCTCCATAGCTGCTATTTTCGACACCCAGAATGAACTTCCAGGTCATTTGCTACTAGAAAAACACCTCCCCCAGACCTTAAACAGCCCAGGCTAAAAACCTGTAAAATTTTCTCCATGCCCTAGAGAATTTTTTGAGGGGGAGAGGAAATTAAAAAAAATCAAAATAAAATTAAAATTTGCAGGCCCTGACACCTTCCCTACAATTGGCATAGGACATGTGTTTAAAGCTAAGATTACTGCTAATTATGCAAGTGGTCCTACAAGAAACAGGTGTGAAGAAATGAGTGATCAGTCTGGGAGCAAATTCTCACTCAACCTTTCCATACTAATTTAACACAGTACATGCATTTGTTTGGTAACCTCTTTCAAACAATCATAGAATAGACTCATAGAATCATAGAGCTGGAAGAGACCACAGAGGCCATCCAGTCCAACCCCCTTCTGCCACTCAGGAACACACATCAAGGCATTCCCAACAGATGCCCAGCCAGCTTCTGCTTAAAAACCTCCAAAGAAGGAGACTTCACCACAGTCCACTGAGGCAGCACAGTCCACTGCCGAACAGCTCTGACAGTCAGGAACTTCCTGAGGTTCAGGTGGAATCTCCTTTCCTGTAGCTTGAATCCATTGCTCCTTGTCCTAGTCTCTGGAGCAGCAGAAAACAAGCCCGCTCCCTCCTCGACATGACATCCCTTCAAATATTTAAACATGGCTATCATGTTCCTTCTTAATCTTCTCTTCTGCAGACTAAACATAACCAGCTTCCTAAGACGCTGCTCTTAGGGCATGACTTCCAGACCCTTCACCATTTCGGTCACCCACCTCTGAACACACTCCAGCTTGTCGATATCCTTCTTGAATTGAGGCGCCCAGAACTGGACACAGTATTCCAAATGAGGTCTAACTAACAGAGTGGTACCATTACCTCCCTTGATCTAGACACCATAGTCCTATTGATGCAACCAAGAATTGTGTTGGCTTTCTTGATTGCCACATCACACTGCTGACTCATGTTCAGCTTGTGGTCTCTGAAGACTCCTAGATCCCTTTCACATGTACTGTTATCCAGCCATGTGTCTCCCATTCTATATTTGTGCATTCCATTTTTTCTGCCTAAGTATAGGACCTTACATTTCTCTCTGTTGAAATTCATTTTGTTAGTCTTGGCCCAGCTCTCCAATCTGTCCAGGTCATTTTGAATTTTGATCCTGTCCTCTGGTGTATGAGCAACCCCTCCCACTTTGGTGTCATCTGCAAATTTGATCAGCATGCCCTCTACTCCTTCATCCAAGTTGTTGATGAAATTTTGAACAGTACCGGACCCAGGACAAAACCCTGTGGCACCCCACTAATCACCAGGATGAAAAGCACCCATTGGTGAGCACCCTTTAGGTTTGGTCGGTCAATCAATTACAAATTCACTTAACAGTAGCATCATCTGGCCCAGATTTTACTAGTTTATTTGCAAGAATGTCATGGGGAACTCTGTCAAAGGCCTTACTGAAATCAAGATATGCTACGTCCACAGCATTCCCTTCATCTATCAGCTTCTAATGCTTTATGCAGCTGCCTTCACTTATGACAACCAACTGGAAACATTCTAATAAGCACTAACCAACTATCAGAGATGAATTATCAATCGTGCAGTTAGTGGAACTGCTCCAGGCTCGTTGCCTACTAGAGACCTCATCCCACTGCAGAATTGCAGCACTATTATTCCACTTAAACTATAATGGTTTTATCTGATAGAATCCTGGGGTTGGCAGTTTAGGGAGGGGCATTTTGAATTCTCAGCTGGAAAGCTCTAGAACAGTGGTTCTCAACCTGTGGGTCCCCAGATGTGTTTGGACTTCAGCTCCCAGAAGCCCCAGCCACTATGGTCAATGCTCAGGGCTTCTGGGAGCTAAAGTTTTTGAACATCTGGGGACCCACAGGTTGAGAACCACTGCTCTAGAATCTCACCAAACTACAATCCCCAGGATTCCACAGGAAAGAACCATGGCAGTTAAAGTGGAATGACAGCACTATAACTAGGTTGTGTGAATGGGCTCAAGGGGTCCAATAATGAGGTATAAATATGACATCACTTGTTTCTTCTCCAGCCAATTCCAGGTATTTCCCACTGTGTCTGTTACCATTAATACTGTGTGTGTTAACTGAGTAACCGAGTAAAAACGCAAAGGGACCAAACTGTCAGTCTCAATGAACTTACAGTGTTAAAAATGGTGTTCACATGTAAGCTTTATGGTACTGTCTACTATCCTATCTAATTTCTATGCCACAGCTCATAGAAGAGCTTATACACATGCAGAAAGAAAATCCTATTTTTGGAACTGCTCTGGGGCCTGAACCACTTTTATCTATCCTTCCAAAAATTGCTACAAAGGCCTGAATACTCAATCAGCCTTCCCTCCAACACTCCTTTCTGTAATTCCTAAACAGCAAATAACATATCATTTATCTGAAATGATAAGTCAAAGAGGCAAGAACCAATCTAATCCTTCTATTGCATTTGATTTCTCCAACATATACCTCTACTAATGAGACTCACATACTAGCTATGGAGGAAAATAAGACAAGCAGGCTCACAGAAATATGGAATGTTACATATCCTAGGGGTGTAATTCTTCACTAATTTTCTCCTCAAAAGTAGTAATTTTAGTACTCACTGCTGCAAAAAGTTCTTCAAAAACTGCACTGTTTTCAAAGACTATTGACAATTTCAGGACTTATTCTGTGTAAAATTCTCATGTGGTTGCTTTGCACAGAAATCAACATTTCCTGCACAGGGAGCATCATTTTCTGTGTGGAAAATAATATTTCAGCTCAGAAACATACACAGAAAAGGTTGTTTTCTATGCAAATCAATCATGTGTGAATTTAACACAGAATAAATCCCAAATCCCAAATTACAGCATTTTCTGTGCACAAATCACTTTTTGTGCAGAAATTAATATTTTCACATTGAAATATTTCATGTGCAGAAAATGCTGTTTCCTACACAGAAAAATGCTGATTTCAGTGCAAAACACCTACGTGCCAATTATGTGCAGAAAAAGTTCTGAACTGCGAAGATTCTTATCAGTCCGAGACTCTTCTCATCATAGTTTCTCTATACTCAAAAAACATATTTTTCAACCATTTTTGAATACATTCAAATGTTCTTTCCACCCCAACAAAGACCACTGGCCCTTGCTCCATTGTATTCTACTGGGATATCATACAAGGCCCTCTTCTTCCTCAGCCCCTGACATCATTCTCATGACCACCTTGCAAGGAAAGTTAGACAGAAATAATGACCAGTCCAAGGTATTCAGTGAGTTGCACAGCTGAGGGACACTTTGAATCCTGCTCTCTCCCATTCTTGCTTTGATACCCTAACTGCTACACTATACGCATTCCCTATTCTTTGCATAATATGTGTACAGATATCTCCCTAACCCTTCTTTTAACAAAGGAATTATTTGGAGAAATCATGATTGTCTTCTACCTGGTCACTAAACTTTTAAGGTGTGGGTTCGTACCGTCAAGTCCATAGACCTCCCCCCCATGCAAAAATATGACTTCTTTTCTCGATTTTTTTCCCCCAGTTATGTTGAAAATGACATGTTTCTTTCCCTTTCGGAGGGGTCCATCTCTTTCCTCAGATTCTCAAAGGGACCCAAATAAAGAATTACTGATTTAAGGTTTGAAACTTACTGTCAGCAGCTGCTACCCTTGTTTTTAACTACCCACTTCATATTTCTCTTTCCCACAACTATTTAATCGGATCTGAAACCTCGGAACAGCAGCAGTTGTAAAACAGTCAACTTTTTAATAGTATTATATTATCTTTTAATTCTACATTTATGCAGGTATTGCAATATCTACTGAAATGCCAGATTTTGGGCAGGGAGTGGATGTTTTGCTAAAAAGAAGAGACAGAGCGCTCCCATTCATGCCAGTTTTTTAACCTATCTTCTAACAACAGAGGAAATCCAGCAGCTACAGTGGGAAAGCAGGATATTTGGTTTTCTTCTTCAATGAGAATCAACTATAGCCAGGTCTGTAGGAGCAAAGTTAGTCAAATTTATTTCAGCCTTCCTCGCAGTAGTCCACACAGCAGACATCGATATAAGTAGTAGATAAGTTACTCTTGAGACTCAGAAAAAGTCACTATATTGTCATTGTGCTAAAACATTTAGGAACAGGTCAGGCTGTGCAGAAATTTCATCATTTTTGCCAACAAGCCAGTTGCAGATTAACTGAGTAATCCTAAAAGTCAGTGAACCATCCAAGGCCATCTGCAGTGATGAGAAGCACAGACCAAAGAATTCTGCAAACTACAGCCATAACATACTGAATGACTCCACAACTGATTTCTGCTTACAGTTGTATTAATCTGTATGGGTACACTTAGAGATACCATCAGATACATGTTCCAAGCACACTTTACTACTCCCTCAATTTTTTCCTGTTTAAATACATCTTGCACATTTCTCTTCTTTCCTTGTCTCGGTCATTAGCTTTTAAAAACAAATAAAACCAACAGTAAGCCCAACTCTCATATGTGTTTACAGGGGAAAGGTCAATGAAACATGGGCATTACCAGGAACAAACTAGGTCACACTTCCAACTAGTTTACATCAAATCACTTGATACTTTTATCAGTGCAGTGTTAAACCGCTATGGGTATTGCAAAACGAGTTCTTTATTCTTAAAAGTGCCTCTGTGTAGCTGAGTGCCTCTTACCAGTCTTAATAATCGGAGGCAATTCAGATGAATGAAATGGATCTTTAAAAAGGAGACACGGAGACATGGAGAGGGGAATCAAACTGAGGATACTGCAATCAAGAGCTTAAAAAGAGTAATCTG
This sequence comes from Ctenosaura bakeri, assembly GCA_948474755.1. Lineage (NCBI taxonomy): Eukaryota > Metazoa > Chordata > Lepidosauria > Squamata > Iguanidae > Ctenosaura > Ctenosaura bakeri. The sequence continues at coordinate 189,972 of CAOLHI010001671.1, forward strand.
AGAAGTAATATTTAACATAGATGATCTTTTTACTTTTTAATAAATTGCACATTTTCAGAAGTGCAACTAAGGTTTAAGAGAGAGAAAACACCAACAGCCTTGCATTTAACAGCTCACCTGGCAACCACAGCCAACTGAGAATGCCATACAGGTTAGCTAGACTGCTGGTAGAAGAGGGAAGGACCGTTCACTCAGTTTCTCCTCTGTTAGTCAGCTTGGTAGAAGGCTTTTAAAAAACCTAGTCTGCTGAGAAATTAGAAGACTGCATTTCCATGCAAGCCTAAGAAGCCATGACCTCCCTTTCTTCTACATCCAACACAGAAACCTGAGATACTAGCTTCAGTTGTAACTTCTGCTGGCTTATTTATAAATTTGGAACACATGGATATGCTCATGAGAGGAGCAGGACTGGCAAATTTGTACTCAATCTTGGTTTTCCACCACTTACTCTGAGGAAAGGCTGTTAGACAGAAGCTGCTGGTCCAACAAAACACAGCACTATTTCTGGCTGATGTCCTATTCCAAACCTGATGGTGAGAGCTTCTTTGTCCCAGCAGTGCAGGTCGTGCTGTGTTCTAGTACTCATGTCGAGCTCTACATGTAGAGTCAGGCACACATTCCAGACTTTAAAAAAGCTGACTTCAGTAAACTTAGGGAAATAGTGGAAGTGATCTCAAGGTCAGGAATACTAAAAGAGAAGAGAGTTCATGATGGGTGGGACCTTCTTAAAAGTGAGATATTGAAGGCACAATTCCAAACAATTCCAATGAGGAGAAAAAATGGGAGGTGCCCAAAGAATCCAGGATAGATGTCTAAAGAACTTTAAACTGAGCTAACATTTAAAAGAGACATGTATAAAAAATCGAAAAAGGGGGAAATCACCAAAGAGGAATTCAAACAAATAGCCAGCAATCATAGGGAGAAAATCAGAAAAGCTGAAGCGCAGAAGGAGCTCAGGTTTGCTAGAGAGGTTAAAAACAATAAAAAGGGCTTTTTTAGTTATGTCCGAGCAAAAGAAAGAACAAGGAAATTGCAGGGCCTCTGCATGGAGAAAATGATGACATGCTAATAGTGCAAAAAGAAAAGGCAGAATCACTGAATATCTTCTTTACCTTGGTCTTCTCCCAAAAGGAAAACACAGCTCTATCTGGGGGAAATGGAGCAAATGATGTGGCAGGGGAAATGCAGCACAGTATAAACAAAGAGGTAGAACAGGAATATCTGGCTACTCTAAAGGATTTCAGGTCTCCAGGACCAGATGAAGTACATCCAATGGTACTGGAAGAAATGGCAGAAGAATTCTCAGAAGCACTGGCAATAATCCTTGAGAATTCCGGGAGAACGGGAGAAGTCCCAGCAGACTGAAGGAAGGCAAATATTGTGCCCATCTTCAAAACAGGCCATGGGGAAAGGAGGATCCAAACAATTACTGCCCAGTCAGGTTGACCTCAATAGTGGGAAAGATTCAAGAGCAGCTCACTGACAGCCTGTAAGCACTTAGAAAGGAATGCTGTGGTCACTAAAAGTGAATACGGGTCCCCCCCCCAAAAAAAGTCAGAATAATCCTATTTCTATTTTTATAGAGAGAGTTGTATGCTTGGTAGATGAAGAAAATGCTGAGGATGTAGCATAGATTGACTTCAGTAAGGCTTTTGACAAGGTCTCTGATGATATTCTTGCTAACAAACTAGTAAAATCTGGGCTAGACAATGCTACTGTTAAGTGAATTTGTAATTGGTTGACTGACCAAACCCAAAGGGTGCTCACCAATGGCTCCTCTTCATCCTGGAGAGAAGTGACTAGTGGGATTCCACAGGGTTCTGTCCTGGGCCCAGTGCTATTTAACATCTTTATCAACAATTTGGATGAGGGAATAGAGGGCATTCTTATCAAATTTGCAGATGACACCAAATTAGGAGGGGTAGCTAACACCCCAGAGAACAGGATCAGAATTCAAAATGACCTTAACAGATTAGAAAGCTGGGCCAACACCAAAAAATGAAAAAGAATTTCAACAGGGAGAAATGTAAGGTACTACACTTGGGCAGAAAAAAAATGAGATGCACAGATATAAGAGGGTGACACCTGGCTTGACCACAGTACATGTGAAAGGGATCTAGGAGTCTTACTAGACCGCAAGCTGAACATGAGCCAGCAGTATGATGCAGCAGCTAAAACAGCCAACATGATCCTGGGCTACATCAGTGAGAGTATAGCGTCTATGTCAGGGGAAGTAAAAGTTCTGCTTTGGTCAGAGCCCACCTGGAATACCGTGTCAGGTTTCAGACATCACAATTCTGGAAGGATACTAACAAGCTGGAATGTGTCTAGTGGAGGGTGATCAAAATGGTAGAAGGCCTGGAAACCATGAAGCCTTATGTGGTAGTTGAGTATGTTTAACTTGGAGAAGAGAAGGTTAAGATATGACTATGTTTAAATATTTGAAGGGAAGTCATACGAAGGATGGATAAAGCCTGTTTTCTGCTGCTCTAGAAATCAGGACATGGAGAAATGGCTTCAAATTTCAGGAAAAGAGATTCCATCTAAACATCAGGATGAACTTGCTGATGGTAAGAGCAGTCTGACAGTAGAATATGCTGCCCCAGAGTGTGGTAGAGTCTCCTTGATTGGAGTTTTTCAAGCAGAGGTTGGATGGCCATATGTTGGGAATGCTTTGTGTATTCCTGCATGGCAGAGGGTTGGAGTCACTGGCCCTCATGGTCTTTTCCAACTCTATGATTCTGTGACTTCCCTTATGCTGACATCCATACTCAATGGACGGACATCAGGATCAGGGCCAAGAACCCTTCATTAGAAAGGACTTATAACTCACTGCAGTAAAATGGTTGTGTGGCCTAACCATGCAAAACTATACACCAAAGATCATAAAGTTATTCAAAGGAACAGCAAATTCAGCCAAAGAAACAAACCCAGAAATCTAGAATAGCAAACTTACTTGACTTTTATATAGAATTAAAGACCAGAACTATACTTAAACAACTATAGGCAAAGCCCTCAGCTCCCCACCTACAATTTGGTAGTCTGCCCACTTGAGTTCTTTATTCATATTAGCACCGAGTTAAAACAACAACCCAGCATCACTGTTATAATATTTACTATGTTAATGTACAAGGAAGGAGCGGGAGGAAAAGAAAGATGGGTGAAATTAACAAGTCAAAATGTTGCACCCAATGAACTGCACTTCCACTGAAGAAGTCATCCTTTGGACTACATTATCTATATTACCTCTTTGCCATTCTTAAGCCACAGTTCTGGCACTACTAACTCTTGATGTTGAAGCAAGATGAGATCTGAGTGGACACCTTTTCCCTCACTGTTCAGAAGTAAGGAATTTTAGAGAGCAAAGAAGAGTCCTCTACGCTTCAACACTTTTATATGGATAAAAACATTTTATACACTTTCAGCTTTTTGCAAATCTCTGGTGGAAAACCTCACAGCTTGATCATGTTCCAAATGCCTAGCACTATTCCTATTGCATACCAATCTGATCTCCAAATAAACGAGACATCTGGATTCAGATTCCAGCTATCTCTGGACTTAGTCTGAACTTCCTTCTATGTATAGATGATATCTTATCACATCCTTGCGAGTAAACCTGTGGAGTTTTCATTCCTTGCAGCAAAGATGCTCTTTTTTTTAATGTCCTGCCATGGGATCTTTTCAACTCGGTTTGTAAGTCTTCATGACAGCGTTTGAAAAGCTTAAATTAGCCATCCGTAACAGTGCCAAAACAGAGAAGTTTACGTTTTGGTCTGATGGTTACAATCACTTGTGGATAGCTGTTCTGAAAACAAACACCATTCTTCTCATCTCAACACCTAGAGCAGTTTGTAACTGTTTAATTTTTTATCAATGGTGCATTAAATAATGGGTGTTTATTTACTAAATGCAAAAATGCGGCTACAAAGCAAGAAGCACAAGGTTGTCTGTCTCACACACACAACAGAATTTGCCACCAAGCACACAAGAGCCCATATCCTACGAGCAGTCTCAAGTAGAACAGACTGAATTAATGAAATTTATGTATGTGTTGATTCGACCACAGATTAAATAGATCTAATCTAGTTAAGATTACCAATAGAATTCAGGCCATGAACTCCTGAAGGAAGCAAAAGTATGTTTGGATGGAAAGCTGCTCACAATTAGTGAATTTCATTGCTCAAATCAACAGCACAGGCACTATGACAGACAGTTGTGTTGTTGTTATGTGCCTTGAAGTCATTTCCACTTATGGTGACCCTAAGACAAAACTACCACAGGGTTTTCTGAGGCTGAGACTGTGTGTACTCTCAAGGTCACCCAGTGGATTCCCATGACCGAATGGTCCCTGGTCTCCAAGGTCATAGTTCAACACTCAAACCACTACACTACACTGGCAGTGTAGTAGAACAGTGACTGATCTATTATTATTACATTTATTTAGTCCTCCCCTTTCCCTCCCGAATGAGAATTCACAACTTAAAATTAAACTAGTTAAAATATGGATAAAAACATATAAAATATTATAATTAAAAGGTAATTAATTTTAATTTAATTGTAATTATTATTAAAAGGTAATTTTATCACAAAAATTAAAAACAATTGAAAATATAATTGAAAGACAAATACTTTTTAAAAACTATACTATGACCTATTAAAAAGAAGCTCTTCTTCTGAACACCTCAGGGCCAACTAAAGTGAAGAAACCAGAGCAAACAGACTTTTATTATGATGTGAGGCCTCTCCTCCATTATATTTGAATAGTTATCTGTCAGCTATTGTTAGGAAAATTAGAGATAGTGCCTCAGCAGTGGTGTGGAAAAAAACACTTCCTTCACACCACAAGAAAACAGTATAAATTATATATACTATAAGTCAATCTTGTGGATAGGTTGGGGCAGATTTTGGGCCCAAAATTACATAATTTGCTATGACCCATGGATAAGTCAAGGGTAAAATTTAGGGGCATGTCACAAAAGATGTAGAGTATGAAGCAAAGAAAATGGCAACTACGTTTTTCCCTCTCACAATCAGTCAGTTATTCATGGTGCTTGGGAGATTGTGAACAGAGATACCTGAGATACCTTGATCCCTCCTCCCATGGTGGCCCAATCTGGTGCATTTGCCAGCAAACTCCTCCCAGCGTGAGATGCACAGAAGCAGGCTCTAAGGCCTTTTCAGTTGCCTTGGCCTCCTCCTTTCTTCTTCCCCAAGCTGGGCAGATCAGCCTCTGCACTCATCATAGAATCATAGAAATGTAGAGTTGGAAGAGACCACAGGGGCCATCCAGTCCAACCCCCTGCCATGCAGGAACACCCTCAAATCAATCCCGACAGATGGCCATCAAGCCTCTGCTTAAAAACCTCCAAGGAAGGAGACTCCACTACACTCCGAGGCAGAAGATTCCACTGCCGGACAGCCCTGACTGTCAGGAAGTTCTTCCTGAGGTTCAGGTGGAATCTCCTTTCCTGCAGCTTGAATCCATTGCTCCTTGTCCTGGTCTCTGAAGCAGCAGAAAACAGGCCCTCTCCCTCCTCTACGTGACATCCCTTCAAATATTTAAACATGGCTATCATGTCCCCTCTTAACCTTCTCTTCTGTAGACTAAACATACCCAGCTCTCTAAGTCTATCCTCATAGGGCATGGCTTCCAGGCCTCTCACCATTTTGGTCGCCCTCCTCTGGACTTGCTGGGAGGAGGTTGCTGGGTTGCTTTTCATCAATCCACTCCCTCAACCTCCTCTTTCTGGAGTTCCAGACTAGAGCAATCACTCTGGATGTTTTTTCAAGGACTTTCAGAGAGCCTCTTCTACTGGGGTAGGGTTGAGGGAGTGGATCATGGAAAACAAACCCAACAACCTCCTCCCGGCTTGAGGCACACAAAGACAGGGTCTAGGGCCTTTTCGGCAGCCTTGGCTTCCTCCTTCCTTCTCCACTAACCTGAGTCAGCTGGCCTTGACTCTTTGGAAAACAGTATTGTCCTGGGGATAGGCCAACTCAGGTTTCTAAGGTACAATTTTTAGACTAATTTTAGACTTATAATCAAGTGTATACAGTAGGTCAATGTAATTCATGCTGTGGAGATATGAGTGAACTCCATCATAGTACTTAGGCTGGCTGATAACTACACCATAAGAAGGAAACTCTACATGAAACAATAAAGGAATGCTACAATTTGGAAATATATCCTTGTCTACCTATATAGTACACGCCTTTGTGCTGCTGAGCATTTTAATGAATCTAATGCAATTCAACTGCAGGACATTAAGACCACACTTCTCCCCTCTCTCCCTTAGCAATAACTGTCAACCATAATATGAATTATGTACTCAACAGGATTTACTACAGGAGTGCCTAGCCACCACCACCTGAGAATGAGGCCTTGAGATGGATGGAGTGTTCACATATCACCACACTGGAAATGTGCCATAAGCCAGTAGGCATTAGCTAATTTGCAAAAGCACAGCAGATACAGGCAAGAGCCAATGGAAACGTACTGCCCTCCTGTGCCATTTGTTCAGTATTTTGCTTTGAGATTCAGAGACATTGTTACCCTGAAAATTGGGGGTCCCGGAGGGGCACCCGGCTTTGCCAATTAAAATACTGAAGATGGGGAAATTAAACTCAGAGCACTGGTTTTGCTAGCGAGAGGCAGGGTAACGTAGCGAGATCTTTCACCCTATGTATACAGCGGCAGGTTAGGGAGTGGCTAGACAAGGTGTTTCCAAACAATAAACAATTCTTTATTAAACAGAAGCACAAAAGACAAACATAGACTAACTAACTGGAAAGGAAAAGAGTTGCAAGGGGAGGCAATACGACCTGTTCCGTAGTCCTGGGGAGAAGTTGGAGATTTGGGGAAGAAAGCTCTGTGTGGGGCACTGAGTGGAGTCCTTTAAACACACCAGCGGCAGGGCAGGATGGCAGTCAAAGGTGATCTGAGGATCAGTTAGAAATGAAGGGTTTCTATAGGGAAGATTGTGCCTTTCGGCTGTGGCAGTCCCAAAGGAGAACAAAAGAGGTTTCGGTGCTGGACAAAAGGATTTGGTGAGGTCAGGTTTAACATGATGGGATTTGTATGTAGAGACAATACCTTTGGCCGAGACGTTGATGGCCCAACTCGCAAGAGTAATTTGACTAGAAGCCACATGGCTATTGAGGAGTCTGTGGCGGGAAGTTCCCTAAAGCTTCGGTCGAGTTTTGGGTTGCTGGCTACAAAGAGAAATGGAATGTAAACCATTAACGGCCGCTTTCTGTCCGTGCTTATCCAGAGAACTTTGCGAACACGTGAGATGAGGTAATCGCAACCAGTCCAGCTAAGGCCAAATTAAATGATATCAAAGGGATATCTGGAGGTCCTCACCGGGGGTGCCATAGCAGAAATAACAACATTCCTGTCCTTATAGCTCCATATACTTCTTGTATGTGTTGCAGTTTCAGCGAACAATTCCTGGCAAACAGACCCCAGTCCTGACAGCACTCCATGGAGAAGTTCTAATCCACAAAAATCACTAGATAAACTCTACTGTTGATAACCTCAGATGTTTAAACTCATGAGTCAGATCCACATGGTACAAAGACTCAAGTTAATGACACTAGAGTGCCATACCATCACTAGACTATGAATAAGTATGCAATGGAAATGTTTCAAAGGATGACAAGTAAGAATAAAATAAACATTCAAGCAGGGAAGGAGAAGTAGATTATATAAGTAAATGGCTCAGGGGCAGAATATCTGAAATACTACTACTGGTTCCACTATGTGAACTTTGATTTTTCATGTTACCAAGTATCATGAAAAAGAACTATGCAACAAAGACTCTATACAACCAAATGGAACTAAATTTACTCCTAAACCTTGCAATCTGGCTTGGGCTGGTCACTCCCCAGTCTGCCACCACGGTACCTGCATAGTTTCTTCCATTATGAGACAAGCTATCCCTGTCGCACATTCTTTCTACATGAACACCTACATCTTTTGAAGACTGTGAAGTGAAGAATCCTAGAATTGCCAAGAGGCATTCAAAGCCACCACAAACGGGAGTGGAAGCATTCCTACATGGAACTAAAGACAAATATTTCTGACTAAAAGAATGCATGAAACAAAGCTCCACACACATTCCACCAAAATGTTTTAAGAGTCTCCTTAGCATACTTGTCTTCAACAACAAAAAAAATTTTTTTTAAGAATAACTGTCTACTGATACTCCCTTTTTTTCCTGTTAGGAAAGTTATTTCAGCTAATTAAGGAAGCAATGTCATGTTAGCTTTAAGTCAATCTGACAAACAATAATTGTTGTTGTTGTTGTTGCTGCGTGTCTTCAAGTCATTTCCAACTTATAACAGCCCCTAAGGCAAACCTATCATGGGGTTTTCTGGGGCAAACCGTGTGTGATGCGTCCAAGGTCACTCAGTGGGTTTCCATGGAAGAGCAGAGAATCAAACCCTGGTCTCCAGGATCATAATCCAATGCTCAAACTACTACACCACCCTGGCTCTAACTAATATTAACCCCCTCCCCCAAAAAAGAGCTACGGCAACACATATACATTGTTAGCGCAAATATTATTTGCCACCACGCCTGGAGTTGCCTCTTTAGCCAAAGAGTAAACATAGCTTATATCAGGTCCATTCAGCTAACAAAAAGTTTCAGTTTAACATATTACGTAAAAGTCTTCCCATGTTCACTCAAGCTGCAAAACACCAGGAAGCTGCTGCTGTTGAGGGGCACATTCATAACAGGAAAAACATTCAGGAAAGATGCAAATCTATGTGACTGATGCTATCATTTCATAATACAAGTAACCAACTGGAAACCAATGTCATCCACACAGAACACATATGGGGAAAGTATGGCCCATCAGCCACGTGTAGTCCATCAGCCACGTGTAGTCCCAGGACTGCTTCTGAGACCTCACAGACCCCTGCCATTGGTTTTTAATATTTGCTTACTCAAAATGCCCCCCCCAAAACCCTCTAGGGAGCCTTGGAGGGGTAGAATGTTTTAGACCAAGGAATAGCTTTTTAAAATCTAGGAAGTAAACTGGAAGTTATCTCCAATTTCCTTCCTGGTTTTTTAAAAACAATTTAGCAGTAGGACAAAGATCTTCATTCCCGAGCTGTTTCCAAGCCTCTGTTCCAAAGCTGTTCCTGCTTGGTTTACAGTAAAGGGGTTTTGGGGGCCGAGGAAGGGCACTAAAACCCTACTAATTTGGCTTCTGACTGAAAAAGAGTGAATTCCAACAGGAGTTGCTGATTTTACTAATGACATGATCAAAATATTTAAGATGTAATTTACATGATTAACTTAAAAGTAGTTGCTTAGCCACCTTACCTAACGTAACAGTGCCTGCCCCTGCATTCTTCAGTATTTCTCTGGCACCCAGCAATACTGACTCCTATCCTACACTCTCCTTCCTTGCTGCTCCCTCATATGGGTCACTAAACACACAACATATAAATGTACTGAAGACATGTGACAGGACAATGCATAAATTCAACACGATAATTTTCAATAAAAACTTCAAATATGCTGCAGTGCCATCCAGTCAAAACATATACTAGATGTCTCCCACAACTTAATAAAATAAAGTTTTCTAAAAGATGCAGTACAAATTGAGAAGTGTGCAAATCAACATAAACACCAACAAAGCTGTAGAGGTATGTGTGTTATCATGCAAACTTCTGGAAATTTATTCATTTATATATTTATACCCCATCTTTCTGCCATTATGGGACCCACCACAGCTTACAATATCAGTTAAAGTATAATATAGCTAAAACAATATATTAGAAAAAATTTAAAAAATTAAACAAATAACCCAATTAAAACATTTACAACAGTTTACAACAGTTTAAAATGCATTCAGAGCAAGGGGGGGGTGGACCATTCTTCATTAAGAAATCCTTCTGCCCCAACCAATTAAAAGCTGACGTCCTGTTTAAATAAAAAGATCTTTGCCTGCTGGTGAAAAGAGACCAAAGTGGAGGCCAACCCAGCCTCTCATGGGAGAAGTTCCATAGCTGGGGGAATAGCAAGTGAGAAGATTCTCTCCTGTGTCCTTATCAGACAGGCCTGGGAAGATGGAGGGTCAAGAGAGGGCCCTCCCTCAAAGATCATATTGTTTGGGCAAGCTCATATGGAAGCTATGGTTTTCAGGCACTCTGGCCCTAAACCATGACACATAACAAATATTAAATTCCCATGAACAAACCATTTGTTACCTTATCTCAAAAATTAGCACAGATAACCTCAAATCAACTTCTCCTAAAACACCCACTTTCAGATCAATCAAAGAATAGGAAGCAGAATATGTTCAGCTGCAACTCCCATCACCAAAGCTAACAGGGAATGATCATGCGAGTTGTAGTCCAACATTGCCTGAAGACCATGTACTTTTGTACCCCTTGCCTAGAACCTAACTCTCCATTCTGATTCCTAGTCATAATGGACGAATGACATTCATTTGACTCTATTCTAACATAGAGCCACAACTACAGCCCTATAATCACAGCCACCAAAATAAAGATAATCACAGTTGAGAAAGAAAGCAGGCTACACCTAGAATGTCTGCTGTGTTATGAGAAACTTATGACTGTCTAATTTTACATACATGTCAGTCCAGCAGGGACAAATCTGAAAAAAGCATCTCAAGGGCATGACAAAATAATGATTCACACAGAGAGAGGTTTACCATCTATTTCCCTACTAAGCTGAAAGACAACAGGACAGATTAAAATAAAGAAAAAGTCATGACTCAACAGTAAAACTGACTGTCTTTGCATTTGTACTGGAATCATTCTAACTTACATATTTATAGAGGGCAATGTTCCTAGAACTGTTGATCTGGAGGGGGGGGGAAACTTTAAAGCCACATGTCCCAAATACTGGTTCCCAGGATCCCAGCATTCCTAAAACATTAAATATCTCATCTGAGTTATGACGAAATCAACAGAGAGCAGGCGTGATGAATGTTCCATGACAGATACACTTGCAGAATCAAGAATTAATGTTAAATTGCTCACTATTACATACCAAGGAGCCTAAAACTCCTAATGGCACCAGATCTCTTCTGATCTTGGAAGTCAAGCAGGGCCAGATCTGGGCTCTGATTAGTATTTGGATGGGAGACTGCCAATGAGTGCCATGTGCTCAGGCTATACTTCAGAGGAAGGAACTGACAAAATCACCTCTGAATATTCCTTGTCTAAGAAAACCCTATGAAATTCATGAGGTAGTTACATGTCAACAGGTGACCTGAAGGGACATACACACATATATAACTTACTATTATATAATATCTAACCTACATTTCTTATAAAACAAAGGTTTAATATATACAGATATAGAATAATGATGCATGTCAATTACCAAAACAGACGAGATTCAGTCCTCTGCAATTTGCACTGAGAAACAAGCAACTTCCATCTCCTCCATCTTTGCAGAGAGAGCACATGTTCACTAATTTGTGCAGAAATTGCAGATGAGACTTTTAAAAAGCAATGGTAAGACAGAGCTGCTGGACACCTCCATCTTGTTTCACTTACTCATTTATTTTTAATGTAATGTATTTTTAATGTAATGATTACAGAACATCTATTCACTGATCAAACTATCCATTAAGCCATTCATTGTTCAAGCAATGTTCAAGTACTTAATGGAACCTCTGTGGCTATACTATACTTCAAATCTGTGGATGTTATTTTGACAGGGGTATGGAACCAGCATCAAGTTAAACTAATTCATAACATTCAGAAGTAGCTCACACTTACAAGGATCTCACATAATAATTATTCCAGGAAGCAAAGGAAACACTGTGCAGTGATAATACACATTTTAGCTCATCCATCTACCAAATGCTTGCAAAACTGGAGAGGGAAGATTTCCCAAAGAAGAATAAGACACTTATTTTTAAGTATGAGCCACGATCCTCTAATTTTTCCCCCTTATTATATCCTTAGAAGCTAGGCTTGGAAATTGATATTCATGACAGATGTCGCTGAACTGCACATGAAGATGACATACTTGAGTTAATCTAAGCACTTCTAATAACCGTTCTTCTCTTGAATGTCATTTCCATTTAACATTTTTCTGCACATGATTTAGATATCAAATACAGTTCAAATACCCTGACAATTTCTATTCACAGTCCTTCTTTTATTGTATCTATACTACAACTACTCATCCTACTTGCATCTTAATAATGAAGTAGCACTTTTCATTGCAAATGATATCATTTACAACCTTTTCAGGCTAGGGCTTAGTTCCTCATCTGTACAAACCTTTGCCCTGACATACATTAACAGACACCAAGCACACTATTTTAAACTGCTATGCAGTTATAAATAATCACTACAGCTACAAAGATGTAGCTATAATTATGAGAACAAATGTGCTTCCTTATACAAGAGAAAGGAACAAGGCAATGGACTTTCATCCACAGAATCCTATCCAACTTTCGGAGATCAAAATGTGTCAACAGGGATAACATCAGAGCAAGAGTGTGGTGCCCCAAGAGGAAACTGCCTGCAACACCCAGCTGGGGCTGAGATCATCTCTGTATAGATGCAGCTTGTAAATAGCATACTTCTAAGTAAATATCTTCCTGCTAAGAATTGTCTTCAAGAGTCAGTGCAGTATAATGATTCCAGGACTGGACTAAGACTCTGAGAGACAAGGGTTCAAATCCTTGCTTAGCCACAGAAACCTTGGGCAAGTCACACTCTCTCAGCCTCAGAGGAACCAATAGCATACTTCCTCTGAAGAAATCATGCTACAACAACCCTAGAATAGGGTCACATTGTGTATGTGTATGTGCCTTCATAGAGTTTCTCATGCAAGGAATATTCAGAGGTGGTTTTGCCAGTTCCTTCCTCTGAAATACAGCCTATATTACCTGGTATTGGTTGGCAGTCTCACATCCGAGTATTGGGGTCACCATATGTCAGAAACGACTTATAGGCACACAGCACAAGAATTGTCTTCAGGTAACCAGACTAGTAACCTTTCACAAAATATAAATTAGATTATTCTTTCTCCCCACCCTCTAGAAGGCTTCAACATGATGTAAGTTACATGCACAGATGTATAGGCAGGTACTAAGGTCTTTGGACTTCCTTACAAGCCTTCCTTAATTATTCCAACTCTAATACATGGGGAGAAGAGAAAACGCTTGGAAGATAATCCCAAGACAATGTTACATATTGTGCAATTGATGAACTCAGCAATGATCTTTGTATGAGTTTCCCATTTCAACAGTGCCTTACAAGTATGAGACATCTCAATATCAGGTAATAAATACAGATAATGCTGACAAGGGACTATGTAACAACAAAAAATCACTCTGAAAGACAATTTGACTCTTAAAGAAAAAAGATATTACAAGTAAAGTCCAGAGGGCAATGAGAAACATGGAGTTATCCCTTTTTAATTTGCACTCTTGACAAAGGCTTGGATGATCGCAAAAGACGCAGGGAAACAGGAGAGCAGCGTTTTTGTCACGACTTTATCTCTATGCCAGAAAAAAAAAAGAATCACTTGTTGATTTGTTCCTTATATAGCTGTTTAAAGACACAGGCTGTGCTCTTAAGGAAAAGTGACAATCACAGCAAAAACAACTGGGAAGTCTCAGCCTACAGTAGCAAAAACTTTAATCTGTTCGAACCCATCCTGCAACTCACCCACCAAGCAGAGAACTTTTTGAAACCGAATCGTTACCTCCGGATTCCTAAACAAAGGGAACAAACCCCTCAACAAGGCACAGATGTCCAGAGCTGGGACAAAAGGACTTCTAAAGACAAAGAGTTGCACGCACACCCTAGTGGCTTCAGGGCTCACAGGACCGAAATCTACAGTCCCAGAATCTGGTTTCAATCCCTTGGCAGGCGCCGCACACACAAAGGACAGAAACGTGCACCCTCTCGCAGTCCTTGAGACTAAACAAAGACCAGGCGTGCTGGAAAAGGGAGCAAAGAGGACAGCAGAGACCCACCGAAAAATCCCAAATCCAATTTTGCTTGGGGGGGGGGAATCAGCAGAGAAGAGGCAACTTCCCTTCCCACAAAAGAGTCTCCTTTTTTCATTTCCAAGAGTTTTAGAATCAGACTGCGGAGGAAAGGCAAAAAGAGACGGGGGGGGGGAGAAAGAAGAGGTCAAATGAGGAAGAAGAACGCGGACCTACGAGGTCTCCGGGGACGCCTGCTCCCCAGCAGCCCTACCCCAAAGGAAAGGAGGCCTCCAATGGGACAAGGACCATTCCGCGGCCACCCCACCAACCCCGCTCCTTCGCCCACCCCCGCAGCCAGCCTCCGGATCCTGAGAGCCGCCTCCGCTCCCCCCATCCCACAGTTCTTGCCTGCCACCCCGCTTCCCCACAAACGAGTCAGCTCCCCGGCTTACCAAGTCCCTCACTCCCCAAACCCGTCCTTCAGGCGCCTGAACAATTTCTCCCAATTCGCAGTCAGTCCACTAACGCTTTCTGGTGTCACTCACGTCCCTTCTCCGCTCCCCCCCCCAAAAAATCCCACCTATTTGTCCCCCACCCGACCTTAACCAGGCGCCCCTGTCCCTTTCCCTCTCCCCAGTTCCCAGAAGCCCTCTTCTGTCGTCCCCTCAAAAGACGCGACTCTTTATTTGGGGGGGGGGAATCCCAGAAATCTATCCTTCATGCTATTCCTACCCATGCCAATCATCTATCATTATCACTATTATTATTATTATCATCTATCATTATCACTATTATTATTATCATTATTATTATTATCATTATTATTATTATGCCTCTTAAAACGTCCCTGTCCCAGCAACCTCCACGGACCGCAGTCCTCCCTCCACTCCGCCTCAGCCAGCCCTCAATCTCCGTTCCCCATCCTGCGGCTCCCAGAAACCCTACCTTCCCCCATCTCTCCCCTCAGCCAACCCTCCCTCGGGTGCCACCGTTGCCCAAGTGCCCTCGTTTTAAATCTTCACGCGCGCGCGGGCGCGCGACCGCTTTCCTTGGGCAGCTGCCCTGCAGCCGGGGCACCTGGAGGCGCGCGCCCGGGGGCGGGGGGAGCGGGAAAGGCGGGAAAGGAGGGGAGCGCGAGACCCTCCGCACCCCCCGGCGACTCCGCAGGGGACGAGGAGTTAAAAGCGGGACGGCGGAGGCGGCGCCCCCTCCCCGCGCGTACCTTTCTCTCGCCTCCCGCTCCGCACCTCCGTCCTCCTCTCCAAGGCGCCCTCCGGACCCTGAAACGCAGGAGCAGCTCCCGGCGCCACCGAACTCCAGCAGCCGCTCTGCAGATCCTCCCTCCCCGTCTTCCCCTTAAAAAAAAAAAAAAGCGGGCGGGGGACGCTTTCCCTCAGGCTGGCGACTCGGCTCCTCGGCAAAGAAGCCCGCGCTCGTGCGACGGCTACTGCAAGGGCGGCCACTCCCCTCCTCGCCTCCCTCGGGCCGGGGGGCGGGGGCGGCGACCTCGCAGCAGGGAGTGGCCCGGGGCGGGGCGGGGCGGGGCTGAGGCGACGAAGCCGCCGCCTCAGCCCCACACCTCCGCCGCCGCCGAGGTCCTGGCGAGCCGGAGGCGAGCGGCTCCCAGTGGTTTTGCAGAGGCGCCGGAGGGGAGGCGGAGGGAGATCTCACTCAGCCTGAGGAAGGCCATTTCCGCACTGGACTGTTATAGCGCGATGATTCCACTTGCAACCTCCTCTGGAATCCTGGGGTTTGCAGTTTCGGGAGGGGCCGGCCGGCCCCTCCGAAACTGCAAACCCCAGGATTCCAGAGGATGTGGCAAGTGGAATCATCGCGCTATAACAGTCCAGTGCAGAAATGGTCGAAGATTCGTGCCTGACGAGTTTAAGCAGAGTAGCGTCTTAGGCCATTTCCTCATTAGACTGTTACAGCGCTTTTATTCCACTTGCAACATTCTATGGAATCCTGGGGTCTGCAGCTTCGGGAGGGGCCGGCCGCCCCTCCCCGAAACTGCAAACCCTAGGATTCCATAGGATGTTGAAAGTGGAATCATCGCGCTATAACAGTCTAATGAGGAAATGGCCTTAAACTGGAGCAGAGAGCTGGAAAGAAAAACTGCTGTCCTGTGCCTTTAGTCGTTTCCGACTTACAACGACCCTATCGCGGGATTTTCTTGGCAAGATTTGTTGCAGAGTTCAGAGGGGGGTTGTCTTTGCCTTCCGCTGAGGCTGAGAGAGTGAGTCTTGCCCAAGCCTGCCCAGTGGGGGTTCCATGGCTGAGCCTGGCTTCCAATCCGAAGGCCTTTCCAGACTGCCCTCTTATAGTGCTATTATTCCACTTTCAACATCCTCTGGGATTCTGGGGTTTATAGTTTCTTGAAGCCAAAGAGCTTTCTGGCTGAGAATTCTAAATGCCTCTCCCTAAACTCCGAAAACCAGGACTCCACAGGATGTTGAAAGTGGAATAATAGCACTATAACAGCCTAGTGCAGAAAGGCCTTGAGTCTCCCCAGTCCTTGTCCAGTGCTCTACACCATTTGGAAAAGAAAGATGAGGGCTGTGCTGTTAGGCAAGACACCTTCTCTACATCCAGAAATTGGCCCTTTATTGTGCAGTCCTGTTTGGATGAGGGGGCAGTTACTGATTCTTCCCAATATTGTTGAACTGCATTTCCGGAGAAATAAGATGTCACCAGAAGACATTGTTATATTTGATAACTGCTGCAAGACTGACATATGCACAATACTGGAAAGAAAGGAACTATGTTGATAGAATGGAAATTAGAAGTTCTGGATATGGTAGAGATAGAAAAGCTAACATTTTCACTGAAAAATAAGTCTATCCAGAACTTTGAAAGGGAATAGAGAGAAATCTTAAATTGGATAAAGAAATAGTATAAGAAAAGAAAAAAAGAATAAAGCAAGATTGTATATAATGCAAGGCAACAATGTAATAAGGCAATGTAACAAAGCAGCAATGTAACAATGTAAGATTATCTTTTAAACAGAAACTATGTATGAATGGAATGTAAACAAGCAGACTCAACTGGAAAAAAGAAAAAAAGCTTGGAAGGGTTTTTTTTTTTACTTTCAATTTAAACTTTAATAAAAATATTTCTAAAAAAAAAAAAAGAACTGCATTTCCCACCATCCTTCTCCGTTGACAATATCCTGGTCAGAGCATTCCCAAGATATCCAAACAATCACAACTTGCACACCCATGTTCTATACTACTAAGTCCTGACTTCTGCTCAGGTCAGTGAAGCTGACTTTTCCCCATAACAGAGTACAGAGTTTAAAATGACATTAGGGAACTAAGTACACAGCTCCTTAGAAACCAATTGAGAAGGCACTCCTGGCAATATGCTTTCCTGGGCACAGACTGCTTCATCTGATATATGGAGTCAAGCCTCCATGGACAGACATATATACAAAGGGTGTGTGTGTGCATGTGCATGAAAAGTAATGGGAACATAAAACATGTTGTAGTACCATCAAACAAACAATCTCAATATTTTCATCAGAGAGGCTAACAAAGGTCCTCATGGATAAATTGGACTATCCAACACCACATTCTACAGAATCCTATCTACAGATCCTACAGTTGAATATTAGAAGGAATTGCACAGATTAGTCAAAGAATTCCCTATGTACATATGGAGCCATATCTGAATGCCCGCATCCTAGAAGCCTCAAACAGGCATCTTCTATCTGATACTCAAAATACATAAACACATCAATCTTATGTAGCCCATTGTCTTGGACACTGGCAGTCTTATTGTTGGGGCCTTTGAATGTCTGGACAATATTCTCAGATTGTACGCCACCCACACTTTTATGTGAAGGATATGACTGACTTCTTGAGGAAATAATAGTCTAATCCACTACCCCCCCCCAAAAAAAATCCCACATAAGGATGGACTACAAGCCATCAGAAACATCATTCTAGACAAGGCCACAGCAAGCCTAATTCTGCCAAATTCTGCCAAATTCACCCAATTCTGCCACTTTGTACCCATACACAACTACTTCATTTTTTGAGAATGACATGTACTTTCAGCTTAATGGCACTACCACAGGCACAAGCAATGCACCCCCATATCTTCACTGCTGACACGGAACCACACTTCATTAGCCCCTGCTCCCAGAAACCTCTCCTTTACCTAAGGTTCATTAATATCATCTTTATCATTGGGACTCATGAAGAGGAATCACTCTAGATGTTCCACCAGAATTTCCGCAACTTTCTCCCCACCATCAATCACAGCCTGGAAGAATCCAAACAGATTCACTTTCTGGACACCTCTGTTCAGCTAAGCACTACACTGTACATACACTTGCATTGCATCCAGTATTCAGGAACAACACCTTGCTACAAACCAGACTCCAACTCTGTTCCCACATCTTCTCTGACAGCAACATTACAGGGCCTAATAATGTCATCCACAACATCAGAGGTGCCTTCACTTGTTAATCCCGTAATATGATATATGCCATTCTGTGGCAAAAATTCCCCTCTGCATTTACATTGGGCAAACAAGAGAGGCTATACACTAGAGGATAAATGGACAGAAATCTGACATCATCATTGGAAATACTGAAAAACCAGCTGCAGAAAACTTCCTGGACATTCCATCTCCAACTAGCAATTTTTTAAATAAAATAAATAAATTAAATAAAATTGGAAAGAGAAACAGATGAATAAGAAGGATATATTCACAAATTCCATTCTACTAACAGTGGCTTGAACAGACAGAATGGTTTCTTGGTATACTACATAAATTAAAACACTAATCTTCAGCACAGCCCACATGCACACAAAAGAATTCTCCTCATTCCTGCTTTATAACAGTATTTTAGTAGCAATTCACTAGATAAAGACTTTTCTTCACTATACATAGGTCCTCCTGCCTATTGGAGTTTGTATGTTAAACCTCTCTGCCGTCTTTGCCATTGTAATGATTTTTACAAACAACATTAAATTGATACATACTTGTCATCACTCCAACATGTTTTGTACTTCCATTACTTTTCACAGTTCTCCCTCTCCCCATCCGTGTATATCACTGTCCACAAGGGCTTTACTCTCAATACCTAATGAAGTGGACTGTGCCCATGACAGCTTATATTAGAAACTTCTTCTTTCCAGTTGGTCTCAGAAGGTGCTACTGGATTTTGTTATGCTAAAATATACTAATATGGCTATCTTTTTTAAATAACTATATGGTTATATCCCTAAAGCTATGTATGTTGTGGGACACTCTAAGTGCTCAATAGTGAGAGATGGAGACTCAGTACCAGTTCAAGGACAGTCATATCTATTCATGTTTTCCAGGAATATGTCCTAACATTGGCCACAAATTTAAGTCTTTGGGAAAAAGAGAAAATCCCTAAATTTTATAATTAGCAACACAGTTTCATCTTCTGCACAACAGCTGTATTTTTAAGTATCTCCAAGAGCCATAGATGTTGTAGTTCTACCAATGTCTGACCCACCAGAGTTGTTGGCTTGGAGCTCCTATTAGCTTTAGTCAGCATAGACAGTGGTAAAGATGATGGGAGTTGTAGTACGGCATCATCTGAAGAGTGATACATTCTCCATACTTAATTACCAAGAAGACTGCAAAACGTATTCTAAATCTGTAAGGCTCCCCGCCCCCCTGCAAAATGTATTAAGCTTCTCTTGCTTTCTCTTCCTCATTTGTTAAGTTTGAGGTAGAGGAGAGCCACATACATCACCTTGACTTCATTTCAGGAAAGATAAGATATAAATGTAACTAAACTGATATCAATAGATTTAGATTCAGTCTGCTCTGTGTTCATCTGGGCTATAAGTCTAACTGAATCATGCAAGATTTACCTCCCCTACAGAGTAAACATATGAGGAGAAGACTTTGTTGCATGAAAATTGTAGATATATAAAAGTAAACTGAGCGCACAGCCATACTGATTGGAAGATTTTAGATCTTGTTCTTTCTCATTTTATATTGGGTTAAAATAAACTGATCTGGAGAGCTGATATAAAATGTCTCTGTTCATACTGGGAGGTGACAGAAAATATTCCAGGATAAATGATGAAATGTGTATGGATCTCCCAAATAAAACTGGAAAGAAGAGAAACAAAATCTGAGACTTTCTGGTCTTTTTAGTTAGTCTTGATACACCCAGATAAACCATATGTGTAACCAAGTATGGGAAATGGACATGCCTTTCCAAGGCATTGCTGGTCTGAATTCTTCCCATGAAGCTGCTGTTTTGTTAGTCCAGTGCAGCAGTTGCCAACCATTTAGACCTCACGGACAACTAAACTCACAATTTTGAATCCTGTAGACCACTAACATGATTTTTTAAAAAAAAAAAAGTACAAACATCTATAAAATAATGATCATAAGAGTTCCATTTTATTAATATGAAATGCACTCGTTTATAACAAAATTATTAAAGCTTGTTTAATTATAACAAAAATATTAGTGTGATATTTGTTTCTGCTTGTTTGAAATAACTTTATGGATTCTTGGCTCCAATGACATCACTGCAACATAGAGAGCCATTTGTATTTTGCCCCTAGACAGCCATTTCACCTCAGCATGAAAAAGATGAGTATATTGAGAGCCCATTATTCACAAAGTACCTCAAATATTTGAGAATTGAATGCTGTATGCAGAATTTTATTTACAATTTTAATTATATCAGAGAGTACTTTGTACTGGAGAGTACTGGAGACATTGTTTACACCGCAAGTTGCTCACGATGTATAATACAATGAGTAAATAAGATATCTGGGTGTCTAACACCTTTCGCTTTTGTAACAACTCCTGAAATTGCAAATAATGTCCAAATTTCTCCATAGACCACCAGAATTTTCTCATGGACCATCAGTGGTCTGTGGACCACTGGTTGGTGGCCACTGTCCCAGTGTACTCCAGAAGAAGAATGCTGCTCACACTTCACAAAGGCTTACAAAGCCATTCACCACAGTATTGCAGAAGATCAGACCTTCATCTGGAGCCAGGGGTTTCTTGCTCTTCCTAGCTCCTTCCAACTAGTAGATTTGACACTTTGCGCTGTGGTAATTAATGACAACATGAAGTGTCATGTGCCTTAATCTTGAAACAGAACAAGACCAAAAGACTCCACAGAGAGCATGGTGACTGATCTCTTTTAAAACTGGCATGTGACACATACCAGCCCTGTTCATAACCACCATCACATAGCTCCTTTAACTCTGCCTCATGATTTGTACCTTTCAGCCACCTCCATTTGTCCCTCAAGGATAATCCACTACTTTGTTTTTGTACCCATGGCAAGCTGATCAGAAATTTTGTAGAATTTTAGACAAAAAATGCTGGCAGCTCATGAGCGGAGATTTTAGGGGATCCAAAGTAATGACAGTGATGTAGCTAAGCTTTATTAGAACAAATTCAAAAAACAGTGAGCAAGCTGTCCCACAGTGGCCATCTGGATGGCTTTTGGAAACCTATAAGCAAGGTATAGAGTATTCTCCACTCCTATTCTCCAATGAAAACCATATTAGTCCTCAAAAACGCAACTAATAGATCCACCCTTCACAATGGATTTTCAGTAAGGTGGGGCGAGGAACAAGTAGGGAAACAGAAAGATAGCCTACCCTACAGTTTTCCTGATTTGGCAGGAACAATCCTGATTATTCCCCTGTCATCCAACCTTTTCAGCTGCTCTTTAAATGTCCCAATTTCTCTGTCTTTCTCCACTTTCTCCCTTTGTCCTCAGCTTAGTTCAGTTGCTGAAAACTGAGTTCAAAGTGACAATGCAGTTTACACTTAATTAACTCAGCAAAGAGAAGACGAGAGAGGAGGGAAGAATCTTGACCTTCCCTGTAGACACAGGCAAAAGAAAACCGCTGCAACCTCTCCTGGCTTGTGTGTTCGTCCTCATTAATCTCTCCAATCTTGACTACACTAATGTTGCTTTGTCACATGTATCCCAGTTTTCAGCTGTGAAATGTTAGAGGTTATGATACTGAGAGGGGGTACAGGGGGACACTCCAAAGTCTGCAGCTTATATCCATCTTGAGGTGTTCTTCAAGCTTAATTAAATTTGATCACACGAGGTACAAGGTGATTTCAGGTTGTAACCAAGGTTACAAAGGCAGAGAAGCATGAACCTGCTTGCTTGTGAAAGGTAAATAAAAACACAAATGCCTTCCTTTTTGTGAATCCCATTGTAAAGCAGACCATCATGAGCCAATGTTCTTGAATCTCACATACATTCCACTCTACACCAATAATTATGCCTGCTGTGTTTTTGTAAGAAATGATGGTCCAATCCTGTGCATTTTTAATCAGAAGTGGGTCAGTCTGGTATGCTTCCACATAAGGCTTTGTTCCTAGCTGGGCTCCCAGAAGTGCTTCTAAGTGGAGGAAGCTCAACAGTGTTTTACAAAACAATAAAAACACAATGCATTCCATTAAAACATTATCAGCGCCCATCTGAAGGTGGCACTAACCTAGTACCATGAAAGCAACAACCATGTAACATTCATCTAATACACTACTGATTGATAATTCCTCTAGGACCTCAACTACACAGGAGTCTTGGTGGTCCAATTTTGCCTGATCATTTGAGAGGAGGAACTCAGCCCCCAGGTCTAAGAGGAGGCCTAAGGCCCCTGTCCTTCCTCCCTCAAGCCTGGAAGCCACTGTTCAATTCTTTATTTTGGACTAATTATTCTAAAACAAATATGATCAATACGGGCAGCCTCATCTGTTGACTATAGGGGGTCTTCCAAATGAAGATGCTTGCAATTGGGTTAAACAAGTAAGAACACCTACTGAAAATTCAGAATTAAATTTCTTTTAAAGGTTTTAACAAAGTGGTGTTTTTCTCCTAAAACAGCTCTAGTAGAAAAGAAGGGAAATATGAGAGCGCATTTTTTAAAAAAAACATAGCTGTATTTTGACAGGTGGTTGCCTAAATCTTTTACAAGGTTCACTATTAGAGATGCCAGTTTAATGCTGCCATTTTATGCATATGGGGAATTTACTTCTGCACTTTGGAATGTAATTTTGAATAAAGATGCATAGGCTCAGGCTACACACAGGTCTACACAGAAAAGTTATACCTCTTGATCTGTATAAGGCCTATGGACCTATAAACAAATGAAAAAAGATATGAAAATTTATCGTGAGATTTGTATTTGCATCAATATTCTCTTGGATGAGTGGTGTATGTGTGCATGTGTGCATGTGTGTGTATGTGTGTGTTGGGCCTGGAAACCACTTTACAGCTAGCTGAAATCTGCTAAGGCCTACATTCAGATGATGAAGACCAGCAGTTATTGCCATTAAATCCTTAGATCCTGTTCATATAACTGTCAGTCCAGACATCCCACACATGTCAATTACTACAACACACTATAACTTGAGTTAGCTAGTCTCTGTGTATATGAAAAAGGCTCATGGTCAATTGAAAGCTACATGTAAATGTAGGGTAGTATCTGCTCTGTTGTTCTCATTTATATTTTATTCTTACTCTAAGGAGTTCAGAATGGTGTTTCTCCTCCTAATGAATTTATCCCCACAATAACCATGCGAGGTACTGTCTGGCTCTCATAATAAAACATTATAACAGTTTGGCTGAGAGACAGTTGACTGTCCCAAGGTCTGCCAATCAGCATCATGACAAAAAGATGATTTACACTTAGTCATAGTCCAACCGTTATAACTATGCTGCCTCTCTGTACAGCTGAGATATCGCAGTAGGGTTACTGCATGTCTTCCTTTTCCAGGACATGTCGTCTTTTTCAGAGCTAAAATCCCCATCTTCCAAATTCATGGACATGTCCTCTTTTTCTGTTCAGGTAGATTTTTAAGATATCCAGGTTTTCTTATAAGGTCTGGACTGGAGTAAGCATGGAATCAGGTAGTATTGCTCTGAGGTGGAGGAAGACAGACATGCCAAGTTAGAGAAGGGTGAAGGAAGCCCTCAAAGTAACCAGCCTCAGCCCCATGGAGATAACAGGTTCCAGCTGGATTGGGGCCATCACTGAAGCTGCCATAGCTGGAGTTGCCACCCATCTTTGTCCTGAGGGGAACGTTCACCAGAAAGGAAGACAGTGAAGAGGAAAAAGACATCCTGCCACCATCACTGGGGTGGTGCCTGGTCACAAGTAAGGCCCATCTTGTCTCTTGAACTGAATCACATGAGGAGTGAGGATTCCTCTTCTGGAAGCTTATAGGGTGTTTAAACCAAGAGTCATCATAGCAAGTGGTGGTCTGAAGTAGCCAGTCAGTAAGTGCATCTTCTTATTTGCTATTCAAAATATAGTAACCCTCTATCACAGTGAAAGCTGGTGTGCAGATTCCAGATATTATTCTACATTTCAGGTGGAAAATCAGCTCAGATGCCCACTATGATGCAATATTTTCCTTCAACCATACTTTACTACAATTAAATCTGGCATTAGGAGATATATGGAGCAAAACATGTTTCAAAACACAGGGTCCTTAGTTTAGTCTGGATCTGGTTTAATCTTGGATTTTTACTTGAAAAAAAACCCCAAAACACTGAAAATATTGGCAACAGAAAGAAAGACTACATCAGGCTAACTAATTATAGGGAAAAGGAAATGGTCAGATTATACTCCACAACATATCATGGATTAACTTGTGGGATAATTAGAATAAGTTCAAGAAAAAAATTTCTAACCACTGACACAGGTTAGATATTTAAGCTATACTGCCATGTTATGGGATATATATATGTGTGTGTGTGTATAGAGTCCTACTACACCACACTGGCTAACAAATGCAGAAGTGTGTATATGTATATGTGTGTATGTGTGGTGTAGTAGGACTCTGGGAGACCAGAGTTTAAATCCCCACTCAGCCATAAAAACCCACTGGGTGGTTTTGGGACAAGTCACCCTCTCTCAGCCTCAGACAGTGGCAACGGCAAATCTCCTTTTACTACATCTTGCTGAGAAAATGGCAATTGCCACAAATTGGAGTTGTTCTGAAAGGACATAAGAACAACATCTGCATTTGATAGAACACTGTGTTTGACTGGGCAATGAAATCAGAAACTTGAAGTGCTTCCATCCAAGTGGTAATTAGAAAGCAGGTCAGGATGACATCTTTTGAAAGATGTGATGTTGAACTCACTGAGCTGAATGTTGTCTCCCAAATGTTATCAATCCACTTCTGTTTAGGAGATTGTTTCAGAGTGGTTTGGTTACATGATGCATCTACAGGCTTCTCTGCACTTATTTGACAGGTTAGGGGCTGGACCACTGTTGGAAAACAGAACTGGTTGAAAAGCAAAACCCATGTGTTGTACTATAAGGAGGCTCACTAGGGAATGACTGCGCACATGCTGCTTGCAAAGTTTCTCTCAGCCAGCTTAGTGCCTTTTACCCCCTCCCGGCTTGCTTTGCAAGCAGTGCACGCGTACAAGCAATTCCAAGTAAGCCTCTGTAGGCAAGAAGAATTGATGAAAAAGTAGAAGCCCCATCAAATTGATGGAACTTGTCCTTAATTGTGAAGTATCAAAAGAGCAAGTCATCACATAGGAAGATGTCAAAGAAGGAGGCTTCCTGTACACAAGACACTCAACCTGCAGAGGATGCAGTTTAGTTATATGCTCTTGTCTACACAAGATGCAAATGGCTTGAAAAGGTTGCAACATTTTGGGTTTTTAACAAAACTATATGCATACATCTTCTAAACAGAACTGACTTGGTTTCTTTGCAAGCCCATGACATCAGGTCTCCCGCTTGGGAGATCAAAAGTTATAACTGCCAAATAATTGAATATCTAATGTATGATTCAGAAGCAGGAAGTTAACAAGTTCTCACAAGTGTAGAAATTCTGGGAAGAGAAGACAGCAAAAGATGACTCCTTGGTTTTTGTAATAGTGGCAGGGCAGAATGGGTTGAACAACTGGCTAGCGAGAAAAGTGACAAATGTCTCTCCAGCTTATGCTGATAAGTGGAAACAAGTAGCAGCTACTACTAAAAATTGCTCATGTTCAGACAGTATTTTCTGTAACCAACAGGAAAACAGAAATCTGGCTGCATCCAACAATGACACTGAAGGTCAACTGATACAGAAAATCCTGCTGAGAACTCTTCAGCATACAAAGCAGGCTTGTATTATAGTTGCTTTGATTTCAGTATTTTTTTTATAAAGACATTTAAGATTAAATGGCCCTGCCAAGCAATCCTTCACAAGTGATGGAGCAAGCATATGCAGGTTGGAAAGATTAAGCGAGACTAGCCAAGTTGGAAAGAGATAGTGTATCAATCCACCATCACCCTTTTTTGTTTTGTTTAATTTCCCCTTTTCAAATGTTTTCTTGCACATGAGGCACTTGTGCTGTGGCAAGTAAGGGAGTGAGGATGTAAGTGAAAGACTGTATAGGCATACCGTTGCCAGATCTCAGGGCATCAGCCTCAATCCTCAAGGTGAGGGGAAGATCCCTGTAGGGGAAGTTGTGATAACTTTCATAGTACACAATTATAGCACTACGATTCCACTTTAACTGTCATGGCTGGAACTTGTGGAATCCTAAGGGCTTGTAATTTGTTCAGAGACACCAAAGGAACTCTCTGGCTGATGATCCTAAATGCTCCTCTTTAAACTGAAAACCCCAGAATTCCATAGGATGTTACTATTGCAATTAAACAGCAATCAAGGTGCTATAATCGCGTGGTGTGGAAGATCCCCAAGTTAATTTACTTCAGTACTGAGGAAAAGAGACTCGTGTGTTCAGAGGCATTGTATTTTACTATGTATTATGGCTTCAGAGCGGAGCTATGAATGCCACTGAGCATTCGGAGGCTGCAAGTTCTGGTGAGTTCTGACTCCATTTTAAGCCTTGTTTTCAGGTTGTTTGTCCAGCTGGAACTATATTTGCCTCAGGCACAATGTCAAGTGGTTATTTCCAAGGCTGTAATAAATGGAAAGAAGGAAGAATTCTAATCTTGAAAACCACAAGGCCCAAACTAGCAAATGCTTGCCTTGTGATTTTTATTCAGACCTTTAGGTCTGCCTTTTGGAATGAAATTACAGTAAAAGAAAGAAAGAAAGAAAGAAAGAAAGAAAGAAAGAAAGAAAGAAGAAAAGAAAAGAAAAGAAAAGAATGAAAGAGAGAGAGAGAGAGAGAGAGAGATGTTTTGTGCAAGGAGGGTGATAATGTTCCTTTTCTGCTGTTTTGGTTTCAAAACATTTTATTCTCAAAGGAAAATCTGGTTTTTATTGGCCTCAACATAAAATTAGGTTGATTCCTCAATAGATTTGGGCATGGTTTAACAACTAGTTACTTTGTCTCTGCATCAAACATATATTTATCATATTGAGAGATCATTCACACAACCCTTCCTATGTCATCTTGATGTTTCCCAAAGAGTTTTAAAAGCGGAATCATTTAGGAGTTAGCAAGTGAAAATGACTGGCTTACTGTGGTTGATGTCCACCATGAATAACTGTTCAACTAACTTTTCCAAGGCCACTCAAGGACAAACTACTAGATTCTGAATGACTGACAAGTGAGCAAGTTGTTCCAGAAGAAATAATGAAGAAAAAAGAGAGAATATCAGCCTCATTACTTGTTCTACAAAGTAAATCTTGTACTACATCAGTGCCTGCACTAACTTGAAAGGGCATAACAGCACTGTGTAATTCAAAATTTAGGCACTGATCTCTCCATCTGTTCACTTAGCTTGAATATACTCATGAATACTACAGAAAATTTTGCTGTATGGCCAATGGCAAACTATTCCTTTCCTTGTCCACCTCCTCTGTTGTACCACAGCAAGCAGATACAACAAGGAATGGGAAACATTTGGGCCTCCAGATGTCTCGGGCCATTTTCAAGAGACTATGGGAGCTGCATCAAAAACACTGAAAGGGACAAAACATCTACCACCTCTAAGGTACACAGTGCAATGCAACTACAAGAATAAATAGATACAGTTGACTAAAGGTTCTTGAGTCTCTAGACCTCTAGAGGCTGTACATATTTAAGGAAATCCATGCCTGATCTGAATAATGCCAGTAATTCAGTCAAACTTAGTGTACAGATTCTCAAGGGCAGTGTTTACTAAATGCTTTAGTGCCATGTTTTCCCCAGAAATGATATCATTCCTAGGAAAGCCTATGTTGACATATTGTGTACAGGCTTCCCGTTGAATCTATATTCATGGTCTCTGCTCTTATATGTCTGAATGATAAGGATCCACATTAAACTAAAACGCATATAAAAACTATTCAGACATAATTATTTTTCTGGAAGAACCAAGTAAGGGAATCATTTAGAAAAGTATAGTATAAAATCAGCCCTTTAAATCTTTTCTCCTGCAATTACTTGAAGGGAAGCTATGCATAATTTTATTTATTCAGATAATTGATATCTGTATTTATTCTGTCCCCTTCTCACCATAGAGATTAAAATTATATGTGAATTTACCTCATTGCCAGTGAAAGTTGTAACCATGGAAGCTACATTGAAGTTGGCTTGAATTTTTATTGTCACATCATAAGAATCAATGAGCTGCGTTAAGGAAAGAAGCAGTCTTCAATGGTATCACCACCACTGGTGAAAAGTTACACTAGAAATAAAATATTAGTGGTCAGCTTGTTGATATATTTCATATAGTTCAAAGTACTTTGACTCAAGAAGGAAAATTATGCCAATTGTTAAATCTCATAATAGCATTTTATTTTAAATAGATGAAGTACTAAACAGTTTTATAGCAGAGTTGCAAAGCTTTCGCTGTTTATTAAATTCAACAGCACTATTATTCTTGGAACATAAGGAAAAAACATCATATGGGGTCCCTTTTCCCAGCATCTTATTTGTACCATACTGTTCCATACAGTATCGTTCTCTAGCATATCCTGATCTAATTTTTCAACATCTGATCTGGTACATTTCCTGAAACCCCTGTTGGGAGATTAATTTTCATAGTGACAAAAAGTTCGGAAGTCTTATAGCTGTGATGATGCCATGAGGAATGAAATCTGATTGTTATAGAAAGCCATAGAAATACTGCTTTCATTAAAATAATTTCAGCCAGAACATTACTATAAAAAGCTATAGTTTAATTCTGAATGTATTTTGTATTGTAAAATTAACATTTAAAATATGAGCACCTAATAGAATGTGGCTCTATTCTGGAAGCTATCTTCTGAGGTAAGAGAATATCTATAAACACACACACATATTTATCCTAATGGATGAAAAATTGATTGATATCATGTGGACCTTTTCACACTACACAGTTATAGCACTAAGATTCTATTGCATCCTATGGAATTCTAGGATTTGTAGTTTGCTGGAGCTCTCCTGGTGAGAAGAACAGGTTGGTTACCGGTAACTGTGGTTCTTCAAGTAGTCATCTGTGCCCTCACACAAATGGATTTTGCACCTACACATAAATCCCACTTGGAACCTTCTAGAGCTGAGTAGCTTGGCAAGAATCCCCGCCTCCTCCTGTATATAACATGTGCCCCAGCCTGCCAAGCCACTGTCCCCGAAGTTTTGAAGTCCACTGTGACTCAACACATGGGAACCTAGAAGAGGGGAGGTAGGGTGGGTTTGTGTGAGAGCATAGAGGAGTATTCAAAGAATCACAGTTATAGGTAAGCAACCCTTTCTTCTTTGTAGTCGCTGTGCCTCACACATATGGGTGACTGCAAAGCTTACCAAAAGGATATTGAGACAGGTACTATAGTATGAAAGACAATACAGCACATCAAAAGTGAGCA
Organism: Ctenosaura bakeri; assembly: GCA_948474755.1. Lineage (NCBI taxonomy): Eukaryota > Metazoa > Chordata > Lepidosauria > Squamata > Iguanidae > Ctenosaura > Ctenosaura bakeri. The sequence continues at coordinate 219,662 of CAOLHI010001671.1, forward strand.
TCTGTTCTAGCCCCACAGTCAAGCCTGTAGATAAACATGGAAGGCTGTGACCATGCTGCTGTCTTGCAAAAAAATTGAAGAGGAGCTCCACAAAGCAGTGTCACAGAAGTCACAACAGCCCTTGTAGAGTGCACTCAGAGGCCAGCTGGAATAGGTTGTTTGGCAAGTTCATACACCAGATGTATAGCTTGAAAAACCCATTTGGAAGGTCTTTGGGAGGAAACTGGAAGGCCCTTCTTAGAGCCACCATAACAAACAAGGAAGCTAGTAGACTCGTGAAACACAAGGGTGTGCTGTGCATTACAGGCAAGAGCATGGTGAACATCTAGTGAAGGTAGAGTCCAGCCAAGAGCCAATGATGGTTTGGAGTACAGTGTCTTCACATAAGTGGAACTGGACACAGTTCAATTTTATCTTGGTTGAACAATACAAATGGCTCATCACAATGCAGAGCTGTCAGTTTGCAAGCTTGCCACACCAATGTGACTACAAACAAGGAATACCACCTTCAGAGTAAGTATGCGTTCATCAGCTGTCACAAGTGGTTCATATGAAGTATGAGCAAGTTGGGACAAAAGAAGTGAAAGAGACCATGGCAAGTGGGTGGGGATATAGGCAGGTACGTATGTGTTAGGCTTTTCAGAAACTGCTTGACAAAAGGATTGGTAAAGAATGTAGTCAGAACTGGAGACAGTGGTTGATAGGCTACAATAGCAGCTAGGTAGACTTTAATTGAGGAAAAACAAGCTAGTCCCTGCTCCTTTAGATGGAGGAGAAAATGGAGGACTGTAGACACCAATATTGGGGATGGTGATTCCAAACTTGTAGCAGCAAAAGCATTAATTTTTGCTATTTATTTTGGATGATTTCCAGATCGAAGCCTTTCTAGAAGCCAAGAAGGTTGCCACAAGCCTTGGCACCTTCCATGCTGTAAGCTGAAGCATGGCCAGATTGGGATGGACTACTTAGCCACTGGAGAAAGCAGGTCCAGCATCTGGAGTAGATATGTATACTTGCCACTGGAAAGATGAAGCAAACCATGGTTGCCTCAGCCAATACAAAGCAACAAGTATTGCATCTGATCTCTCTATCTTCAACTTCACAGCTATCCTTGACAAAATTGGGAATGGAGGAAACACATAAGTTAGGGGCCCAGACCTTCTGAAGGAAGCCATCACTGAGAGACCCCTAGCCTTTTCCTACCATTCAGCAGAATTGAAGTCATTTGGCACTGTCAGGAGAGGCAAAGAGATTCAGAATCATGAGATCTTATCTCAACATTAACAGTCAGAAGGCTCAGAGAGGGCCCACTCGTGCTGGAGTACATAAGCATGGCTGAGGAAGTCCACAAGTACATTCTCCTCATCTGCCAAGTAGACTGCTATGGAATGAACTTGCCTCTGCATGTACCACACCCGTAAGACCATTGCTAAATCAAGGAGAGTGGGTGACTGGGTGCCCCCTTTTCTGTTTATGTAACAATCTGGGATGACTACAGTACTGACAGGGTAGAGATTGACGCCTATAAGATGGAGAGTAGGATTGGTAGGAACTTTGTCTTTCCTTCCACAAATATTCAAGCCTATAATGATCCAAATAAGAGGCAAAGATGGAGAATCTTCTAAGGTCCCTCTCATAGTATGATGGTCAATAAGAGGTGTGCAGACATTCCCTGACAAATGGGGACTGGTCACCAAGTGAAGATAAAGACAAGTAACTCTGATGAGGAAAAGACCTGTAGTGAGGAGAGAGAGTCCCAAAGCTGGAACAGGAACCTCATGGGACATGGCAGCTGAAGTTGTCAGAGCATCCACGGAAACTGTGATAGCAAAGGGGTCAGAACTGCACAGGAGGTCAGAACATTAGCAGGTACAGGCTAAGACTTAGAATGCTTCAACTTCTTCCTCACTTTCCACCTCAGTGCCTAGAATCAGTATAGATTGTTTAGGTGGTGCACAGAATTTTTGGTAGCCTTAGAACATTCTGTGTTTATCTTTCAGCTGTGATGCTGAAGTCAAGTCACCTCCTGTAGAAGTCAGGGGAAGCAGCGGTGAGGTCGAAAGTGATGCTTCAGGTGACAACATCAATGCCAGCATAATGATCAGTACTGAAGAATGAGTTGGTGTGGTTGTCGGTACTGACAGCATCAAGGTTAGTGCGACCTTCAACTAACATGTCTCAGGAAAAAAGGCAAAGCAGAATGTGCCGACAGCTGAGAAGCTGCCTGCAGAGCTACCTGAATGGCCTTCTGTAGGCAATGGACTTTGAGATGAGAAATCCATTTTTTTTAAAGTCGGGGCAGTGAAGTCCTTACAGATAGGGCAGTTTTGGATAATATGTCCCTCTCTGAGACAATACAAACACTCAAAGCAAGACTTTCCTGTTACACAAAACACAGTGTTTAAAGAAGTATTTAAAGACAAAGAATGGCAACAAAGAGTAAGAAAGGAGGGGAAGGGGAGTTGGGGAAGAACAGGGAGAAGCCATGAAGTTAAGATAAACATGTTGGGTTTTTTACTGAAATAGAGAATAATAGCACAATCAAGAAGAGAAAGAGAAGAAATATGCAAAGGGAGGGTCTACTGAGCAGGAAGAGGAATGAATGGTATCACTCTGCCAGCAGATGGAAAGAAACTGAGGGACAGTAACTTGGCAGGTAGAGACATGCATGATATGTGAGATTGGGTGGTAATTCCCACCAAGCTACTAAGCTCTAGAAGGTACTGAATGGGGTTTCTGCAGAAGCTCAAGACCCATTTGTATAAACCACAGAGACCATAAAGAAGAATTCTAAGTGCCCATCCATCCTTAAACTGAAAATTCACTGACATGAAACCTTCAGTTAACCATTTCTGCTGCAATTAATTTTTTGAAGAAATTTTCTGTGTCTTTATTAAACATTGGGCAGAAACAGAGAAAATGCATTTGCAATCTTTATCCAAATCCATGAGTCCAAATGGTGTCCCTCATTTGGGTATCTATCAATGGAATATAAAAACATTTGCATCTTTTTAAAATCACCCAGGTGACTCGAGTGGCTGCTTCACCAGGCCTCCCGCAATGGCAGGCATCAGATATATGACATATCATGAAAACAAAGCTGCAAAGGGAACGGTACAATAGGTTGGTGTTTAATGCAAGTTGATTTTATATGGTTTCAATTATACAGTGGCTCCCAGCTCTACATGTGTGGCTTATGGTATCTGGCTGCTGCTATCTCATGGTGCAAGCTCTTCTTGAGGTAGCTGGTGCTCCTGGGTGCTGCTGCCTCATGTTGTAAGCTTTTCTCACAGTATCTGGTACACCTGGGTGCTGTGGTTTTGTGTTGCTCAGTCAGCATTGTTCGTGCTATCCGGTGCATCTAGCCATTGCTGCCTCATGCTGGTGAAGTGATCTTCTTATTCAAATTGTTGAAATTAAGGAAAGTTCCTCTTCTGATATGTCAGGAAGACAATACTGGCAGTTTTTGGCAGCCGCAATGCCTTCATTTTGGGTAAGATACAAAGGGTTCCATATTATATGAGAAAATGGCATTAATATGCCATGCTGAATCCTGGAACAGATTCCTTGATATGCAGGCTACTTTATTGAAATAACATCCAGGAAATAATAACCAACTCAGACCTTGGGAAACATATGTTCAACTACAAGTCCCAGTACCCACCACCAACATTGATCCCAGTGAAAACAAAGTAATGCACAATGTAAGTCTTTTCAAGCTCTGTACTAAATATATATGTTTCTACTAAATGCATAAGAGAACATAATATCAAGGCAGAAGCCTGCTGGGTCTCCATTTGACAGAGCATTCTGAAGAGTGGGGAAATCACAACAGAGGGCATTCCATTCTTGTGGGCTGCCTCGTGTACCTTCTACATACTACAATTGGCTGGGATCAAAACTAAGGTTTTACACTGAAGGAGTGTGTTGACAAAGTCATAATGGTCTTCTCATGGGATTGACAAAGGAGTCTGGAATGGGCTGATTGCTTAACTCCAGAGTGACAAAGCACTGATGAGACTCATGACAAGTGCTTAATGTTCAGTCAGGTAGGGTGTATAGGGAAGGTTTCCACAGTGTAAGAGCAAAGGATGGTCTCTAATTGCTCATCAATCTGGGTAGTTCTTTCATTGTATTCAAAAATTCCAAGAGCCTGAAGCAGTGAAGGGATTAGCACAAACCCATCAGCATCAGGTTTTTCTGCATAATCCTATCTGAACTTTCATGACCCTGAACACACCTCCAGTTATCATGATCCAAATCATGTTCTCCAGTTATGAATAAGTCCAATTTATGAAAATTGCACATCTTGTAGGAAGCCTGGTAGCATATGATAAGCTGTGGAAGAAGCCACATGCAAACTATCCTTATAGGACATTTAAAACTTGGAGAAGATAGTTTTCCAGTGCAAATCCAAATCCCATCCTGTGCTGAGGCCATCATCTTTTTTCTCACCAAAAAACAATGCTTAATAATATTGACATTTAGTGATTTCCTAATGTGCTAGCTAAATTGGAATATTCCAGAGTAAGTCAACTTGGAGTTTCAGTCCAATAACCAATTGCTTGACAAACATTTAAAATTTCATACAATGCCATCAACACAGACCCAGTGTCCTTCTCTGTTGCAACTTCTCAGTGTTTGGGCCTAACCTAGGACATCATCCCAATGCAGCAGATTAATATAGCATCCCAAAAAACAGCTACTACTGGAACATACATCATGACTTTGTCATTCCAAACTGGTATGAAGCACAGACGGGGGAAAAATGGAGCAGGACAGGAAGGCATAGGAGTAGAATGAAAGGGTCTCAACTACCATTTAGCCTAAATACAGTTGGGCCACAGTGAAACTAAATACACTTAAGAAAAATCTCTAAGGTCTTTTCCACATGGGGTTTTTGAAACGGTGCAGTCCGTCCTCCAAGGAGGAGGTCTGCACCTTGGACTGGACTGGGCCGGACCTATTTAATGTAGATCCGCACCTCAGTCTGGTCCGGAACGACCCCAAGTGGTCCTCTAGCGTGCTTTTGAAAGATCTGATTTTTCCGGTCTTTCAAAAGCACGGAGCACACCACTGCAAGCCTGCTCCCTTATGCAGATTCGCAGGCTCACACCAATGCAAGCCTGTGATCTGCCCGGGGGCAGGCTTTAGGTTGGCGAGCTTCAGCAGTTGGTCGAGACCCTTGACCAACCGGAAGCCGCCATTTGGGATGCTGGAACAGTGCGTATTGATGAGCATGCACTGCTCCGGAGCACCGTGGTCCAGACTGGGGAGCCAAAAGGTCCAGTGAGTAGCGGCGCAGGGCAATTCCCTCGCCCGGTGTGGAAAAGGCCTAAGCCTCTGCAGTAGTCATGGGTAAGAAGAACAGACACGAAGCATTGTGGAGAGGATCTGCCCTACTTGCTTCTGTTACACTGTGCCTTTGAGGTAACAGATATATTTAGGACTGGAATATTGTTCTACTGAAGCCCAAAGAAATTGCATAATTTATTTCTGTGATGCCTGCTCAGTAGCCCAGTTTTTACCTTTATATAAAATATCCCTTTTATTTTGTCACCAATTCCTCAAGTGTCTTCTAGAACAGATCCAGCCTCTCCTCAGAAGCCAATTCTCTGTCCAGTTTGGTCTGTGCAGTCAGAGACTATGGTTAGGCCGTCGTTCAGAGTGGCATGATCAAGACACAAGATGTGGTTGGGAGCAAACAAGATTCTCGCAACTTAAAAACCAACATTTTTGACATGCAGTTAAATCCTGTTAAAATTTCATGTAAGTATAGTGACATTGAAGATGAAAAATAAGTTTCTGCCATGAGTTTGCTCATACCAGGAACTCCAGAACTGTTTTTAAAATAGTTGGGGAAGGGGCTCCTCAACACTGGTAGGCAGGTTGTTGTTAATTTTGCCTACTTGCAGGTACTTGGAGTGGGAAGGCAAAGTACTTTTCCCATCCATTAACATTCAAACATCCTTAAAAATGAGGACTCTTATAAGTTCATGTGTGCTTACAAGTGCCCTCCATGTGTTCAGTAGAGCTTACTCCCAGGTAAGTCTGCACAAGATAGAGGGCAGGCAGCCTTTATTTTCCTGGGAAAGCTCAACACCATTTGTTTTAATATTTCTTAGTGCTTGATAATTTAGTGCACTTCTGGTTGATAATTCTTAATGAGGTTCAACTTGTGGCCCAATTTTGACAGAACATTTCAGGGGGTGGCTCAGCCCACCAGCCAAGTCATGGGGGGCTAAAGACCCCCGTGTCTCTCCCCTATTCTGGCCAGTGCAATGCTCGTTAATTAATTAATTTTGAAGTGTGTATAAGACAGTCCTTAGTCTTTAGTCGAAGTCTTTTAAAAAAGCCAGTCGTGCAGACAAGAAGCTTAATGCCATGCCCTCCCATAGGCAGACACCAGTGTGTTCTTCTTTGAAGTCTTTTTCTTAAATATAAAAACTGAAGAGAAGTTCTGAATAACTCAGAAGCTCACACAGACACTATAAAAATAAGTCAGTCCTACTAAAGATATTACTTAACTGATCCAAAGGATTTTATTGTGACTTTAAGCCAGAAAACAGTTCAAAGGAGCAGCACACTAATTCAAAGATTAAACTGTTGTGGAAGTGAAAGAACCATCCTTGGTGAATTAATAACTTCAGAACAATGCTTGGTTTACTCCCACAATGTATTTTTAGCCCACAGAAAGTTAACCTCCTCACCATTATTGTTTTATCATGGGTACGTTTGCCAATATCAGAACTTTGACTGTGTGTCTACAGGTCCTTCCAGACATCTTGAAGTTGCTGGAAATTCCAGACCAAATTGCTGGGGGATCAAAACTTGTCATAAAGTATTGCCTGCATTGGGGGGTGAGCGGCTGAAGAGCCAACCAGTGAGAAATTAAATTTTCTGAGCAGACAATTCATTCAGCACCATCAGAGTTAAATGACTGTATTTAATGTTCTTTACAGACGGTAGCCGGGTGGTTTTTGGAGTCCTGAACAGAGAGAACACTGGCTCTTTACAGTGATGTCAGAGTCTGTTTTCATTATAATATTTTTACAGGATATCCCAGTTGAGCTAGATAGCTTGTTTACAATGGAGTCTTGTCCAGGGACAGCTTAACACTATTATACAATACATGGAGCAGTACAAAGCCCTTACAGTACGAGCTACCAGCATGCTGTAAATCATGTCAAAGCTTCATGTTACACCTGATTAACTAGGGGGCTCTAATGTTAGGAAATGACCCAAGAACATTTACTGGGCTGTTGTGAAGGGTGCTGGCAAGATGAATATTGTCTGCTTGTCAGCTGCATGAGAGAGAGGTTCTGTGTTTTCAGCATTTATTTGATATGAATTCTGAGGATATGCACATCACACTCACCTTAGCCTCTGGATCAAAACGTGTTCTTCTGAGATGAAGTGAATGCCATTCCAATTCGTCATTCGTGGGATGAATTTCAAGACGCTTTTGCCTCCTCCCCCAGTATCTCTTAAAGCAAGTGTGGGCAGAATTTAGGTTTCTTGAATCGTACATCAGATGAACTGGGCTATAACCTCCAAAAGTTTAATCAAATTTGTTTGGCCACAATTCCTTTGGTGATTTACAGCGACATATCTGGAGCTACTCTAGTGTTAGTACTTTTTCAGATGTTACTGGATACCATCCTGCAAATTGTTTTTCCCCCGGCTGAGTAACAGTCACTGCCCTGACCCAAATGGCCACTGATTGACTGGGGTGCATGCCAGGAGAGCTTTACCATATCATTGCCCAACTGGCAACTTGGGCCTTGATTTCAGTATTTTGGCTAGGATTTATGCTCTACTTCTGCTAAATGGGACCTTCATCTTTTTAACTGAGATGTTAGCAGATTTGCTGGGGGGAGGCTGCTGCCAAAGAGAGATACCTCTTTAGAAAACTATATATCTTCTTTTCACTAGAAGCCCAAGGTCATTTTCTCACTATACGATTATAGTGCTATCATTCCACTTTCAACATCCTAGGGAACCCTGGGGTTTGCAGTGTAGGGAGGGGCCTTTAGAATTCTCAGCCAGAGAGCTCTTTGGCCTCAGGAAACTACAAACCCCAGAATTCCACATGAGGTTGAAAGTGGAATAATAGCACTAGAACAGTGTAGGGCAGAAACGGCCCAAGTCTCACTGACCAGAGCCAGGTGCAACAGAATGGCTTAAGAAGGGAGGCATATAATATCAAAACAAGGTGCCTCTGAACACACACATTTCCTTTTGCTGAGTCATACCCTTGGTCCACCTAACTTACGGCCTTTCTGCACTACATTTTTATACTGCTATTACTCCACTTTCAACATCCTACGGAATTCTGGGGTTTGCAGTTTAAGGAGGGGAATTTGGAATTTTCAGCCAGAGAGCTCTTTGGCCTCAGGAAACTACAAACTCCAGAATTCCATGGGAAGTTGAAAGTGGAATAATAGCACTACAACAGTGTAGTGCAGAAATGGCCCTAGTGTTGTCATCACTGACTCTCAGGGTTTCAGGCAAGATTCCTTCCTAGCCTTGCATAGAGATTCCATGGGTTGATCTTCTGCATGTAAAGCTTAGCTCCAGGCACTAAGCTACAGCCCTTTGCTAGACTTAGCCCACAAATTTGTTTTTAGTACAAGAAACAGACCTTAAACACATATTCTTTGGAGATATAAATCTACTCCCTAACTACAAGCTGCTGTGATTTACTTCTGAATCTGATTATGGCACATTTGTTGTCTCTATTGTTAAACCCTTAGGAGTTGATAATTTGATATGAGGTTTTATATACTTTCCCCAGTTGTGGGGAAACATCCATGAAATTCCGTTTTTGAAATCAGGGGTCTTTTCACGTTATGTAATTAAACTATGACCATTTCCGCACTACAGTGTTAAAGTGCTGCTATTCCACTATCAACCTCCTATGGAATTCTGGGGTTTGTAGTTTGGGGAAGGGGACTTCGAATTCTCAGCCATAGAGCTCTTTGGTCTCAGTAAACTACAAACCCCACAATTCCACAGGGTGTTGAAAGTGGAATAGCAGCACTTTAACACTGTAGTGCGGAAATGGCCTATGTCTCTTTTTTAACTGCCATGGTTCCATTCTATGGAATGCTGGGATTTGCAGTTTGAGGAGGATATGTACAGAGCCCCTCTAGTGTCTCACCAAACTAAAAATGCCAATATTCCATAAGATGCAACCATGGCAGCTAAAGGAGAACCGTAAGTGCTATAATTGTGTAGTGTGGGTAACTGTAACTGTACAGAACATACTGTATTGTGTACAGTTGCATGAAACACTCAAATCCCTTTAAAAAGAAAGGGAAATGCTGCATACGCTCTCTTTACGTCCATCCCTATCTATTCAAGAACCCCTTTCTCAACTAAGGGCCTTTCCACACTACGCTGTTATAATTTTATTATTCCACTTTCAACATCCTATGGAATCTTGGAGTTTGCAGTTTAGGGAGGGCTATTTTGAATTGTCAGCCAGAGAGTTCTTTGGCCTTATTAAATGACAAACCCCAGAATTCCACAGGAGGTTGAAAGTGGAATAATAGCACTATAACAGTGAAGTACAGAAAAGTTCTAAGATGTGGTGGGCCCAACTGAGAGTTAAATTGGGAAGGGGGCAAGCAAAACTGTACGTGTTTCTTAGGATGTAACCATGGTAGTTAAAGTGGAATCATAGTGCTTGAACAGTGCAGTGTGAAAGGGCCCTCAGACATCCACTACCATCCCATGTCAGTAGCATCTCTCAGCTGAAGGGAAAGGAAAACATATCCATCAAACAGGCTGCTTCTGGATTTCAGTGTGTATGTGCCTTCAAGTCACCTACTGATTTGGGGTAACCTCATGAATTTCATGGGTTTTTCTTAGGTAAGGAATGCTCAGAGGTGGTTTTGCCAGTTCCTTTTTCTTAAATATTGGTCATTTCGGCACGACGCCTCTATAACACAGTGGGTTGTTACTGGTCCAGGAGCTGTGCTTCCACACAATGTCATCGCTATACACCTTCTATCCCATCCCCAATTGACAACAAATTGCTATATTCTCTTTCCAGAAAAAATCCATTAAGAGCCTCCTATAGTGCTTCAATCCTGTCAGCTGCTGTAATGCAGTACCATTATAGTGCTTGATAGCACTTCCTGTTATGGTGGATCCAGCAGTGGGTGGCCTATGGGCGTGATCAGCTCGCCCTTCCCTCAGTGACTCTCATGGTGTAATTTTCTATCACCTTTTCCTGTTTATTTTAAATGCCTCCTTTGAGTCAAAACTTTTTTATTTTTTAAATACATTTTTAAACAATATAGGGGAAAAGTGCAATGGTGTACCGGAATGTCATACTGTTACAACTTTGGTGCATTAGTACACCCTCCAAAACCACCACCCCACCCCACCAAAAAAAATTACCACCCAATCAGGGGCGATGGAGCAGGGTGAAGAGGGAGCATGAGAATGGCCAAGGACACTGTGATGTGGAAGGAACATCGGTGGCAATATCACTACCCATCTGCTTAAGGGGGAAGGATGCAGAAAAGTGCATCCCTAACCCAACAGCATAGCACGAATGGCATGGCTGCCATTATAATGATATAACGCGCTAATGGCCTCTAGTGTGAAAATGGCCATGGCCTACAATACCTAGCATTCATTGGAAGTCTCCTTCCAAAAACTAACCAGGGCTGACCTCACTTAGCTTCCAAGATCAGACTGGATTTGGTGCCTTTAAGATATTTAGACTACTACAGTTGTGGTTTTCCTTCTCAACTCTATAGTATTTTTTCTCCCATTATAACATGGATATTTTTATGTAACAAGCGACCCAGGGGACCTCTGATTTAGGCAGCACATTAAATAAACAAACAAATAATAAATAAAACTGTATTGTTGTCACTACACATCTATTTTTACTTCTAGAAACTGGGAGAGATGCTTGTATTTATTTTTTTTCTGCCTAAAATGCCAAATTAACATCCTCATGGCTACTGTGTGCCTTGACTTGCAGAGGAATTGAGACATTTACAGTTCTGCCACAGACAGTAGAATATCTTCGACTAGTCCTGCTAAGCACCAGCCTTTCAAACTGCAGTCAGAAACAGACCACCAGCCAGCGTAGTTTAAGAACTTGGCAAATGCATTCCCTGCCACTGGTCACAATAATCTAGCAGCTGCATTTTCTAGAACTGACTGCAGATTCTGAGAAGTCTTCAGACACAATCCCATTTAGAATTCAGTATGTTCCACTTACAGCAGAATTCCATAACAGAAGTTGGAAGAGCAGCATTAAGACAGAGTGGGAGGAGGAAAGTTGCAAAGAAAATTCAGTGAGATAACTGAAGCGAGGCCTCTTCAATACTGTAAGTTTATTTACTGTGTTGACCAAGGGCCTCCCATATACTTTCTTCTCTCAATCCCTCCTTCATGCATATCAGTCTGGTCAGGATCTAATGGCTTGCTCTACTATGAAACAGGAGGAAAGAGCAGAAAAGTATTGGTGGTTTAGCAGGCAAGTGCTAGAACAACACTGGATGCTGTGATGCAGGGATCCAGGGATGGAGTGTCTGTATGCATTGCAATGGTATCAATCCATCACAAAAAGGATGTGTGAAGTATATTGCTGGCATCGCCTGTTGTTGTTGCTGTGAGCCTTCAAGTCATTTCTAACTTACAATGATCTTACGGCAAACATATCATGGGGTTTTCTTTGGCCCTTTCCGCACTGAGGCTTCTAGCGCAAGCGGGGAGGCCGGCAAGCGCAAGAAGGCTCGTCCGGGAGGCTGCCGCTTCCCCCCTCCTTCCTTCCGCAGGCGAAGGAACCAGCGGGGAAGCGGCACCGAAGGAGGCTTGTCGTGCAAGCCGCCCTCCCCCCGTGCAAAGCGGGAGACCTTGCGCCGGATTCCCACCCCGCGCGCGCGCGCGAAGCAGGCGGCGTCGCGCCGGATTCCTCCCCCGCGCACGCGCCAGATTCCTCCCCCGCGCGCGCCGGATTCCTCCCCCCGCGCGCGCCGGATTCCTCCCCCCGCGTGCGCAAAGCGGGCGGCGTCGCGTCCCCCGCACGCACGCGCGCGAAGCGGGCGGCGCGTCCGTCGCGCTACCTCCCCACCCCGCTCCTTCCTTCCGCAGGGGCGGAGGGAAGGAAGCGCGACCCAGCCGGCTCCCGGAGGATCCGCACGAAAGGTAAGTGCGGGTGGGCTCCGGGAGCGTTGCGCGAGCGCGGGGTGATTTTCGCTTGTACGCGAAAATCAAAAACCCGCGCTCGCGCCGCTTCAGCCCCGTGAGCCGGGCGGAAGTGGGAGTGCGTCGTGTGGAGCGACGCTCCCACTCCCGCGAGGCTAACGGGGCTATCGCGCGCGCAAAGGCCCGTGCGAAAAGGGCCTTTGTGAGATTTGCTCAGAAGTGAGTTGCCTTTGCCTTTCACTCAGGCTAAGAGAGAGTGACTTGCCTGAGGTCACCCAGTTGGTTTCCACGGCTGAGTGTGGATATGAACCCTGTTCTCCAGAGCTGTAGTCCAACACTCAGACCATGAATTAACATGAATTAACACTCAGACCATGAATTAACATGAATTAACAAATCTAAGAACTTAAATATCCATTGGGTTGTACATTTTCTACTGGAAATATGGATTATTATTACAGTGTGCCCTCTTCTGGCATGACCTCTGCTTGCATGAATGCAAGGTCTCACAAAGCATTGCATCCTGTTATAGTCAATGGACATGATGAGTATGCACCTGTGCTGTGATATGTCCATTGATTACAATGGGATGTGACACTCAAGTTTTTTGTTTTAGATGGAAGTTCCTGGAACAGAATCTCCACATATACAGCAGATGCACTGTGTACTCTTTGGGGGTTTGAGAACCAGTAAATATAAAATGTCAAAAATTAGAAGCTTGCTGAATTTAAAAACAGCATGCTCCAAAATCATTTTAGAATTAATGAATGACAGGAGTGTGGCTACCTACCTATAAAGATGGATCCTGTTCCTCACACACTCTGCCCTGTTTGCTACACACTAATTTCAAACATTAAGCCCCTTTTAAAAGTTTCTATTTTCTCTAAGCAGTAACCCTGCATAAAGGAACAAAACGAAGTGCTGAAAAATTGACTGAATGAAATCTTACCTTGAATTTCCCACCAAAAAATCACTTTGAGTTTTTGCCTGGGATGACTTGCTAGCAGACTACAATGTGTCACTACAAAAGTCACCAAAAAATCCAAGAACAAAAGTGACCCAGTGCTTGAGAAACCAATAAGGGATCTGATACAACAATTCTGATCACATGGACTGAGCTACTGTATTTTATCCTATTGATATGAGCCTCCCACAAAACTGCTACACACAAAGTACTAGAGCTGAGTATATCTATGGAAAACAGAATAAAGCGATTAAAAGACTTCACTTCATATTTGCAAACCAAGGCCAAGGATCTTAACAACAAAAGCCACAAGTTTAACTTATGCTTCCACAGAATTCTGAAGAATTTAGAGGGGAGATAGTGACCTCATCAGTCAACTCAATAACTAAAATCTGTCCAGAATTTATAGACCAGGACATTGAGGAAGTGCACAGGTCTGAGCGCTGGTATCCTACTACTTGAACAAGCAAGAGACATAGCGGACTGCATTGCTAAAAATAACAAGAAAACTCAAACCCTGTGTTCCCTCAATAACCTTAATGGAATCAAATATAAAAGCTTTGATGTTCCTGTTTGTCCTTGGATATTCCCCACAACTGAACCTATTCACTGAATCTTGCAGAAAAGTGGGAAAGTATTGTCACTATAGAGAGCCAGTGGTTTGAATGTTGGACTACAACTCTGAAGATCAGGGTTCAATTTCCTGCTCACCCATGGAAACCTACTGGATGACCTTGGGTGTGTCACATACTCTCAGTCCCAGAAAACCCTGTGATAGGGTTGCCCTAGGGTTCCCATAAGTCGGAAACAACTTGGCATACAACAACAACATTGTCACTAGAGCTTTCCTTTCAAACTTCTTATACCCACAATGGAAAACTACTCGATGCTTCAATGAATCCATAAACTAGAGAAATCTGTAAAGGCCTCCACATCCCAGTATGAGGAAACCTTGAGCCCCTGGCTGTAAAACCTAGGAATATCTAGATTTAATGGTGCTAACAACCAGCAAGTTTGGAAAAAACTGTCCTGTTTAGAAAAGAGACTCTAAAAGTACAGATGGTCCCAACAAGTTGCAGAAATGCCAGATCTGCTTCACAGGATGTACCATTCCAGTGCCTGTCTTGGTTTGTACAAAACAGACATGTTGAGAAATAGGAGGCAGGGAGAACAGATCTGCTCTAACTTTCACACATACCAGATGTAAGAGCCCAAACGAAAGCAACATTTGAGGCCATAGTTTTCACACAAACAAAACAGAGGTCCCAGGAAGGCAAAGGCAGAATGAAGCTACATTCAATTTTACCAGAAAAACTGGTCATTATTCAGGCAAGCTCAATAAACCATGCAGGACTCTTACAGACCTGAACCTTGTAACATCTTGGCATGCAAACAGCTTGTTTCCAAACACAGATGAAATCATTTTTTCACTAATGAATGAGGGCTTTGAAGATCTTTGTTGAACCATTCAAAAACAAGAGATAATACAGGTGCTTTTTGCATTACATCATTCTAAAGTCGCTTCTTGAAATGTTCAAAATGGAAACTTACAGGTAAGAGAGTAGTTCATTCCATGCACCTTCAAACTTGTGCTCCTTCCCTGGGCAAACAAACCTCCCTGACAAATTTGCTTAACATAGTGAATGGCATTCCAAAGGTCTCTGTTCTGTGCAGGACCTGTTCCATAAAGGGCTGCCTGTCACTTTAGAAAGGTTCAAACTGCAGAAGGTAAATGTCTCATGGCTTCAGAAGATGCCAGTGGTTTGCTTCACAAGAAGCAAACCTACTGCACAATGAAAGATCCCTCAGATCATTCATCAGATTTTAAGATTGTTGGGTTTCCCCTTTAAATACCATCAAAGGCCAAATAACTTAGGTATACAGCCAGTTGACAGAAGAGATGCAGTGGGTTTATAATCTGCATGGAAGACATATTTCAAAGCATCCTTTACAGATTCCAAGGTTATTTATAGCGGTGCTACTCAGCTTTCTAATGTGGGGGACTGCCAAATTACTGGTGCAATACTTGTGCCCACTAGCTACAGTTGATTCTTTCTTTCCTGGAAACTGGCATCCAATAGCTTGCTTACCTGCACTGGTCCATATGTCAGCCCTTCAGGTAACTGTGATTTACGTAACTTGGAAGACATCAAAATAAAGATTTTCAATACCTTGATTCAGTCATCAGTCAAAATGGAAACTGTAGTCAGGTCAATCAGAAGAAAGCAGTTTGAAAGGCAGTTATGAAGGTACTAGATAAGATCCTCAAATGTAAAGTTTCATCATTAAATAGCAAAATCAGGATCAATTATACCATAGTGTTTATAGTTGCTGTGCATATTTACAGGAGCAGGACAATGAAGGAAACTGACAGGAAGTGAATCAGCTGGTTTGAAATTGGGTGTTGGAGAAGAATTCTACAGATATCCTGGGCTGCTAAAAAGACAGATAAATGGGTCCTAGTGCAAATTAAGCTTGAAATCTCACCAGAAGTCAAAATGACTAAATTGAAGCTATTATACTTCGGACTCAACAAGAGATAAAATGATGCACTAGAATTGGCAATAATGCTTGGTAAAGTGGAAAATGGTAGAAAAAGAAGAAGACCACATTACAGGTGAGCTGTTTCAATCAAGGAAGCTATAGCCCTGAGTGTGTAAGACCTGAGCAGGACTGTTGATGGGTAAGGCTCTTGGAGATCTCTCATACATATGGTTGGCATCAGTCAAAGCCAACTTGATGACAAATAGCAACATGAACAAAAACATAAAGGAACTCACTGATGTACTCTTAGAACCTGTGGCTACGCCCTCTGAGAAATCCTGGAGAACAGATGAAGTACCAGAGGTACCACAAATCAAAGCCAACTTTGCAGAAAGTAACAGCAACAAAGTGAAGTCAATTGTGTCCAGTTCCTGCAAATCAGTGTCAGTGAACCTACATGACAGTATACTCAAAACAATTCAACACTGGTATTTCAACCTGGTTTATTTTTTTTTGGGTCAACAAAGGGATGCCTCTTCTATGCCAGGGTAAGAAAGGAACCCAGTTAAACAAAAGAGTACATGTACCCTTGGACTCTCCAATGTAACCACAGACAGGGAAGTGCCTTTTGCGCACCTGCAGTTAATATACAGCCTGGTCTTTCCATGAAGCAGAAATAAGACCAAAGTGCAACAGGTTGTATCACTCCAGACTAAAAGTGAGGGACTTCTTTTGGATGCCCTTCTCTATCTGCTCCCATTTAAAAATAAAGTAAAAGAAAATTCCTGCATCTCTGGACTACTGTGCTGCCACCTCATTTTCATAAATGTGTAACAGACACGGTCTATGAAAGTGTCAGACAGCATTAGCTTAATTGGAGAGTCTAGCTTCAGCTTTCTTTCTTCTGTCAGGCTTTGGCTAATTTCTGAAAATATAAGAAAAAATATTTCTGATAATAGAAGAAACAAGATTTTTAGAGCTATTTGTCTACTAGATGTATGCTTCAACAGGAGGAATGCCTCTAGCATTAGTCTCTTTGCAGATTATCAGGTGTCATGAGCCCTCTGCTGGTAACTTGTTCTCACTGTTCTGTCTCACTGTTTTCACGGTTCTCTCAAAATGGGTTTGAACAGATTTGTGTGTTCAAGTCCTTTTAGACCCTAAGACAAACCCCTCACTGGGTTTTCTTCACAAGATTTGTTCAGAGGGGGTTTGACATTGCCTTCCTCTAAGGCTGAGAGAGTGTGGCTAGATCACCCAGCGAGTTTCCATGGCCAAGCAGGGGTTCGAACCATGCTCTCTCAGGCCATTTCCGCACTAGCCTGTTATAGTGCGATGATTCCACTTTCAACATCCTCTGGAATCCTGGGGTTTGCAGTTTCGGGAGGGGCCGCCCCTCCCGAAACTGCAAACCCCAGGATTCCAGAGGATGTTGAAAGTGGAATCATCGCACTATAACAGGCTAGTGCGGAAATGGCCTCAGAGTCCCAGTCGAACACTCAAATATCACATTGGCTCTCGCTTGAACAAATGCAATAAGCAAGAAAGAAATCTCACCAGTATCATATTTAACCAATCTTGTTCCCTGCCTTGGCGGGAATACCTATGTACATTCTACACATTAACATACAAAACAGATAAAGAAGTAAAAATATTCCAGTGTGCATAAAATGCAGTGGGGTGTTCACTGTCTTACCAGTTACTGCACACATTTTTAGCTACCAGAAAACTTGGTGTTTTATACTGGATTAAATTTGGCCTGGATTAAAAATGGTATCTCTCTCTCTCTCTGTCCCAACACCGTCCCAGTCTTGCCTGGTGAAGACATGGGAGAGAGCTTTCTCAGTGGCTGCTCCCAGCTGTGGAACGCTCTTCCATGAGAGACTAGAGTGGCCCCCTCCCCGATTTTTTAGACAGGCAAAGCCATTTCTTTTTAAGCAGGCATTTAATGGGTGAGCTGGAGACCTTTTATTTATTTATTAGTTGTTGCTGTTTTTAAAAATCTATTGTTTCATAATTTTGTATGTCTTTTAATGTTTCAATTGTTTTAATGCTTTTAATGTTTTTTTTTAACATTTCAGAAGCTGCCTTGGGTCCCATCTTGGGAGAAACGGCAACATATAAATTCAATAAATAAATAAATACAGACAGACAGCCATACATACAGACATACATATTTTGCCTTAATGCCTTTGATTAGGAATGCTTTTGTTCCTTGGGTCCTCTTCTTATATGTATGTTTTAAATTATTTCTATTGTTGTCGTTGTTTCAATTAAAAACCAACAACAGTAACAGTAATTTGTAAAAAGTATATACTGTTTGTATATTGTAAATGAGAGGAGCTGCTGTAGATTGTGAACAACTGATGGTCACCATTACCTTTTAAACATGAGTGATCATAGGGATGGAATGTCTGAAAAAATGGTACTCACCTTTGGATACTAAACATATTGTTTTATTTATTTTTTTTGTATATATTTTTATTAAAGTTTTACTCAAAATAACCCCCCCCGCTTCCGAGCATCTTTTTTCCAGTTGAGTTTGTGTTTACATCCCATTTATACATTTTTTTCTGTTCTAAGATTAACACATTATTACTTTTAACCTTATTACATTCAGCTTATACTTATTCTATAGCATCTTTAATTTTCATTACCATTTTTTCCAACACTCTTTCTTGTTCTATCCCTCATTCCTTTATCCCGTTCAGAATTTCTTGCCATTCTCTTTCAAAGTTCTGGATTGGTTTGTTTTTAAGTGAAAAAGCCAACCTTTCTATCTCAACCATATCCAGAACTTTTAATTTCCATTCTTTTTTATCAATATAATATCCTTCTTTCCAGTGTTGCGCATATGTCATTCTTGCCACAGTTATAACATATAACAGTGTTTTCTAGTGAGATCTTATTTCTCTTTGTTGGCCTAACATAATTCAACAAATAAAATTCTGGTTTCATTTCAAAGTTTAAATTATACATTCTCTGAATTTCATCATGTATTTCCTTCCAAAATTTCTTTGCAACCTTACAAGTTCACCACATATGAAAGAAGGACCCCTCTTTTTCACCACATTTCCAACATTTTCCATTCCCATTTTTTGTCATTTTTTTCAACCTTACAGGTATCATGTACCCTCTATGTAACATTTTATAAAAATTTTCCCTTAAATTCAAACTTGGTGTAAATTTTATATTTATTTTCCATGATTTCACCTATGTATCCAACTCAATCGAGTGTCTAATATTTTTGCCCATTTAATCATATTATCTTTTATCATCTCTGGTTCCATTTCTCTTTGCAACAATATTTTATAAAATAATAGAGATTCCCTTTTTCTAAACGTATTGTTTTAAATGAACATAGACACATAGAGGCACACACAGAGAGCTAATCAGGAAGAGATTTAGGCCATTTCTGCACTAGACTGTTATAGTGCTATTATTTAACTTTCAACATCCTATGAAATCCCTGCCTAAACTGCAAACCCCAAGATTCCATAGGATGTTGAAAGTAGAATAATAACACTATAAGAGTCTAGAGAGGAAATGGCCTTAGAATGATTTCAGAGGCAATCTCTCTTGAGAATCCATCTGTCAAGCTTGGATTCTCCACATATGCCTTCAAGTTGCTTCCAGCTTATGGTGTCCCTCCCATGGGGTTTTCCTGGCAAGATTTGTTCAGAATGAGCTTGCCACTGCCTTCTTCTGAAGCCAAGAGAGTGTGATTTGCCCAAGTTCAACCAGTGAGTTTCCACAACCAAGTAGGAATTTCAAACCTGGTCTCTCACAGTCCTAATTCAACACTCAAACCACTGTATCACGCCGGCTCTCACAGGGGTCATTCTGTAAGTACCATTTTTTATCAAAATGCTGTCCGGTTTCCATTTTGTTAATTTGGATTTGACTTTGTTCCAGTGATTGCATCCAAAGGCACACTGTCATTCCAAAAACGGATTGGCAAATGAAATCAAGTCATCAAGGCAACCCCTTGGGAAAGTCTCTCTCAGCCAACAGGCAAGTCGTATAAGTGCTACTTGTTCTGATCCAAAGATGCGGCTTCTGCAAATTTTCCAAGATTTGGCCTTCCCTAGCCCCAGAAAACTCTGTGATAAGTTTTCTTTAGGGTAGCCACGAGTCTGAAATGACTTGAAGGCACCCAATAACAAGAAATACAATGATAATATAATTCTGGTGGAATTTAAGTTTGTATATGTATGATTTTAGTTCCAGTATGACTTTTATAGTTATGGGAATGTCGCAATGGCCTCTAGGTGAGGAACGCTGGGGGTGCAATCCAACAACAACTGGAGGGCTTCATGATTTCCACCTCTAGTAGACTCTCCCTATTGTAGTGTATTTTGTTTTTTTTAACAGAAGTTCAGGTATGATATAAAATGCGCAACCACTATTTTGCAACCAGTTTTGTAACCAACTGACCTCATCAGGCAGTATTTCAGTGTGTTTAGCCAATGAATTAAGTTATAGCAACGATTAACATTTGCATTTTCATACTCCTCCTCTTGCTCATTCATTTTAAAACCAAAAGGTTGGTTTTCAGGTGATAAGTGATTGCCGCCCCATTTTTTTTAAAATCCGGGAGTTTATATTAGTGGACAGTAGCATTTATAACCCTCAACTCCACCTGGAATAATAACAACAACAATAATGATGATGACAGGAGTTCATTATTTTTCTAAGTTAAGTTTTACTTATTTTAAAATGTGCTGGGTGCTGGTCAGGATTTTTTCCTTGAAATTGCCAATGTTTTAACAAATTACCTTGCCAGCTCATGCAGATAAAACCAAAGTAATCCAATGTTGTTGGATTACTTTGCCCAACACTGAGTGCTCTAGGCAAACTCTAGAAAGTATCCACTATTGTTGCTCCCTTTTAGTGGGTATGTCAGACAGAAACTGGGGAGTGGGGAAGGGTTGCAGTGAAATGTAGGGGCTGTGAAGTTACTATAGCAATAATATGATTTGTTTAATAATATGAGATGGCATTACAGATGTGTTTATGTTAACCACTATTTAGCCAGTGTTCATTCAAATGAGACAACCAATCTCCCATCCATGACTGCAGTCGCAAACAACAAATAATTCCTAATTATTTTCTTGAATTGTTTCACTTATATTAAAAAAAAATACATCTTTAGCAATCCAGTGACTGTCTTTAATAACACAATTTATGTTTTAACATAAATATAAAATTCAAAGAACAAGTCCTTGTTGCAGATCTCATCATTCTTGATACAGTGTGTCTTTTGTGGCTCACTTGAATTGCTGTACTATTTAAAAACAAATCAGTTCTGCTCCCCTAACGAGCAGCACCTAAATCCCTGCTCATGAGCCTTCCAAGGGAAAGCAGTCTACTGAGCAAAATACACTCTGTTTGCAGTAACTGAGAGGAAAAAAGGAGGGACAATTGGTACGCCCTCTGCTGTGAGCACACCGGTAATGACTTGATAGCTTACTCTGTTTACACTCAATAATGGCTTAAATAACAGCATGAGTTATATGTATACAATTCAAAACGAGAAGTCAACACCTTCCTCTCTCGTTTTATTTCAAGCCAGGCGATACAGACTTCACTATTTCAATGTCCAATTAGTTGATCTCCCCCACTCCTCTTTATACTTTTTGCAACTTTTTCTTTGGTGAGCTTGAAGATTAACCTTAAACATTTTTGTGACTTCTTAATTTGCCTGAACAAATGGTATTGCCCTAACATGGATTTTGCATAATTGTGTTGGTTTTCTTGCAGTAAAAGGGGACACTCTTCAACATCATGTTCCCACCCTTTTAGGGCTGCCAGCCCTTCTGATGGGACAAGAAGAGATGTCCCTAACCTCCAACTGTCCTGACTTGACAGACACAGTCCGAATCAATCCTCTGTCATCCCACTTTTCCAGCTGTTTTTAACATGTCCCAGTTTCTCTTTCCCCTTTCCCCTCTTGTCCTCAGTCTGCTTCAATTGCTTCAAGCTGAGCTTAAACTGCAAATGTAGTTTGCATTGAATTAAGCCATCTAAGGGGAGAGGAGGAGAGGGGGAAGAATCTTGCCTTTTCCATTAGGTTCAGGCAAAAGCAATCTGCTCCTCTACCCTGCACATTCTTCTTCATCAATACCTTTTATCATTTTGACCACCCTCTGATGTTGCTTGACCACACATGTCCCAGTTTTCATCTGTGAAATGCTGGAGGGGTCTAGGCATGTGGCCAGGGACAATTTTGTATCTGAAGCAGATAAAAGGATTTAGGGAGCAAGCTACCAAATTTTGAGCTGTTTTTAACTATTTGAGGCACAAAATATATTTGTTAAATTCTGGACAACTCTGGGGGCGTTTCATGAGCCACAAACTAGATATATACATAGAGAGAGAGAGATTTTAACCGACATAAACATAAGAAAAAAGAAAGCAATAACACATATAAGGCATACATCTAAGAGACAAAAAAGACTAAGGCCATTTCTGCACATTTTTAATACGGTGTAGTCTGTCCTCCAAGGTGGAGGTCTGCACCTGGGAACGGACTAGGTCAGACCTACTTAACATAGATCCGCACCTCAGCTCACTCCAGAACGACCCCAAGTGGTTATCCAGTGTGCTTTTGAAAAACCGCTAAAAACAGGTCTTTCAAAAGCACGGGGCGCGCCACTGCAAGCCTGCTCCCTTATGCAGATTCACAGGCTTGCCCCAATGCGAGCCTGCGATCTGCCAGGGCCGGGCTTTAGGCTGGCGAGCTTCAGTGGTTGGTCAAGACCCTCAACCAACCGGAAGCCGCCATTTGGGACGCTGGAGCAGTACGTATCAATGAGTATGCACTGCTCCGGAGCAGCATGGACTGGACCAGGGAGCCGAAAAGTCCAGTAAGCAGCGGCGTGGGGCGATTCCCTTGCCCTGTGCGGAAATGGCCTAAATCATATAAAAACAATACAACATCTAATACTGATACAGATAATCTATTTATACATAAAAAATAAAAAGAACTCCCTCCTGAGGTGAGGTATCAGCCTTATTAGACATCAAAAAAATAAAACAGAAGATTATTAACCTCTCCAAGAACAAAGAAAAATAATAATTAGCAATGGTCATAATAACATAATAATAATAATAATAATAATAATAATAATAATAATAATAATAATAATAATACAGCACTGTCGTTCTGTAATTTAACACTTGCTAATTTAACTGTACAATTATTACCATTATTACACTTACTATTCGAGTCTAAACTACTTGTACATTAATAGCAATAACATTCATTCCTAATCACCAAAAACTCCAACAGTCATGGAATCTTCTTCCTCTCCATCCCCCCAACACATATGTGTCCAATAAGTTCAAACATATCTCAAGTTAACAAACAATAATACCAAAAATCTCACAAATTAGATAGAAAAATAAGATTGTTAAAACACTCATTTCATTATTTTACTTATCCCTTTGGTTAGAAAGAGAAAAAAGAAAGTAACTACCCCTATTCAATTTGCAAACAGAAAGGTATTAGTGCCTGATTAAAAAAAAAAAAAAATTCAAGTGTTAAGTCAATTTTAATCTTCAGAATCTTCTGCATATTAGATTGAATTGTGAACCAGAATGTTTGAGCCACAAAGTAGTTTTGAATGTAGACCTTAGGCTCCACTTCCCCAACTTCTGATTTATTTCCTAACTGTTTGAGTGTGAGGCCATTTCTCTACTACACTGTTATAGTGATATTATTCCACTTTCAACATCCCGTGGAAGTCTGAGTTTTGTTGTTTACTGAGCCCAAGGAGCTCTCTGGCTGAGAATTCTCAATGCCCCTCTCTAAATGGCAAAGCCCAGGATTCCATAGGATGTTGAAAGTGGAATAAGAGCACTACAACACTGTAGTGCAGAAACGGCCATAGTCTTTTAGGTTTGCACAGGGCATCAGAGCTGAAGAGTACTCTGCAAGCTGAGAGGGCAAGTTCACTTCCTCTCTTAATTAATCAACCGGGTCCAAGGGCCATTGCACAGGACAAAGAAAAGCAGGGAAAGAGCCGTGTTATAGCAGTTCCTGGCACATGCGTCAGTTATATATCATGCAGCTTTGCTCCTTCCTGCATGAAATGTCCTGCAAAAAGCTCTCATAAGGCAACTGCTGCTGGCCTAATATGAGGACATCTTGAATTTCTGCCAGAGTACACAGGATAATTATGCCATTACGGTGTGATGAACAGCACCAAGCATAGCAAGTAGTTGAAGGAGACAGAAGTTAACAACATTGGACATCTGCTAAGCCCCACAGCCCAGCAGAGGTGCCACTAACCCCTCCTGGAGACTCTTGGTCTTGTTGCTCCTTCTCATAGCTGTTGCTTGAGTACTGGCCCTTTTCCTCTTAAAAATGATTGTTGCTAAGCAGAGCCATTCTAGACATCAGATAATTAAGAAAATTTCACATCTTTTTTTTTCTTTCACTCGTTTTGGACTCTTACCCTGTTTTGTTAAATTTTTTAGTAATCCATATTTTGAGATCTGTACATTTTCATTGAAACAAACAACTTCGTTAGAGTTACTACATGTATTAAGACAAAAATGCCCCTCTCTGCTTCATCTACATGCAGGTACAACCTATCAATATGCAAAAGATACTAGTCTAATCAGATTTTCTGTAGACAGAACCAGTCCTACTACGAGACAGAAGCCATTTCTGCACTAAACTGTTATAGTGCTATTATTCCACTTTTAACATCCTGTGGAATTTTGGGGTTTGTAGTTTACTGAGGCCCAAGAGCTCTCTGGCTGAGAATTCTAAATGCCCCTCCCTAAACTGCAAACCCCAGGATTCCATAGGATGTTGAAAGTGGAATAATAGCAGTATAACAGTGTAGGGCAGAAATGGCCAGAATGAGGAAGCAGCTGTGAGCAAAGGATGCTAGATGAACAACAGCAGCCTCTTGACGAGCTCTCAGGAGCCCCTCCCAACAACCCTTCCTCTCTGTTAACAAAACAGAAGTTGTCTCTACCTGTTAAATTAGCCTTTTGCCTTCAGTTGTGGTGAAGGAGGAGGAAGTCCTATCATGCTAAGGTATATTTCAGAGGAAGGAAGTGACTAAACCACTTCTGAGTATTCCTTGCTGGGGGCTGACTCTATACAGGCTAAATAATGTGCCCTCACCTCAGTCCCAGTCCTATCGGAATATACAACGTCCCTCTCCTTCTGATGTGAAAAATCTTCTTTTCAATGGCTGAGACTTTTAAAACATGAGGTTTAACCCCTGAATTGGGACCAGAGTGGAATTGGTACGAGGGCTGGGGGTGAGGACGTCTGGGGACAGGTTGATACATGGTCAAAGGAGCCCTGGTGGTGCAGTGGTTAAATGCCAGTACTGCAAGCCACAAGGTTGTGAGTTTGATCCTGCCGGGCTCCAAGGTTGACTCAGCCTTCCATCCTTTTGCAGGTCGGTAAAATGAGTACCCAGCTTGTTGGGGGCATGTATAGAAATGTTTCGAAATACATGCTATTTGTAAGTTGTTCGCCGCCTCGATCCATATGGAGAGGCGGGATACAAATAAATAATAATAAAAAATTAGGTTAGGTGGTCATCTAAGTCACCTGATCATTCCTGCCATGGAAGGGTAGCTCCCTTGTTTGTACTGGCATCTAGAAAAGGGGGTATTGCCTTTTTCTTTAATTTGGTGCTTCCACACAAACACCTGCATGTCAGAATTTCACCTCCCTCTTCCCTACCAGCTTCAGTTTACAGAAGTACAAGTGAGCAGTCAGAATGAAAGGAAAACAAAGGCTATTTGATTAAATGAATATACAAATATATCCATCTATTGTGGGAATCCTCCAAAAAACACCCCCTGCAGCTGAAGCAGTCATGTGGCCAGGTATAAACTGATATGGTGAACACATTAAGATAGTAGAAGCACCCCCTTGCACTGATGTGACTCTGAAAGGGATGTCCTGTGTGGCTTTTCAAACTGATTTCAACTTGGATTAAATTGGGTATATGTGGCAATAAAGGGGTCAAACTGGGACATAGATGTTACACAGTGGAGCTAGGATATAGCTGTGATAAAAATAGCAATAATGCAACCCTCACTCAGCTAGAAATTTCTTTTTTCCAAACTACAGAAAAAAGATGTCAATTCCCTAGAAACAGAAAGGTCATGAAAGCTAAACAGATTAAGAGCCTTGGCTCCATCCTATGTTTTTTAACATGTCCGTAAGAAAGGAAGCTTCTTCCTTGATTTGCAATTGGTAACAGGTAACAGACTCCCCAAAGTAGGCAAACACCTAAGTTTCTGTTAGTTGAATTTCACATGCTGTCTGAAAATGATAGGCAGATTGGGACAGTTTGAAAACATTGATAGATGCCAGACAGAGAGAATGTGCTTTGAATGAATTTTAATTGTTTTCTGAATGTTTACATGGTGAAACCAACCTGTTTCATGTATGTTAGGTGGGTGCTGGGAAATGTGTTATGTCTCACTTTGGACCTTCACAAGGTGTTGCCCTATTTCTGCCGCAGAAATAAATATTACCTTTTATTAGCTCACATTGCTTTGCTAATGTGGACCACACTGCTGGGCAACAGATTTCACTCTTGTGACAACAGTCCTAATGTAAATTTAGCTTAGGAAAACCTTATGAAATTCATGGGGTTGCATAAGTCGACAAGTAACTTGAAGGCACATGCACATAAACCAAATTCAACTTCTAGTCCAGTTTGCTTCTCTATGTGGCAAGGGTGGGCACTTACAACAGGGGCAAATGGTCACTCTACAACTGTGTGAAGAAAAATGAAATTATATCTCAAACAAATCAGGTTAAAGCACTACCTGTGCATCTGTTTTTAAAACCTCTATGTAGTTGTCCCCGGAAATGCTGAATGACTGAATGTTGCTCATCAGTTTGCTGAGAAACCACAGATAAGTAACTGTTTGAAAATCCACTTGGTGATATCATCATTCAGCTCACCAGTTTTCTAACCAAAATGTCAGAGGGAAATGTCATGTGGAGGACATACCTACAGCACAAGGCTTCAGCATCTGTGGGGGGAGGAGCAGATGTCAGGCACCAGCAAAGCAGCAAAACTGCTCTCCTTAGGCTGGAATTGGGATTCAGGGAAGTGATAGGTGAGTCTCCTTCCCCCATTTCCACTCAGTGTAAACGCCAGGGATTCAGCACCACAAAGCCAATAACACACCAACTTAATGATCAGATCTTGAAAAGGGACAATTAGGCCCTTTCGCACGGGCCTTCTGTTGCGCGACAGCCCCATGAGCCTCGCGGGAGTGGGAGCGTCGCTCTGCACGACGCACTCCCACTTCCGCCAGGCTCATGGGGCTGAAGCGGCGCGATCGCGGGTTTTTTGATTTTCGCTTCAAAGCGAAAATCACCCGCACTCGCGCAACGCTCCCGGCGCCCGCGTGCACTTACCTCCTGTGCGGAGCATCGGGGAGGCGGCCGGGTCGCGCTTCCTTCCCTCTGCCCCTGCGGAAGGAAGAGGCGGGGCGCTAGCACGATGGACGCGACAGCCTCCTGCTTCTCGCGCGCGCGGGGGGGACAGATGGGACAGGCTCCTTTCTCACGCGCGTGGGGGGGTGGACATGACAGGCTCCTTTCTCACGCGCGCGGGGGGCGGACGCGACAGGCTCCTGATTCACCCGAGGGGGAGGGCGGCTCGCGCGACGCTGTCGCTTCCCCCTCGTTCCTTTGCCTGTGGAAGGAAGGAGGGGGGAAGCGGCAGCCTCCCAGAGAAGGCTTCTTGCGCGAGCCGCCCTCCCCCGCTCGCGCTAGAAGCCTTAATGCAAAAAGGGCCTTAGTCTGGAATGGTTTATTCTTGAGAACTCCATGACAGTCTTCTACAAAACAATTTATTGCTATCATGATGCTTACAACATGGCTCCTTTACTAATCTTCTCCAGCACTTAACTGAGACCATTGGGCCCTCAAATGTCCAATTCCCTTTCCTCTACTTTCTTTGGCAGATTGTATTACCTACTTCCAATTCTATGGGGCCCAGATGAACTACACAGTTATAGTATTAATATTCCACTTTAATTGCCATGGCAACATCCTTTGGAATTCTGGGACTGGTAGTGTAGTCAGAAGAACCAGAGAAGCAATCTGGCTGTGGATCCTAAATGTCTCTCTCTCAACTGTCAGTTGCAGGATCCCACCACAATTCAAGTGGAAACTATATAACTTGCAGAAAACAGCAAAGACTTGGAAACTCAAGGCAGAAAATGCAAAGGCAGGTTTACAGCTAAACATTAAGAAAATAAAAATAATGGCCACAGATGATTTACATAACTTTAAAGCAGACATTGAAATAGTTCAAGTTTTTCCATATCTTGGCTTAGTTATCAATGGAGACTGCAGTCAAGAAACCAGAAGACTTGCACTTGGAAAGGCTATGAAGCAACCAGACAAGATCTGAAGTATAAAGATACATCTTTGGATACTAAACTTAGTATAGTCCATGACCATAATATTTCAAATTTCTATGTATGGCTGTGAAAGCTGGAAAGTAAAGAAAGCTGATAGGAAGAAAATCAACTCCTGTAAAATATGGTGCTGGAGAAGAGTTCTACAGATATCCTGGGCTGCTAAAAAAGCAAATGAATGGGTCCTAGAGTAGATGAAGCTTGAATTCTCCCTGGAAGCGAAGATGACTAAAGTGGGGCTGTTGTACTTTGGCCATATGATAACAAGATATTACTCGCTGGAAAAGAAAATAGGGTAGAAGGCAGTAGGAAAAAAAGGAAGACTACATTACAGATGGATCTATCCATTACAGATGGATAGATTCAATCAAGAAAGACATGTTCCTGAATCTGCAAGATCTGAACAGGGCAGTTGTTGATAGGGTGACCTGGATGTCTCTCATCCATGGGATAACTATAAGTTGAAGTCGACCTGATGGCAGTTAACAACAAAGAGAGCTATAATTTTGTAGTTTGAACAGGCCACTGTTTTCCAGGATTTCTCAATGAAGATAGCCAAAGGTTCTGAGAGTACACTAACAAGTTCTTTTATGTATCAATTTATTTTCTTTTGTGTATCTACATGTAACCCAAAATGCTTTGTTAGATTAAAAATTAAAACACATTAACAAAATAATTATTTCTTTACCAACCATATCAACTACCGGTGACAAAACATTGTTTTTTTAAACAAGTTAGTAAAAAAGACAAACCTCCAGACCTCGAAATATAGCATAGCAATATCAGAAGAAAATATGATAGAAGGAATACTGGAAAATATAAACACCAAAAAAGTTTTGTGGGGAGGGAAAAAGTGAGAAAGGAATTATGAGTCTTAGAGGAGAACTTTGGCAGCTTTTTAATTTTCATGGTCACAGAAGTTGTGTTCTAATGCACGATTGTTTCAGATTGTATTTTTCTGGGTTTCCTGAAAACCTAGAACACAGACATTAATTTGATGCTGCTCATAAAAATTGGGGACTGCTGAGGCTGCTATCACCAATATCTTCACTATCATCATCATCATCATCATCATCATCATCATCATCATCATCAGATTCTTGTGTGTTGATAACAATCTTTGAAAGAGTCACTTGCTAAGTCATCTGTGGCAAGGAAGAATTTGTCTTCAGGCAACCAAGCAGAAAAGCATTTTTAAACTGGAAGGAAGTTGGTTTTTTCTCTCTGTCTCATTCTCCATGCACACACGCACACACACACACAAACACACACACATCTCCCTTGATGTTCCATTGATGATTCATGTAGGTATGTGTGGGCAAGCAACCTAGCAAACAATTTGGGTTGACTGGTAACTTTTTCAGATTTACTTGCAACACTGTTTATCAGAGTAGTGTGACAGGGCCCTGACTAGATGTCATCACTTCATTGTTAATTTTATACACATTTTTGTTTAGTTGTGCTCTTTGCACACTTCCCTGCTTTTCTGTATGAGTGTTCAGTTTGTATTCAGTTCCCCACTACAGGTATCTTTTCCTGTGGATGTATATTTGGAAGGATAATGCCTGCTTTTGTCTGGCACACTTCTAGCACTACTACTACTTATCTGGGCAGAACTGATGTAGCGTAGGAGCTAGGAGACTAATGGACAAAGTACACTGATGTTTTGCACTTAGTATGCTTAGTTTCATTGGTTGGTCATTAGATGATAAACATAAGGTTAATTTGCTAGTTGGTTTGCTGAGATGTGTCCCTGAGGAAATCCTGCTGTGAAGTAGAAAATAGGTTACCCACAGGAAATATGCATTTCCCCTTAACATCTAGTTTGTCCTAAAACAGTAGGGATGGGCCAACTGAATCCTGGAATCCTGGGTAAGGATTCAAGATTCCCGAATCCGAATCCCTGTACCAAAATAGGCAAACCAAATCTTTCAAATCCCCCTACTAAATAGATTGTTGGAGACCGGGACGCCTGAAAACCAGGGAGACCAGGACGCCTGTAAACCTGAGAGACCATACATATAAGGGAAGATGATAAGTAGGTGAGGTTTTCCCTTGGAGTAATGATGGCCTTTGCTAACAATTTCACAAATTACATCTCGGCTTGTATTCTAAGATATTTAAATTGAACAATTCATATTTAAGTTCAGTACTTGACTGGAAGGTACAGGCTTGAGATTTCAAGGACCACTGAAACATTCCTTTGCATAGCTCCCCTGCAAACCTCTTTCTGGGGTTTGTAGTTTTACAAGGTGTCACAGCCTTCTCTGACAAAGTGTGCTGGTGCAACATTA
This sequence comes from Ctenosaura bakeri, assembly GCA_948474755.1. Lineage (NCBI taxonomy): Eukaryota > Metazoa > Chordata > Lepidosauria > Squamata > Iguanidae > Ctenosaura > Ctenosaura bakeri. The sequence goes on from CAOLHI010001671.1 coordinate 250,010, forward strand.
AACTACAAACCCCTGGATGTCATAAGGAGCTATGCAAAGAAAAACCAGTTTTGACCTGGATTATCTCTATACTCTAGTATGTGGCCCTGTTTACACAGGCAGGAAAATGTGGCATTGATAATCCACATTTTCCTATCTGTGTAGAAAAGGCCTTCACGTCATTTTCAATCTGGGGAGATCCTAAGGCAAAACTAGAACAATTGTCTTGGCCTTATTTCTTCAGAGGGAGGTTTGCCTTTGCCTAGGCTTTTTCTAAGGCTGAGAGAGTGTGTCTTGCCCAAGATTATCCTTCTTTCCCTTGCTTTTTAAACTCTTTTTAAAAAAAGGATTTGAAAGATTCGAGATTTGTGAGATTCGTGGATTCCCAGAACCTTCCAGTGAATTGGATCCAGATTCGGAAAATTCTAGATTCATCCCATCCCTATAAAACAGCAATTCTAATTTCCAGATCTGCTGGTTTGGAAAGCGTTTTCAGAGAGCTTGGAAAAGTTACTGTTTTGGACTATAGGTTCCAGAATGCCCCAGCCAGCATGGCTGCTATATTAGCTGAAGAACTCTGGGAGCTGTAGTCAAAAAAGGTAACCCTTTTCAAGCTCCAGTTAAGACAGGATAGATCAGAAGTTACTTTCAGTGCTAGAGATCAGCATTAGAGGTATTGGGGGGTCTTATCTGACTAGGAGCATCTGCAGAAAGTTCTACTAGCAACAGGTTGTGAACAAAGGAGTTCACGGCAAGTTGGTAATGCCCTTGCACTGAATCTTGTACAGTCAGCCCTCCACATTTGCGGGTTTCATTTTTGCGGATTTGATTATTCACTGATTATTTACTGTCACCTCTGTTGCCTTCCTATGCCATTTTTAATAGGGACTGCAAGCCTCATGAGACTGAGAAACTGCGAACGAGGCTTGTAAGTCCCCATTAAAAATGGTATGGGGCAGCAATGGAGGTGGCAGTAAGTCTCATCAGCCACCCACTTCTGCCTTGTGAAGGAACCCTGATGCCTCAAAGGAATCCACAGCAGGTTGAATATGGTGATCATACTTTTTTTTTTTGCATTTTTTGCATTTTTTTTGCTTTGGCTGGGTCTAGAGTTATTCACAGTTTTTCCACTCTCACGAGGGTCCTATGCCCCTAACCCTAGCGAAGAGGGATGACTGTATTTCCAGATTCCCTAGAAAATCCAATGGTGCTTTCCTGTTTACTAAAGAATATGAATATTTGCATGCAATAGTCTGTAGCTTTTCATTAACTCAGTAAGTAATTATTAAAAGAGCATCTCTGAATGTTCTGCTGTTGTTATTTGCTGTCAGGTCAACTTTGACTTCTGGTGACCCTATGAATGAGAGACTTAAAAGAGCCCTGGTCATCAGCTGCCCTGCAGGTCTTGCAAACTCAGGACTGTGGCTTCTTGTCTTGAATCCATCCACCTGTTCTGTGGTCTTTCTCTTTTCCTGCTGCTTTTGCCAAAAGTATTGTCTTTACCAATGAGCCACATTGTCTCCAGATATGGCCAAAGCAGAACAACCTTACTGTAGACCTTTTGGCTTCTAGGGAGAGTTCAGACTTGATTTGCTCTAAGATACATTCATTTGTCTTTTTAGTATGTCCGTGTGGTATCCACAGAATTCTCCTGCAGCACCACCTTTCCAATGAATTTTCTTCTAGTCTTCACTGTCCAGCTTTCACAACCAGACAAAGAAATCAGAAATACTATTGTCCAGTTGATTTTGACTTTGGCAGCTAGCTCCTTCATGGCTGCCCTTTGCCATCTTATGATTTTAGCCTCCATCTTGATTAAGGACTGAGCCCAAGTATAGGAAATCTTTAACTATTTCAATGTCTTTGTTACGCTCTTTAAAGTTATGCCGATCATACGTAGGCATTTTTTGTCCTCTTAATTCACCTGCAACCCTGCTTTGGTATTTTGTATTCCTTAGCTTTCAGCAGTCGTCAAATCTGTACTATTTTCAACAAGTAATATGATCTCTGATTACGTGTACATTTCTACACTACTGAACAGCAGCAATCAGTATGGCTGAATAAAAACAATGATGGGGGATTCCAAGTGACAGATGAAATATTTAGGTGCAGACTTGAACCACAGCACTTCTTTTTCTTTTAAAATTTGAGCCCTTTGATGGAGGTTGTGCAAAGCTTTGAGAATCTGAGAATATTTCCAGGCAAACATATCTTGAGGGCCACAGTGTTCCTTTTCCTACTTTTTTAGAGTTACATGGCCTTTCTGCACTACACTGTTCTAGTGCTAGTAGTCCACTTTCCTGTGGAATTCTGGGGTTTGTAGTTTCCTGAGGCCCAAGAGCTCTCTGGCTGAGAATTCTAAATGCCCCTCCCTAAGGTGCAAACCCCAGGATTCCACAGGATGTTGAAAGTGGAATGATAGCAATATAATGGTGTAGTGTGGAAAAGCCCACATGTGATCCTCTCCAAGCCAAGTCCGCCCCACGGAAGGTAGCGTGGTGTAGGGGTCTGAGCCTTGGACTATGGCTCTGGAGACCAAGACCATTTCTGCACTACACTGTTATACCGCTATTATTCCACTTTCAGCATCCTATGGAATCCTAGAACTTGCAGTTTAAGAAGAGGCATTGAGAATTCTCAGCCAGAGAGCTCTCGGCCTCAATGAACTACAAAGTCCGGGATTCCATAGGATGTTGAAAGTGGAATCATAGCAATATAATGGTGTAGTGTGGAAAGGCCCACATGTGATCCTCTCCAAGCCCCTCCAGTTCAGGAAAGTCCGCCCCATGGAAGGCAGCGTGGTGTAGGGGTCTGAGCCTTGGACTATAGCTCTGGAGGCCAAGACCATTTCTTCACTACACTGTTATATCGCTATGATTCCACTTTCAGCATCCTATGGAATCCTGGAACTTGCAGTTTAAGAAGAGGCATTGAGAATTCTCAGCCAGAGAGCTCCCGGCCTCAATGAACTACAAAGTCCGGGATTCCATAGGATGTTGAAAGTGGAATCATAGCAGTATAATGGTGTAGTGTGGAAAGGCCCACATGTGATCCTCTCCAAGCCCCCCAGTTCAGGAAAGTCCGCCCCATGGAAGGCAGCGTGGTGTAGGGGTCTGAGCCTTGGACTATGGCTCTGGAGACCAAGACCATTTCTGCACTACACTGTTATACCGCTATTATTCCACTTTCAGCATCCTATGGAATCCTGGAACTTGCAGTTTAAGAAGAGGCATTGAGAATTCTCAGCCAGAGAGCTCTGGGCCTCAATGAACTACAAAGTCCGGGATTCCATAGGATGTTGAAAGTGGAATCATAGCAGTATAATGGTGTAGTGTGGAAAGGCCCACATGTGATCCTCTCCAAGCCCCCCCCCCAGTTCAGGAAAGTCCACCCCATGGAAGGCAGCGTGGTGTAGGGGTCTGAGCTTTGGACTATGGCTCTGGAGGCCAAGATCATTTCTGCACTACACTGTTATACCGCTATTATTCCACTTTCAGCATCCTATGGAATCCTAGAACTTGCAGTTTAAGAAGAGGCATTGAGAATTCTCAGCCAGAGAGCTCCCGGCCTCAATGAACTACAAAGTCCGGGATTCCATAGGATGTTGAAAGTGGAATCATAGCAGTATACCAGTGTAGTGCGGCAATGGCTCAGTTTTCAGAGCCCCGCTCAGCCATGGAAACCCACTGGGTGACCCTGGGCGAGTTACACTCTCTCAGACTTTGCCAAGGCAAAGCCCCTCTCCACCAACCGGGCGGAGAAAACCCCTGGGCAGGGTGGCCATAGGTCGGAAAGGGCGGGCAGGCACCCGGCGAGCCCGAGGCGCTGAGGGAGGGGAGAAGAAAGCGAAGCCAGCCTAGGAGCTGACGCTTCAGAAAGAGGCGCCGGGCCCGCGAGGGAACTCCCCTCCCGCTCTCCCGCCCTCGTCCGCGCGCGCGGCTCTTTCTCACCCCCGTCCCTCCGCCTCTGACGCACAGGAAAACCCCCTCCCTTCCCCGCTTTCCCCGGACCGCGAGCGGGCGTGGGGCGCATCGTGGAGGCGCTCGGCTTCGAAGGCGCCCGCTCGCTCCGGCTCGGCTCCTGCCTTCGCGGCGGCCAGGTGAGTGGAAGCGCGGAGCGGCGCGGCCGGAGAGAAGCCCCCGCAGCCGTCCAGGGGCAGAGGCGCTCGGGAGCCCACTTCTGAGCTCTGGCTCGGACGCTTTGCTGAGGTAAACGGTTCCTCCTGGCCGCGGAGGCTTTTTCAGGTGGCGGGGGTGGGGGAAGACTGAGCCGGGGAGACGCCTCAGAACGAGCGGCGACGAGAAAGTTGGGAATGTCCAAATGTGGACGGCAACTGCCACCAGCCCTTGCCAGGAAAACCAGTGGTGGGGGATGCTGGGAGCTGCAGTCCGTTCCTGCGCTGCACAGCTTCTTGGCCGGTGCGCAGCCGTCGTTTTGTTTGGGCCGACCTTCGTGCTTCAGCCTCGCGAAAGGCTGGTAAAGTGGTATCCGCGCTGCACAATGACATCCCTTTCATACCACTTTAATAGCCCTGGTTCCATCCTACGAAGTCGTGGGATCTGTAGTTTTGTGAGATGCTTAGAATTCTCTGCCAGAGCGCAGAGTGAACGCCGCCAGAGTTCAAGGGAGTGCGCTAGAGAATTCCAAGTCCCTCGCCAGACTAGGAATACCGGGCTTCCGACGGATGGGGCAATGGCAGATAAAGTGGAATTGAATTGTTGTAATTGTGCAGTGTGGAGGCACCTAGTGAATTTCTTCGCTGACCTTCCAGAAGGGATCAGGAAAGCAGATCAGTCATAAGCGTGAAGCCAAGGGAATCCAGTTAGCCAAGGAGACAAGTCAAACTCTAAATTAGGACAATATACGGGTATCAGGCTGACTCAGACATCAAAACAGTGCAAGCTTTTGAGTTCTATGGAAAGCTTCATCCGGCAAGATGGTGAACATAGCAAAGCAGCCTGGGTGTGTGCGATGTACCTGCTGTTCAAGGCATCTAAATACTTAGAATCATAGAGCTGGGAGAGACCAGAGGGGCCATTCAGTCCAGCCCCCTGCCATGCAGGAACACACATCAAAGCACTCCCGACAGATGGCCATCCATCCTCTGCTTAAAAGCCTCCACCACACTCCGAGGCAGCATATTCCACTGCCGGACAGCTCTGACCATCAAGAAGTTCTTCCTGAGGTTCAGGTGGAATCTCCTTTCTTGCAGCTTGAATCCATTGCTCCTTGTCCTAGTCTCTGGAGCAGCAGAAAACAAGCGTGCTCCGTCCTTGACACGACATCCCTTCAAATATTTAAACATGGCTATCATGTCCCCTCTTAACCTTCTCTTCTACAGACTAAACATTCTCAGCTCCCTAAGTTGCTCCTCGTAGGCCATGGCTCCCAGACCCTTCACGATTTCGGTCACCCTCCTCTGGACTTCCTGACTGATTCGTTGTTGTTATTTGCTGCCAGGTCGACCTTGGCTTATGGCAGCCTTTATGAACACGAGATCTCCAAGAGTGCCAGTCATCAACTGCTCTGCTCAGCCCTTGCAAACTCAGGGCTGGGGCTTCCTTGATATAATAAATCCACCTGTAGAGCAGCCGCCTTTTCCTGCTTCCTTCTACTTTACTGAGCCGTATCATCTTTTCCAGTAAGTCACTTTGTTTTATGATATGTACAAAGTACAACAACCTCAGTTTAGTCATCTTCATTTCTAGTGAGCATTCAGGCTTGATTTGCTCTAAGACCCGTTCATTTATCATTTTCGGTGGTTCGTTGTATCCATAGAACTCTTCTTCATCACCACTTTTCAGCTGTATTCATCTTCTTCAGTTGGCTTTCTTCGCTGTCCATTTTTCACAACCATATATAAAAACCAGGCGTACTGTGGCCTAGATAATTCTGACTTTGGTATTTAATTCTTTACTCTTGAGGAACTTATCTGTTCCTTCATGGATGCCTTTCCAAGTCCTATTTTTTTTCTCATTTCTTGACCACGTTCTCCATTTTGGTTGTTGACTGAGTAACTTATAGAAAATCTTTATTTCAGTGTCTCCATTACCCACTTTGAAGTTATGTAACTAATTTCTGGTCATTATTTTTGTTTGCCTAATATTCAGCTGTAGCCCTGCTTATACACTTTCTCCCTTAATTTTCATTAATAGCTCTTTGCTATTTTTTGCAAGTAATATAGTATCATCTGCATGTCTTAAATTATTGATGTTCTTTCCTCCAGTTTTCATGCCTGCTCCCTCTGAGTTTAATCCTGCTTTCCATATGATATGTTCTGTTTATAAATTAAATAGATAAGGTGATAAAAGTACAGCCTTCTCTGACCCTCTTGCCAGTAGAAAACCATTCTGCTTCTCCATATTGTGTCCAGAAAGTGGTCTCCTGCCTATAATACAGGTTAGGACAATCAGATGTTATGGCATTCCCATTTCTTTTAGAGCAAACCATAATTTCTTACTATCTATACACAATAAAGTGTTTTGCTGTAATCTATAATGTACTGAAATTCTTTGGTACATTCCATTATCTAATCTATGTTTCCAGTATGATCCCTGCCTCTTCCTTTCCTGAACCCAGCTTGTACTTCTGGAGTTTCTCACTCCACATATGGTAAAAGCCTTTCTTGTAAAAGCTTTAACATCACTTGGTTTGCATGAGAGAGCAGTACAATAGTCCAATGGTTACTGCAGTCCCCGGTAGTGCCCTTTCTTAGGAATTGGAATATAGATTGCACATTTAAAGTCTGTGAGTTGTTGTTTTCTTTTCCATATTTCTTGGCAGATTTTTGTTGGAATTTGTATGGGTTCCATCTCTACAGCATGCAAAGGCTCTGTTGGTATGTTATCTGTTCCTGGTGGGGGGGTTTTCTCCCAAGTGCTTTGAGAGCCCTTTCTACTTAAGTTTTTAAAAGGACCAGGAGATTATAAGAATCCAATAAGTCTTATACATAGCTCAAATGACACATTCATCACTAAACTGTTCGGTTTTCCCAAGTGTTAACTAAACTCATATTCTTCCAGAACGACCTCCCACCTGGTCTTTTTAATATTGCATCGCACAACTAACAGTGGGAAGAGGCAATATAGATGAACATTCTGTAACAGCCTAGAAACTATGTACATGAGCTTTTATCAGCAAGAATGTACCACACCAGTCACATGAAATGTACTGGAAATATTTTGGGAGTGTATGTATACTTGAATTGGAGCAGGGACTAGTTTAAAAGAGTTAACAGACTTGACACACATGCAAAGAAGAGGGGTACAAAAACAAATAAAACCTAACAGGTGGTTCTTAAAATAAGTGACTGAAAGGAAGGTTGTGGAAGAAACCCTTTTTCCCTCCACCTTGCAGATGCCAGCACTCAATAGAAGGGGGAGATGCCTCAAATGTGGCAGACCTCCATTTTTCGAGTACACAGGTAAATGGACTGAAAACAGAAAACAAGAAATGTACTTCCCATGATTTTCCTTATGTCCATTTGTAAGGCTCAGACGTATAGATGACACATTCAGGATATTTTTGCAGAAGTGCCCAGATGACAAAAGATGCCTGCTGTAACACATGATTTTCATCAACTACTCTTGCATTTTAGGATGCTTTGTTTTGTGATAGGTCACTAGAGGGTAAACAAGGACTTAATTTGCAATACTGATTGTTGAGGGATGTATCTCTGTGGAAGATCCAGAGGAAATCCCATGGTGGGAAGGAAAACAGGTTAATTGTAAAGAATGTACATTCCTCATAATGCCCTTGTGCCTTAATGTCACTCTGCCTCATTCACTGGGAAAGGGTGGTGGGATGGCACAACATTGGCTTCCCTTTGTAACTGCCCTGTGGGTTTTCCCCAAAGGTTTTTCTGTGCATTTTCTTACCACAAAATATTCCTTAAGAAGAAAACAGAATAACTGTACAGTGCCTTTTGATTAGTCTAGAAGATATCAGTCTAGAAGGCAGACTCTGCTTTACAGCGAACATGTTGCTGTAACAAGTGGCGGGAGAGCAGTTTTTTCCATGGGAGAACAACATGTTATTTTTATGTGAATGATGAGTGGAGGAATGGGTGGAATCACACTTCTGAAAGACAAGCAGACCTGCACCAGTATTTCCTCCCCCACTGCTCTTGAGTTTGTTCTGTTCTCCTGACATCATTTCACATTTCTCTGTTCTCACTCATAGAAATCAATAATGTAAAGTGTGAGGTGAAGAAATGCACAGTGCAGCAGCATAAGGAAAATCATGCTGTACATTGTAGACAAAGGGGAAGCACCTTTGTTGCATGGCACAATGGGGCGATAAAAACAAGGAACTGCAAATGTGGATACTGTTAAGAAATTCAACAATTTATAGAGAATTTACAAATCTCTTGATTTAGTTATATCTTCAGCTCTTGGTTTTTTTAAAGAACCTTCATAAGTGAACTTGTATGAGTGGTTAGCTATGTGTCAAAGACCTATTAATTTCCATAAGTTAGTGTAATACACATTCCTTAGTAAAGATAAAGAAATGAGCTTGCAGAGTTAATACTAGCATCTTCAACAGATTGGAAATTGCCATTCCGTGGGGAATTCTGGGAATTTTAATCCAAGAAGTAATTGCTCTGATCTGGAGATCCCAGTTTCAAAATAAAGAATTCTGCCATCTTGAAAATAGTATTTTCAAACCTGAAAAGAACAAATGTGTAGATTTTTACAAAAGATTTATTCCTCAGTCTGAACCAGCAAGTGCAATTTGGATGCTGAAAGAGAGTAAATGTCAGATACACTATGTGATAAGATTTATTGTATTCTGAAACAGGTCTTTGTCTTTTTAGTATGTCTCAGTGGAATCAAATCCAGCAACTGGAAACAAAATTTTTGGAACAGATAGATCAGATCTACGATGACAAATTTCCCATGGAAGTTCGACACCTATTAGCACAATGGATTGAAAACCAGGACTGGTAATTCCATTTTTTCCCTATCTGTTAAATCTTAATTCCTGTGTGCAGATATTGCCTCCTAAGAAGTTTATCTGTTCTTGTTCAACTAAATATTGCCTTTAATGTAAGTTTGTGCTGTTTATTTCTACCTTTTATTTTATTTTATACTTTTATTCTATGAAATGACCACAGTCTGCTAGCAGTAACTATCACAGTAACTACTACAGTTATATGTAATAATATGTAAGAGACAGGAAAAGTGTTAAATGGAATACAAAATATTCCAATGTGATATATGCCCTTTTATGCCACTCATACCCTACTACATTTTAAATAGAACAAACAGCCCAGTCTCAAAAAAAAACCCTATAAACTGTTAAAGAATGAATGAACATACAAATACCCCCAGTAATATCACTTTACACAATTTCTTGTTTCATGATCCTAATCTGCCCAAGAGAATTTCAAAAATACACTGGAAGAGGCCTTAACCCATAAACTTTTCGCACGCAGTTTCTTATGTGAGAGGGCCCCTTGAGCGTCATGTAAACGGGAAGAGTGGTCCATACGACGCACTCCCATTTATGCGATGCTCAAGAGCCTAAAGCAGACCACATACGCACCTTTTCATTTTCGGCTTCAAGCCGAAAATGCTGCGCGGTCATGCAAGGCTCCCAGGGCCCTCGCGCACTTACTTGCCCTGCAGTGCATCGGATGAGCGGGCCGGTTGCGCTTCCTCCCCCAGCGCAGCCTACAGCTCCCAGGCTGCACTGTGGAAGGAAGGGGGGGCGCTCACGCGACGGTCACGTGACCAGGAAGCCAGCTGCGGGAGAACGGAGGAACAATGCAAGTGCCTCGCGCAAGAGGCTGCTTGTGCGAACAGCACCCCCCACCTCCGTGAGCAGGTAATGTGCGGAAAGGGCCCCAGTTGTTACTCTCATCTAGAATTAGATCCACTGAGCCAGTGGAAACTTGGTAAGTCAGTGTTTTATGTAGGTTCCAATAGGTTCACTTTTATGTAAGATTGAATATGTGTACTCTAGTTGAATCAACAAATTGGTTATTTCTCTTAAATATAAGCATGCACACTTGATTTTCGTTACTTAGTCAACAGTTTTTAAGATAGTTTAGACCAGAGATCCTCAAACTTGGATACACAGATATTCTTGGTCCACAGTTCTGAAAAGCCTTAGCAAATATGGCCAATTGTCAGAGCTTCTGGGAGAGATAGTCCAAAAACATCTGGGAACTCCAGGTTGGGAACCACTGGTTAAGAACATGTAATATTCATAAGTCTATTTAGATATCTATACTGCTGCATTTCTATTAGATTGCAGCTGTATTTGTTGGCCTTACTTTCCTGGAACTCTGTGCCATTGCATCTGCTTATCTTCTTGCTTTTAAATTAGAGCAGTAAATTTTGCTTATTTCATTCCTGCATGTTAAGCAGAAATCTTTTCCTTATGTGAGATTTTTCACATTGTTCAATGACCTTTTTTTGCACTTTTGTGAACATTTCATAATTTTTGTACATTTTTGTGTATTTTTTTTAGCATGAAGTACACAAAATACAAAGTGGTTTACAAAATGTAATTACAATAAAAGCACATATGGTTTAAAACATACCAAAAGTTGAGATTAAAATAGTATTAACAACAACAACAACAAAAAGAAAAGAAACTACGAACTGGAATTAGAGCCAGTGGCATAGTACTTGTAATGTTGGGCTAGGATTCAAGTAGATCGTTTGAATCCCTGCTCAGCCATGGAAACCACTCGGTGACCTTGGGTGAGTCATACTGTCTCAGCCTCAGAATTAGGGAGTGACAAATCCCCTCCAAAATGATCTTGCTAAGAAAACTTTAACATAGGGTCAGCATAATCAAAGTCAACTTGAAGATACATGATAAGAACAACAATTTACATATATTTATTTTATTTAAGTTATTTATACCTTCCTGAAACTAACCAAAGTTATATGTATTCTATGCAGAAAATAAAACAGCAGTCAGATAAAAATAAAGTAGAGTAATAAAAACCATAAAAAAAAATTTAACAGCCATGTTAAAAGTTAAATGTTTTGACACGTTTCCTGAATGCAGAGTGAATGGAGACCATTCACATTCCCAAAGGGAGTGTGTTCAGAGCTTGGGAATGACACAGGAAAAAGCTCTCTCCTGGATATGCAACAAGCAGCTAAGGGTGTTTTCAGAAGGGCCTGTCTTGTAGATTTTAGTAACCAAGCAGGTTCTCACCAAGACAAGTAGTCACTCCCACAACAGACCATCTCTGAGCTGTTGGAGCTTTAAAGGTTAAAATTAACACCATGAACCAAGCCCAGAAAGCAATTGGCAACCAGTGAGATCTTTCAATACCAGGATGAAGTTTTCTCTTATCATGGACCAGTTAGCAGCCTAGCTATCACATATTTCAGTAGCTGAAGCTGCTGGTGGCTCATTCATTCTTTTTAATGGACCTTTTATTCCTTATAAGATTTGTCTTAGGAACTAGTCAAAGTATGAGTTTCAAAAATGTTCTGCATCATTCTTAATTTTTTTCCTGTTAAGGGAGTTCCTAGGAATAAATATATGTTTGTGATTGCTTTTTACAGGGTAGCATATAAAGTAACTAATATTTTTAAAGGGACTGTGCAGCTCAACTCAGTTGTTGTTGCTGTTGTGTGCCCTCAAGTTGTTTTTGCCCTCTGGCGACCCTCATGTGACCCTATCGTGGGGTTTTCTGGGGTGAGATTGTGTGACACACCCAAGATCGTGCAGTGGGTTTCCATGGCTGATCAGGAATCGAACCCTGGTCTCCAGAGTTGTAGTCCAAAGATGAAACCACTACACCATGCTGGCTTTTGGAAGATACAGTAATCTTACTAAAGAAAGCCAAAATCCAGCAATATCGTTCTGCTGATAGGTTCTAAGCAACACTCCTTAACAAAAACAAAACAGAACAAAAAAAAAAACTGTTACATACTCACACAGCACACTTTGTATGAGTTAAACTTGCATTGTGATAGCAACAATTTGCACTTGTAGTCAGGGCTTTCCTAAACAATGTATGTTCCTTAGTCAGCATTAGTCAAAGAACACACATTGTTTAGAACATGGGGACGATAGTGACTTCATAGTGGTCTGTGATTTTATGCAAGATTCAAAACCCAAAGCATTACACACTACATCTGAGAGTATCCCTTTTATTAATCCCAGTGATCTTACAGACTTCACACCAAGAAAACGGTTTATTCATCGTATTGACACATTGTTCTTCTCTCTTGTTATGGTTGAATTTTAACTGCATATAATTTTCATAAGTGATGGATCTTGTTTTCTCTTTATTTTAATACATTAAGGCTTCAGTCTTATTCACAATATGTGAGAATTTAATGAGACTTAGGCCCTTTCCGCATGGCATTTTCCATGCGAAAGGGCACCTGGAGCATCATGCAATTGTCAGGAGCGATCTGCATGACACACTCACAATCGTGTAATGCTCCAGGGGCCAGCAGGCACTGATCATGCACCTTTTCATTTTCGACTAGAAGCCGAAAATGGTGCACGATAACGCATTGCTCCTGGGCCCCACGCGCACTTACCTGGCATGCGGAGCCTCCGGAGCCGTGCCAGTCGCGCATCCTGCCCCAGCGCAGCCTGGGAATCTCCCAGGCTGCACTGTGGAAGGAAGAGGCAGGGCTCTCGCACGAGCAGGCAGCTCGTGTGGAACCGGTGTTCCTTCAGAACAACGATATATTTATTCTACATCTATCCAAATGTGATCAACATATTTAGGATTGCAGCCATCTGTCTAAGATGTTGTATTCATCTTGAGTATATTATTTTGAAAACTTTAATCTATCCTTCCCTCTTCATGTTTCTTCCATATATGTGACTTGCTCTTATAAATTTTGTGTCGAATAGGGAATCTGCATATAACAATGAATCCATGGCTGCCATCCTCCTGCAGAACTTATTAATAAAGCTGGATGAACATTTTGACCGTGTTTCCCAAGAGAAGAATCTCCTCTTGGTTCACAACCTAAAGAGAATCAGGAAGATGCTTCAGGTGAGAATTTTGCCTTCTTCAGTTTAAGGTAGACTCACAAAAGAGGAATCACTTCTGCTTCTCTAATTGTGAACTCATTGCACTGTTTGAGGTGTAGCTACACAAACTTAATTGAAGAGAGCAGATGGATGCATTAATCTTAAGTGTTTGCCAGCGTGGTATAGTGAGAGAGCCACCATAGCGTAGTGGTTATAGCATTGGACCTATAACTCTGGAGACCAGGGTTTGGATCCCTGCTTGGCCATAGAAACCTGCTGGGAGACCTTGGGCAAGTCACTCTCTCTCACTCTCAGAGAAAGGCAAGAGCAAACCCCTTCTGAACAAATTCTGCCAGAAAACCTCATGACAGGTTTGCCCTAGCATCACTGTAAGTCAGAAATGACTTGAAGGCACACAGCAACAAAAGTTTGCTCACTGCAGGCCCTCTTCTCATTCCTCATTTGTCCTTACAGCCAGATTGTGAGTCTAGTATTTCTTGTCATACCTTCTATCATACTATCTGTCGATGTGATGCATTTCTTATTATTTGAGACCATTATGGTAGCAGTTGACTATATTAGCTTTCTTCAGGAAGTGGGTAGATAAGGTGTGGGAAGCAACTTACACCTGTGGCTTAAAAGTAGTGCTCCAACTTGCTGCGGAGGTTTTTAATGCATTTCCTCTAGCTGACCTAGTTTAAAATTATCACTAACTACAGACGAGTAGTTTCACTAATGATATCCTGACCTCAGAGAATTTCTCATCATTTTACCATCAAATCAGCTGCAAAGTGGCCAGAGACATTGTGCTACCTGAGGTGGAGCACCATTCTAGCCCAAAATTAAGGGTATGCTGGCAAATGTTGAAAGAACCAAACAGGTACCAATTGAATAAGTACTTGTTGGTGCATAAACTAAGGAGCATTTAATCACCCTCCAACTGTCCCAGTTTGGCAGAGGCAGTTCTAAGTCCTCTGTTGTTGAACTTTTTCAGCTGCCTTTAAATTGGCACAGTTTCTCTCTTCTCCTCCCACCTTTCCTCTTTATCCTCTGCTTACTTCAGTTGCTACCAACTAAGTTCAAAGGGCAAAAGTAGTTCTTGTTTAAATAAATCTGGGGAAAGAAGAGGAGGGGGCAGAATTATGCCTTTCCAAGTGGACCTGGGTAAAAGCAATTGCTGCAGCCTCTCCTTGCTTGTGTGCACTTCCTCAAGATTTTTTTTTTTTAATTTGCCATTTTGACCACACTCTGATGTTACTTGGCCATATGAGTCACAGTTTTCATCTGTGAAATGTTGGAGATTATGTTACAGAAGAGTAAATATGGAGAAAGAGAGGAACCAAGAGTCAGCCTCACTGGACAAACAACCACAGCTAAAAATCTGCTCAAGTCTCTTCTTTTAATACTAAGAAGTATTCTCCTTCACCACTGCCTACATTAACAGTGGTAGGTGTCCCAATTGCACTCCATAAGCATGGTTCCTTGGAGGCACATATCAAAAGGAAGTAGGGATTTTTCATGTTGCAAAAAGTGTCATTTTGAAAGAGGTGTTTATGGCAGCATCCAGAGCAGTTTGAAAAGATAGGAGGTAAGTTCAAAATGAAAATAAAAATCTGCCATCCCTGGAAAGCTGTGGCAGCCTCCTTCGTGCACATTGTGTCATTTAAAGGGCTGTTGTGAACAGGTTCCATGGTATTTCCCTTATTGTTCAAAAAGTTCATAAGGGGTTTCCAGTCTTTCAGAAAGTCTTCAGTTGGCTTATTATTTAGTACCCACATTCATTTGACAATTGATGACCTTAGCAATTGATTCTTCCATTGTCAGTGCTTCAATCCAGTGCCAAGTTTGAGCAAACAATATTCTTGCTGCTGTTTTCATGTATGGAAGAAGTGATCCATGTTTACTGTCCAGTTCTTTATCCATAATGCCCAACAGAAAATTTTTTGGTAACATTACAAAATCTACCTTTAAATTTTGTTGGATTAATGTAGAAATTTTAGACCAGTAACTTTTCACTTTTTTTTTACAAGTCTAACAGATGGGGGGAGGAGCCCTCCTTATTTTGGCATCCAAACATTGATTTGAAACATTCTGAAACATTTTTTGACAACTTATTTGGGGTTAGATACCATCTCTACATCATCTTGTACACTTTGCCTTTAAACTACTGCACAAAGTAAATTCTATATCTTTGGACCACATTTCCCCCCATGCATTTATATGAACATTATGTCCAAAGTTTTGAGCCCACCTTATAATGTACTCTTTTATAGATTCATCTGTCTCTAATTTCCTGTAATGGTACAGGTAATTCATGTGGGCCTGCAGCTTTTTCAG
The DNA here is from genome assembly GCA_948474755.1 of Ctenosaura bakeri. Lineage (NCBI taxonomy): Eukaryota > Metazoa > Chordata > Lepidosauria > Squamata > Iguanidae > Ctenosaura > Ctenosaura bakeri. The sequence continues at coordinate 265,295 of CAOLHI010001671.1, forward strand.
ATTTAGTCTTTTTAATTGCTTCAATAAGATCCATAGTTGCCACAGGCCCATTCAAATGTTGCATTTGTTCCAAATGTAACTTTTTCCAATTTGAGTTTCTCCAAGTAGTCTTCCATATATGTGAGACCTCTCCTTGCCCCTGCATAGAAGTCTCTGTTTTTATCCTCTTGTATCTCAGCTTATAGGAAAGCCACTTCCTAGGCTTGTCTGTGAATTAAAAAATTCTTTTTCTTAAGACGTAGTAGCTTGGCATCCATTTCTTAGACTGTAAACGATGAAAACTGTTGTTAAAGTAATTTAATCTTTTGTGAGTCTCTTTATCAAATTTTTTCTTATGTTTTTCCTTCAAATTTTGTATTTCATCCATTGGCTTGCTCTTTTTCACTTCTCTTTCTCATATTTTACAAACCATCCTCTCATATAAGCTTTGCTTGCATCCCAAAATATTGTGGGCTCTGTCCCATTAAGTTCATCTCAAAGAATTTCCTCAGTTCTTGTTTACATTGTTGTAATATTTATGTCTTCAAAGGTAGATATTCATTAAGTCTCCATCTAAACTGCTTTTGCTCCATTTTCAGGACATTGTTGTAGGGTTATAGTCTGAGAAAATTTTTGGTAAAATGTCTATCCTCTTTACTAGGTTAGCGATATTTTTAGAAACCCAGAACATATCCATTCCAAAAAGCTTAATGACAATGGAAAAAAAATGAATAGCCTCTAGAGTTTCTGCAAATATCTCCTCCCCTTTCTCCAAAGTGCTCTGCATATTAAAGAAATTTCTAGTAGTCTCCCTTGATCTTCCTTAATACTTTTACTGGACTATTTATCTTCATTAATATCAACAACCCCATTCCAATTGCCCATGCAAATCAGGTTTAGTAAGTCCAACTCAGATTTCTTGCTTAACAAATTTTAATAGAATGTTGATTTCTTGTTAGTGGAGCCATAAATAACCATTAAATACATAATCTGGCCATTCCAGTTGATTTCCACAATCACACATTTACCTTGTCCATTTTTGTGTATCAGTTTAAAGAATTACATCCCCATTCATATAGTATTCAGCTCCAGATATTTATTTTATATATTTCTTTCAACTCCATGGTCTTTACTTCTAATATAAAATTAATGTTCAGTGATTTTTTTTCATTTGTAGAGATCTCTGGGGCCAGCCAGGACCCTGCATGTTCAGAGTACCATTGTTAATGCTGAAGAATTCTTAAGGGTTATTTTCTAATTGTTTTATTTATTTATCTCTAATTCATATTAATGCCCACAAGTAGCAATGTCTTCAAGCTTAGCTTTCTTGTGCTAACATATCTTCTTATATATATGTGTGTGTGTGTGTTTTTCCTTAGGGAAAATATCAAAATAATCCTGTGCACATAGCAGTTGTTGTTACAAATTGTTTAAAGAGAAGAAAGAAGAATATTGGCTTCAGCCAGCATGCCTGTACAGGTAACTCTGTTTCATATTTCATAGTTATGTCTGTTTTGTTAAAAAAAAGCGCAGAGGTTACCACAACCTAGTACAGAGTTATGTGACTGTAAGACCATTGGCCAAGGTCCAGTTGGGGTATTATGTGCAAGTCCTAGCTGAGTGAAAGGTTGGACCTTTTCAAATCGTACACAAGCAAACATTAAATACCTCTTTGCACAAATGTAGGTGGAATCTTCTGCCTCGGAGTGTAGTGGAGTCTCCTTCCTTGGAGGTTTTTAAGCAGAGGCTTGATGGCCATCTGTCAGGAGTCATTTGAGGGTGTTCCTGCATGGCAGGGGGTTGGACTGGATGGCCCCTGTGGTCTCTTCCAACTCTACATTTCTATGATTCTATGATTCTCTCATTCTCTGTGTTAATCAGATTCATTTCTGCCGTACTCAAACCAAGACAGCCCATCTGCCATAAGCATTTAATCTGTCCAGTAGTGGCTTTCATAGCACACAGTTGACCAAACTTGATCAAAATAATTCCTTTTACAAAGAGAAACAGTATATGTTTAATGACACAAAGAATCATGGTAACATTAATATTTTCTGAATACACCCTGTTTTGGTTTCTTAGAGCTCTGTTGTACAATACAGAAAAAATGATACTTGAATTAGAGAACAAAAGAGCAGTGCTTCTCTTCAAATTATAACTGACCTGAACAAAATAACAAACATAGAAAGGAGGGAGCAAGCGAGGACAGATGACTAAGTAGTGTTTGGTATGAACAGTCCATCCCCAGATGGCAAGCTGAACAGACTGAACAAAATTAGACCAGGAAAAGAACTTGTAAAGCTTTCATTTTTCAAGGGAAGGATGTTCCTAAACATGTGTCATGAAGAGTCTTAAGAGTACTAGACTTTCTTTGATTGGTTTGGGATCTTAGCCCACTGCAAATCTTAAGAAACGGTTGAGAATCATGTTCTCCACATGCCACATACAGCCACTTGGGGGAGTCTAGTGCAACCATTGTCTAGTGACCTGGCATGCTTTACGAAGCTGACCTGGCATGCTTTACGGAGACCTGGCTGGAGGATGACAGTGGTACAACTTGGGTTCAGGCCTTGCCAGCAGGATACTCTGTCAGTGAGCAGGTAAGGGGAAGTTGGCGGGGGATGGGGTGGAGTAGCCTTGGTTTATAAAGGTAATCTTATACTGTCCAGGATACCTGTCCAGGAAACAGACCACTTTGAGTGTATATACATGAGCCTGAAGGCAAGGGATAGTCTAGGGATTTTGTTAGTGTACCAACCACCCGCTGCCTATCAGGCTCCCTGGCCGAGCTGACAGAATTGGTGTCGGAGTTGGTGTTGGAGTCGCCCAGATTTCTGGTTCTGGATGACTTCAATATCCCATTTGAGACTAGTTTGACAGGTACAGCTTGGGAGTTCATGGTGTCTATGACAAACATGGGCCTATCCCAATTAGTCTCTGGGCCAACACATTGTGCAGGTAATACCCTCGATGCGGTCTTCAGTACGGAACAGGCAGAGCCGTGGGTGGAGATAATAAATGCTACCACATTGTCCTGGACGGATCACTTCCTGGTCAGGGTCAGACTTATGGCTGCTATCCTCCCCTGCAGGGGTGGTGGATGTATTAGAATGGTCTGCCCTCAAAGGTTAATGGAACCTATTAGATTCCAGAAAGCTTTCGAAGGTTTTATGGTTGGTATCACCGGTGATCCTGTTGAAGCCCTAGTTAATACCTGGAATTGTGATCTTGCTAGGGCTATCGACACAATTGCTGCCAAGCATCCTTTCCAGCCTGCTTCAAACCGTAATCCTTGGTATACAGTAGAACTCAGGAATATGAAGCAGGCTGGACAATGACTAGAGTGCAACTGGCGGAAATCTGGACTCTTATCTGACAGGACACACTATAGAGAATTCCTTTATTCCTATGGAGTGGCAATAAATGCGGTGAAGAGGACTTTCCTCTCTGCACGTATTGCATCTGCGACTTCCCATCCAGCAGAGCTGTTCAGGGTGGTAAAGGATCTGACACAGATTCCCACTCTCCCAAACTCGCTGTTAGAACCTAGCGTAGCTTGCTATGATGCTTTGAATAATCATTTCGCAGATAAAATGTCTCAGATAAGAGCCGATTTGGATGCCGGTGTTACTGCAGAGGTTACGAGTTGAGTGTCCGGCGATTCCGTGAACAGGATTATACTGGATCAGTTTCAGTTAGTGAATACCGAGGACGTAGACAAGCTCCTTGGAAATATAAGAAAGACAACTTGCCCTCTTGATCCCTGCCCTTCATGGCTGGTCGTTCAGGGAGGAGTTGCAATTAAGGCCCATTTAAGATATATTATTAATGCATCCCTTAGGGAGGGCAATTTTCCAGCTTGTTTAAAAGAAGCAATTATACGGCCGCTTCTAAAAAAGCCCTCCATAGATCCCCTGGATATGAATAATTATAGACCAGTCTCTCATCTCCCATTTTTAAGCAAGGTGATCAAGAGGGCTGATGGTCTTCAGCTCCAAGATGTCTTGGATGAAACAGATTATCTAGACCCATTTCAAAGAGGCTTCAGGGCAGGATATGGAGTTGAGACCTCCATGGTCGCCTTAGTGGATGATCTTCGCCTAGGTATCGATGGGAAATGTGACCCTGCTGGTACTCTTGGACCTCTCAGAGGCTTTCGATACCATAGACGTATCTGGAACGCCTGAGAAGGTTAGGGATCGGGAGCACTGCACTTAAGTGGTTCCGGTCCTATCTCTCAGGTAAATACCAGATGGTGATGCTTGGGGACAGCTGCTCCTCGAAAAAGGAGCTTAAATCTGGCATCCCTCAGGGCGCTGTCCTGTCCCCAGTGCTATTTAACATCTACATGAAACTGCTGGAAGAGATCGTCAGGAGGCATGGAGCAAGGTGCTATCAGTATGCCAATGACACCCAGATATATCTCTCCATGCCTCGGATAATAGCATCAACTAAGGGTGGCATCTTGCTTCTGAATGAATGTCTTGAAGCAGTAATGGACTGGATGAGGAAAAACAGATTGAAGCTGAATCCAGATAAGATGGAGGTACTCACTGTTAGGGGCCCTAGCCCAGACATGGAGGTCTGTCAACCAGTCTTAGACGGGGTCACACTTCCCCTGCAAGACTGTGTCCGCAGCTTGGGGGTGCTCCTGGACTCGCCACTTCAGATGACAACTCAAATAGATGTAGCGGCCAGGAGTGGCTGTTATCAGCTTCGGCTGATATGCCAGCTGTGTCCTTTTCTGGAGCTGGAACACCTAAAAACAGTGGTACACTTGCTGGTAACTTCACGGCTCGACTTCTGCAATGCGCTCTACATAGGGCTACCCATGTGCTTAGTCCAGAAACTTCAATTTGTTCAGAACATGGCAGCCAGGTTGGTCACCAGTAGACCTAAAAGTGACCACATATCACCAATTTTAAAGTCCCTTCATTGGCTGCATATTAGTTTCCGGGCACAGTACAAGGTGTTGGTTATTACCTTTAAAGCCCTTCATGGCTTGGGGCCAGCCTACCTGCAGGATCGCCTTCTCCCATATGATCCGCTCCTCTCACTAAGGTCCTCTGGGAGGAATTTACTACAGCCAGTCAGAACTAGGTTGGCTGCAGTTACCCAGAGGACCTTCTCTTCTATCGCTCCCAAGCTATGGAATGGCCTGCCGGAGGAGACCCGACATATTACCAGTCTCGACAGCTTTAAAAAGGCAAGTCAAGACTGATCTCTTCTGACAGGCCTTCCAAGACTAGCATTTCCATCGCCTCCCATCAATTGTCTTGCTGCTTTGCTAATAGTAATTGATGGACTGTTAATTGCTGTGTGTTTTAAGGGGTTGGTTTAGGTGGGTTGTTGGGTGGGGAGCTGTCCCCAATTGGGTATATTTTTAATGTCTTTTAATGTATTTTAATGTATAATGCATTTCATGTTGTTCGCCGCCTCAATCCATGTGGAGAGGCGGGATAGAAATAAATTTTATTAATAATTATTATAGTTGTTGTTGTTGTTGTTGTTATTGGTGCAACCATTCCACTGACCTTTCCAAAATTACTTGCAGCCAAAAAGAGTATCTTTTTGGCAAAACAAGCACAAATGAAAATGCTTAAAAAACCCTTCGCAGGACTGGAGATTGCTGTTTTACAGGGTCTCCCCACCCATAAAGAGGTACCCACAGCCTGAAACCAACCTGAAAGGTGACCAGAAGTTACACTTTGTTACTTGTGTTTACCTCAAATTGGATGCCACGGTGATGAGATTCAGCCCTGTGGTGTTCTAGAGAAGCTTAAAATGTATTTTTGCAGCTCCAGAGCATGTTCACCCTGCCTTCAGGTATGCAGAGGTGGATAAACTTTAACCCTGATGCATGCTGATGGATTTTCAAAAGCCCCAAAAACTTCAGGAATAATGCATGTTCCCCGCCAAGACTATCGCCTGGCCAGTGTAGGTTGCCGTTTTTGTGGCATAACCAGGTAGGTTGTGACTTGCCAGGTAGGAAATTGTCTTTGTGCAGTCACATTCAGTGTTCCCATATTTTGCATACTTACATGAAAACAATTCCTGTTAACGCAATTGAATAGAACTCAGAAAAGCCACTTTCTTCCATGACACTCCCGAAGGATAATGCTTTGTCAGCATACTCACATGGGGGTCCCCTTCCCTCTGTATGTAAAGTGAATTCTCAGTGCCTGTGTGTCTGTGTAGTGACTGAGGGGCAGGGGACACCTGGGCAGCAACTAGGATAGGACTATCAGAGGCCTGAGATTAAGGAACAAAACTTGAGAGCTATGGATCATCTCTTGTGATGTCACAGGAGGCAGGCTCTCATGATGTTACAAGAGTGATGTAACAAGGAGGAAACCCTGGTTGTGTCATTTAGCATGACACAAATGAGAAAAAAAACATGCACGCATACTTTTCAAGGCAGTGCCCTTGCCCAGGGATCCCTCCCCCACATTCTGAGGACCTGAGAAGAGAGGCCATGTTCTGAGACTCAAGGCTGAGTCCTGGGAAGTTAAGCAGTGTCCTGCTACAGTTTTGCAATCAGGAGAGAATAGCAGCTGTTGTCCTTCCAGACAGAGTGGATCAACTTAGCACTGCTCACCCACATCCATGTGTACATGTTCATGTGTACATATATACACACAAATTCATCGGATATCTCAATGGAAGGGGGTATCATAAAAAGATTTTAAAGTGTTTTGTTACATTAATTTGGAGTTTTGGTGATCAGATTAAGCACTGCTTCAGATACTGGTGTCTCTGCTCTTGGACTGCGCTAGTCTTTTATAATAGAAACTGTATGCTGGACAAGCAGATATTGTTTCTCAAAACAGGTGTGACACTGTGAGAAATTAATAAATACATGATTGCTTTGCTCTAACCTATTTCATAAGGAAATATGGAGAATGGTCTTTTTTTTCTCATAATGGGTTCCCCATATAAAAGGTGTATGAGATATTGCAGGTTAATGAAAATATTAAAACCAAAAGTAAAATTTAGAATCATAGAATCATACAGTTGGAAAAGACCCTGGGGCCATCCAGTCCAACCCACTGCTATGCAGGAACACCCATCAAAGCACTCCCAGCAGATGGCCATCCATCCTCTGCTTAAAAACCTCCAAAGAAGGAGACTCCACCACACTCCAAGGCAGCATATTCCACTGCCGAGCAGCTCTGACTTGTCAGGAAGTTCCTCCTGAGGTTTAAGTGGAATCACTTTTCGTTTACTTTGAATCCATTGCTCCTGGTCCTAGTCTCTGAAACAGCAGAAAGCAAGCCCACTCCCTCCTCGACATGACATCCCTTCAAATATTTAAACATGGCAATCATGTCCCCTCTTAACCTTCTCTTCTGCAGACTAAACATACTCAGCTCCCTAAACCATTCTTCATAATGGCTTCCCCATTTTGGTTGCCCTCCTCTGGACATGTTCCAACTTGTCGATATTCTTCTTGAATTGAGGTGCCCAGAACTGAACACAGTATTCCAAATGAGGCCTAACCATTGCAGAATAGAGTGGTACCATTACCTCCTTTGATCTAGACACCATACTCCTATTGATGCAACCAAGAATCGCATCGGGTTTCTTGGCTGCCGCATCACACTGCTGACTCATGTTCAGCTTGTGATCTACCAAGACTCCTAGATCCCTTTCACACGTACTGTTATCCAGCCATGTGTCTCCCATCCTATATTTGTGCATTCCATTTTTTCTGCCTAAGTGTAGGACCTTACATTTCTCTCTGTTGAAATTCATTTTGTTAGCTTTGGCCCAGCTCTCCAATCTGTCAAGGTCGTATTGAAATTTGATCCTGTCTTGTGTTGTATTAGCAACCCCTCCCAATTTGGTATCATCTGTATATTTGATCAGCATGCTCTCTACTCCTTTATCCAAGTCATTGATGAAGATGTTGAATAGCACTGGGCCCAGGACAGAACCCTGTGGCACCCCACTTAGACACTTCTCTCCAGGATGAAAAGCAGCCAATGGTGAGCACCCTTTAGGTTTGGTTGGTCAAACAATTCCAAATCCACCTAACAGTAGCCCTGCCCAGCCTGCATTTTCCTAGCTTCTTTGCAAAAATGTCATGGGGAATTTTGTCAAAGGCCTTACTGAAGTCAACATATGCTATGTCTACAGCATTCCCTTCATCTATCAAGCTTGTAATCCTATCATAAAAAGATATAAGATTAGTCCGGCATGACTTATTTCTGATAAATCCATGTTGACTTTTAGTGATTGCAGCATTGGTTTCTAAATAATTACAAACTGATTGTTTCATGATCTGCTCTAGGATCTTTCCTGGTTTTGATGTCAGGCTGACTGGGCGATAATTATTTGACTCCTCTTTTTTCCCCTTCTTGAAGATGGGGGATGACGTTTGCCCTCCTCCAGTCTGCTGGGACTTCTGTTCTCCAAGAATTTATGGGGGGGGGGGGAACCCCTTTAAAAATGAAAATGAAATCCTGTATCTGTTTATTTTTATTTATTTGTCAAAGAATATCCTGTGCAGAGAGGAACAGTATTATTGAACTCACCTTTTTTTTTCTTTAGGGACCTCTAGAAAAATCACTACAAAACAACCTGGGTTCAGAAAGACAAAGAAATGTAGAGCACAAGGTGTCTGCAATTAAGAACAGTGCTCAGGCAAGTTATTATGGTTAACTACCTTTGTATTAAATGCAAAGAAGCATATATACAGGAACAGAATACCTTCAATTTCAATACAGTGCAACCTGACTGAGGCTGGGCCTTCACCTTCAGGGGAATAAAGTGGGAATATAATGAAATGGACTTACTGACAGACCTCTGGGCACTGTCAAGGACATCAGCTTCCTATCTTAATTGTATGGGTTTAGTTGGTAAAGTCAGTTAACCTTCAGTTGAACCAAATTATTATAATTTCTGAATTTTTGTAACAAAGGAAAGAGAGAAGCTAAGTCTTCAAATGAGTTCTGAAGAGAAGAAATCATACATTGCTATGGCACTTTTCGCATCTTACCTTCATCACGGCGGTGGGGGGGCGGCACGAGCAGCCATTTGCGGAAGCGACTCATGGCAGCCCTTCTGCCTCCCGCAGCTGTTTGCCGGTTGCATGAACGACCTGCCCCTTCCTTCCGCAGCGCAGTCTGGGAGCTGTAGGCTGCGCTGGGGGAGGAAGCACGACGGGCCTCCTCGTCCAACGCACTGCACACAGGTAGGTGTGCGAGAGCCCCGGGAGCATTGCCCGAACATGCAGTATTTTCGGCTTAGAGTCGAAAATAAGAAAATGCGTGCGCGTCCCGCTTTAGGCTCGTGAGCGTCGCATGAATGGGAGTGCATCGTATGGACCGATGCTCCCATTCATGTGACGCTAAGGGGCCCTCGCGCTACAGAAACTGCATGCGCAAAGGGCCTATGTGATGTACATAGCAGGTATCATCTTAAAGAGACACTGTGGTGTAGTGGTTTGAATGTTAACGTAGGACTCCAGAGATCAGGGTTCAGATCCCTGCTCAGTGAAGGGAAACCCATTGGGTGACTTTGAGTAAGTCACATTCTCTCAGCCTCAGGGGAAAGCAAAGGAGGAAACCCACTCTGAACAAATGTTGACAATAAAATCCTGTGATAGATTCACAGTAGGGTCTCCATAGAAGACACACAGCAATAATTTTAGAATCTTTCTTTTCTAAGTGAGGAGAGAAGGAGAATCCTACTTATCTTTCTTATGATGGGATTTTGCCAGCTGCCATGTTCATGGCATTGATCTATATATTGTTCCATTAGTGTGGACACACTTTAGTTGACCAAAATGTATTTTAGATTATTAATATGATCCATTAATAGATTGAGGCTGTAAGCCAAGCTCCACTGAAGGTAGCTGGTTTTGCTCCTGAATAGCTATGGATACAATTTCATTGTACATGTTCCAGAGAGTATTAAATGCAGGATACAAAATGGTTTTGTCTACTTTATCCGCTCAACGCAGAGCCAGTGACTATGGATGTGGGGCAATGGGAAATGTATGCTTAATTTAGAAGGTACTCAAATTCTCTGAGGAATGTTGCCACTTGCTAAGCATTAGGAATCTTGTTGGATCCATTTGCCATTAATTTTTTTTTTTTAATCTGAAAAACAGATGACTGAACAAGATGTCAAATATTTAGAAGATTTGCAAGAAGAATTTGACTTCAGGTATAAAACAATACATAGCATAGGTAAGCTTCTCCATATACTATTGTGAGAGAAAGAGACTGTTTCTTATCTTACATGGATGTAGAATTTGGCACTTAGAAAATCTCTGAATGTATAACTGAGACAGGTGATAGTGAAAAGTGTCTGTGGTAAAGAAGTCTTGTCTTTTGTGTGGTGGTGATGAGAGTAACAGACAAATTTAAGTTAACAGACTAACTTCTACTTATGTCTGCTGTCTTAAATGTAAGTTTCATTGGATTCTCAAGTGTCCGTAAAATCACAGCCTAGATTGTGCATGAGGAACTGCCCAAGGGCTGGAGCAACACATGCCACACACGGGACTTCTCAAGGCTGTCCCTGCATCATCATTTTTCTTTTTCTTTTAATCAAAATGCTTCCAGCACCCCTGTGGGCACTGGAGCAGCATTCACATGATTTTTTGCTTCCTCTCAGCTGTTTTAGGCTCAGGAGAAATCTTTTTCCAAAATGGGAAGTGACATTTACTGTTTTGAAAAAGGCCTCTCCTCAGCCTAAAATGGACAGGGGCATGATGAAATTGCCTCCTCGCCCCCTAGACAGTGTGGGGTATATTGATCAGAAAAAAATCAGGATGGAGTGCCTTGAGGACTACAAAAAGAGCCTTTGAAGGAGCTGAACTTTCCCTTCAAGTGGCCTAGATGTGTTTTTAGAGACAGAAAATACAATCTGAGTAGGTTTTGTGCACACAAGTGAATGGAATGGCACTTGGTTACATGAAAATGAATGTACAAATGTACATGAATGTGCATATCACACTGTATCATGCTCTCCAGGAGCCAGTGTAATATAGGCCCTTTTTGCAGGGGCCTTTTCTCGTGCGACAGCCCTGTGAGCCTCGCAGGAGTGGGAGCGTCGCTCCGCACGACGCACTCCCACTTCCGCCGGACTTATGGGGCTGAAGCGGCGCGAGCGCGGGTTTTTTGATTTTCGCTTCCAAGTGAAAATCACCCGCGCTCGTGCAACGCTCCCGGCGCCCGCGCGCACTTACCTCTCGTGCGGAGCGTCTGGGAGCCGGCCGGGTTGCGCTTCCTTCCCTCCGCCCCTGTGGAAGGAAGGGACGGGGCGGGGCGCTAGCGCGACGGACGCGACACGTCCTGCTTCGCGCGCGCGGGGGGGGCGGACGGGACGAGCGCCTTTCTCTCTCGCGCGCGCACGGGGGGCAGACGGGACGAGCACCTTTCTCCTCGCGCGCGCGGGGGGGCGAACGGGACGAGCGCCTTTCTCTCTCTCACGCGCGGGGGGGGTGGACGGACGCGTGAGCCGCCGCCGCCGCCTCCGGGAGGCTGCCGCTTCCCCACTCGTTCCTTCGCCTGCGGAAGGAAGGAGGGGGAAGCGGCAGCCTCCCGGAGAAGGCTTCTTGCGCGAGCCGCCCTCCCCCGCTCGCGCGAGAAGACTTAATGCGAAAAGGGCCATAGTGCTTTGGGTGCTGGACTATGACTCTGGTGATCAGGGTTTGAATCCCTGCTCAGCCAGAGAAACCCACTGGGTGACTTTAGGCAATGGCAAAACCCCTCTGAACAAATTTTGCCAAGAAAGTCTCATGATAGGCTCATGAGGCCATGAGTCAGAAATGACTTAAAGTTATATAGAAACAACAGCATACCCTCCAACATTTCACAGATGGCAACTGGGACACATGTGGCCAAGTAATATCAGAGTGTGGTCAAAATGGCAAAAGTTACTAATGAGGAAGATCGTACAAGCTAGGAGAGGCTGCAGCAGTTTGTTTGTGCCAGAGACCATACCCTCCAACTGTCCCACTTTGGCAGGAACAACTTCAGTTAATCCCTTGCCATTTCACTTTTCTGCCTGCTTTTGTAACAGCCCACATTCTTTCTCCTCAGCTTACTTCAGTTGTTGGAAACTGAGTTCAATTACTTAGCATGCAATTAACTTATCAGGAGGGAGAGAAGAGAAGGGTGCAGGATCTTGCCCTTTCCTAAGCCTTCTTGGAAGGGTAAGATCCTGCAACGTTCTGCCCCTCTTCCTTTTTCTTCTCCCCTCTTCCCTGCTGAGATGAGTGAGTGCAAGCTATTTTTGCACTAGAAACTTAACTAGCAGCAGTTAAAATAAGCTGAGGACAAAGGGGGATAGTTGGAGGAGGAGCAAGAGAGAAGGGCATTTTAAAAGCTACTGAAAAGGAAGGGGGGGTAGAGAATCAATAGGAACAGTTAAAGAGAAGACAGTGTGACTACAATGAATTGTATAAACCATATTTATGAAAACATACCAGTATGATTAAAAGTTATAATGAACCTATTATCCTATCTTTAAAATATGTTTCTAAAACATGACTTCAGGAAATATAGAATCTCCAGCAAAAAAAGGAGGCTCCAGTTTTTAGGACAGAGTCACGAAAGCACAGTTCAGTCCTCCCTCCACATTTGTGAGTTTGATCTTTGGGAATTTGAGTATTTGCGAGATGCACACTTGCCTTCCCTCCATTCCCCTCCTGCCGTTTCCTTGCATTTTGACAGGTGTGGTGAAGGAAGGCAAGTGCACCCAGGCAAAAGGAAAGGGAATAGAGGGAGAAGGCTCATATGAGCTGTCCTTCTCCCCTCTGGAGCTCTCAGTCCCACTCCCTTGCCTCTGGTCTTGGCACTAAGAGAGAGAGTGTACCAAGGCAAAAGCAAGGAAGTGGCGAGTGGAAGCATATGTGCACCTTGTCCCCGGAGGAACTCCTCCTCCCATTCTCTTGCTTTTGACTTCAGTACTGAGAAGGAGTGCTCACATGCCAGGGCAAAAGGCAAGGGAATGGGAGGGGGATCCCAAGAGGGGGAGTCATTTGCTGTTTTTCCACTTTCATGAGGGGTTCTGCACTGCAAACACTCATGAAAGTGGAGGGGCCACTCTATTCAGTTTTGTGCTCCCACTGGTGGAACTGAGGAGTGCAGTGGAAGGAGGAGTTGGCAGCTGCCTTCCACCACCATCCCATGGTCCCCAAACCAGCTTTGGAGGACTGCAAGACTGACAGAGTCAGTTTTGGGGTGATACAGAATACTGCACAGGGGAGATAGAAGATCTAGCGCTATGACATTGGTGGATTTAGGCCATGCATAATTATTTTCTCCTTACAAACTGTGAAGACCAATAATATGCATGTTATCTGATATAAATTTGTTGATTGCGAGGTGTGGCTTACCATCTTAAAAAGAGATATTATGCACACCGCACTCCACCCACTGAAATGATAAATAAACTTACTCAGAACAAAGAAGTGTTCATATTTGAAGGGGCTATGTTTTCAGTCTAGCATGAGTCATGAAAGTTAACGTTACCTTATATACCTACAAGTCCTAACCGAAAACAGCTGTATCACAAAGTCATGTTGAGAAATCAGGAGACTGACTAAGGACAACAAAGAGTCATAGCTCTTAATCTTTCCCAGTTGGAGCTTAAGTTTGGAGCCTCTTTTTTCTTTTATAGATTTAACTTATCTTGAAGTTATGTTTTAGGCCCTTTCTGCACCTTGCCTTCTTCAGGCACTGGAGTGCAGGGATCGCACAAGTAGCCTCCAGTGAGAGGCTCTCATGTCCAGGGTCCTTCGGCTCCGCACGAGCTGCCTGCTTGCATGAGAGCCCCACCTCTTCCTTCCAAAGTGCAGCCTGGGAGTTTCCCAGGCTGTGCTGGGGCAGGAAGTGTGACTGGTGTGGCTCCAGAGGCTCCGCATGCCAGGTAAGTGCGTGCGGGAACCAGGAGCAATGCACAATCGTGCACCATTTTCGGCTTCTAGTCAAAAATGAAAAGGTGCATGATCAGTGCCTGCTGGCCCCCGGAGCGTTACATGATTGTGAGTGCGTTGTGCAGATCGCTCTTCACGATTGCGCAACGCTCCAGGCCCTCTTTCGCATGGAAAATGCTGTGTGAAAAGGGCCTTAGAAACATATGCTTTGTTGGCCAGGAATGGAAAGAGATTTTGTCTTTCCCTCTTCCTCTTCTGCAGGACAGAAAAAAAGCTTGGGGTGCTTGTGTGTATTTTGGAATTAAAAGAGTAAGCAAGGGAGCAGCAAACAAAGACATACATGGCTCTACCTTCCTTCCATTCCTGATGGGAACTTCCCCAGGGTACTTGTTAATTTTTTTAAAAAGGCTGGGAAAATGTGGCCTTCATTTGTTCATTACATCTAGTTCAAATGTTCAGCTTTTGATGTTCTAATCTTAACTTGTGTTAATGAATTGGTAAGCAAGGACATAAATATGTTGATTGCCCTGCCCTGAACTGGTTTACTTGGTCTCAGTGGACATCCATCTAACTGCACACAGGGACAAAGTGTATGGGATATGGAAGACCAATAAATATTTTCCTTATTATTTTACTGAAATGCAGTTGTGGCAGCTGCCTATTTTAAACAGAACAATGCATAGAGAGGAGGTATGTTTTGTTCTTTTTGCATGTGTGTGTGTGTGTGTGTGTTTCATTCAAAATTGCCCCTCTAAATTGTCTTTTCCACTGCTGAGGGAAAAGATACGGGAGCCCTAGGTCAGACCAAGCAATTGTGGCCCTCCAGATGTTGTTGGATTGCATTTCCAGTCAACCTTCACCATTGACTGTGCTGGTAAATACTTATGGGAGTTGCAGTCAAATAACATCTGGAGGGTCAAAGGCTGCCCACAGGAAAACAACTGGAAGGGCAGTGACATAGACTTCCATGAGAATTTAAAAAAAAAATCTGAATTGATATTTATGGCAATAGTCACATTAGTACATTTTGAACATTTTGGGGTAGAATAAAAAGATAGTTTGGGCAAAGTAAGAGACAAACAAGAGGCCTCTACATCAGTGCTTTGGTGCTCCAGATGTTTTGGACTTAAGTTCCCAGAAGCCCCAGGTAGTATGGGCAACAGTCAGGAATTCTGGGAGCTGAAACCCTCAACGGTTGCAGAATACATTATAGTTTGAGAAGCACTTTCCTACACGTTGTTGGGCTGCAGCTACCATCAGCTCTACCCCATATATCCAGTGGTGCAGGATCTTAGGAACTGCTGTCCTGAAACATTTGGATGGCCACTTCTTGCCCTCTCTCCCCTATAGTTTTTGTAACACATTTAGTTTAGGTATAATGTATTTACATTTATAAATATTGGTATGTGAGTATATAGCATTGTTTACATGGTTGATTTATGTATTATTTTTTTAAAAAACTTGTTGAAAATGGAAAAAAATGTCGCCAATTAAGTATAAATAAACAACAAAGATTCTGTTGAAATTCTTCTGCATATTTTCCTGTTTAGATATGTTGCTTCGCTATTAGCATATTTTGGGATTTTCGTCCTCTTGCGCTGTACAACTGCTCCCTTGCATTCTCTTTCAGAACAGAATGACAAGAACAGTGCTGCCATGAAACAAGAGATGCTGATGTTGCAGGAAATGCTCAATACTTTGGACTACAGGAGAAAGGTGGGTTGCCATTTTTATATGGAGAAAGGAGAGTTGACATGTTCATATTTTGTGACGCTCCTTCTGCTTTGCATTACAAATGGAGAAACACCTAGCAGTATTCTATCTTTTTTTCCAGATAGACATTAAGTAGCAGGAAATTCCAAAGAGTCTGAAAGTGCCAGATGACTGTGCAGACTAGAATGCTGTCTCCTTCCTGAGTCACAACACTGAAAACATTTTCCTGAATATTTTTGATCTGTCTTTCCTCCACAGAGTTCAGAGCACATCCAGGGGGCTGGCCCATCATCCTTATGACATACCTCCTAAGTAGGCTGGGTTGTTCTTTATTTACCCTCATATTGATTTAAACTTGTGGTAATTGTATGACCAAGAGACCTTCAGGAGACTCTGTCACCACCACCTTACTCAGGTCTTGCAAATTCAGGACCATGGCTTCCTTGATTGAATCCTTGATTAGATTAATTGTAGTGTAGTCTTCCTTTTTTTTTCCTACTGGCTTCCACTTTACTGAACATTATCATCTTTTCAAAATAGATTGAGGTATTTGCTTTAAGTCCAAGTTTGGAGACAAAGGTGTGACATCAATCAAATAAATGAAGATATTGACTGGCCTGTGCGGTGAAATACGATGTGTGTTTGGAAGATTCACTATTTTCATTGAGGCTTATGCACTGTTCAAGATTACAGTGCTTGCACAATCAGAAGTAATTCCAGCTGAGTCCAGAGGGGCTTGTGCCTAGATGGGTAAAATGCCCTTCTTGTGAGCTTCGTCGCCACATGTAAGCTGGAACCCAGTTGTCTACCAGTCCAAATCTGACTCCCTCTCCATTTTATCAAAATGGCTGATTTAACTAAGTTGTTTCCTTTGTAAAGACTAGATGTATTTTTAGTTTTTATCTCCCAGATTTAAACAAGAGATAAAACTAAGTTGTGGAAATCATTCTCTCATATTCACTGTTCAGAAGTCAGCAGTCACGTAAACACGATGTCACCATCCACATACAGGATGCAGAAATGCTAAAAAAAGTAACTTTAGAAAAAAAAATTAGTGACAAACCCCCCAAAACAGCAAAGTGAGGACTAAGCGTGCTCAGTAGCCACAGAAGGTTGCCTGGCACTGGAGGTAAGGACAGATGGGTTGAGAAGCAGAACGGAAGATTGTGTTCAAGTCTACTCTCCACAATACAACACTCTATGGCCAACCCCACTAACTATTCAAGTAAAATGAGTAGACAGGGGCCATCATTTCAGGTCTTGGCAGCACAGTATATTTGGAGGTAGGTCATGCTGACGGGGGAATGAATAAATAAATGAATATGATCTACCATTATGGGATTACATTCCTTGAACCTGAACTAGGCTTAAGAACAGCCAAACAAAACTATTTATTTCATTTTTCCTGTTCTCAGGAAGTTTTGCTTTATTGAAAGGGCTAATGCTACTGACCGCAGAAATCAAGAGTCTCCTTTTAACCACAAAGTGTTATTGAAATGTATTTGTAGCTTGAAAATTTACACCAATGGATCAGAACCCCTTTTGAAGGATCAGTATTTAATTCTACAGGAGCGAAAGACACAACAAATCAATTTGTATTTTTTTTAAGAAACCTTTTAATGTTTGTAGTGTAATGTTTGATTGTTTCAGGAGGTTCTCAGTAAAATGGCACAAATAATAAAGGAAGTTGAAGCCTTGGTGAATAACATGCTGATAGAAGAATTACTGGATTGGAAGAGGCGTCAGCAGATTGCCTGCATAGGAGGCCCTCTACACAGTGGACTCGATCAGCTACAAAACTGGTAAACTTTTCACCCGGGTTTCTGCATGAAGAACAACAGGAAGTGTGCTGCGTGTGGCTGCTGCTTTTCTCCTAGGCCAGCATTTGCAGTAAAAATTTCATCACTTGCAATTTTTGAAAGCAGGATTTTCACAAAGTGAGGAATTGTGGGGAGGGGTTGGGGTTGAATTTCCAAAATGATGTCACTCAACCACATCTGGGGCACGTCTGTTGGTGAGTTTCAAATCCTTTGCCACCCTCACAAGTATCTGATGAATGGGAGATCCTAGCCCCAGCAAGCAGTGCTACATTTGTATCTCAGGTTTCTGATGATGCTTGTGTAAGTGTGAGACAGCAGAGGTTCTCCCCTCCAACCACACACAACAAGCTCTTTGACGTTCTCATCTACCTGTCTGTTTTCTGTGTTCCAAACTTTGACATTTAGAGGTCACAGTAGACATGATTTTTAGTGTGTCATGTAGCTCTGAAGTAAAAGGCTCACTCCATCACAGAAATTGTCAGTTAATGCGCAGGGAACTGGTTTGGATCAAGGCCCTAGTATTGAAGGATTTAAGCTTGGAGTCTGGATCAGAGCAACCACATTACATTTCAAAGGAACATCAGCTCTGCACTAAAGATCAGAGTGCTGTGTTGTCATGGGTAGTTTTGCCCTTAGTTAATGAATATATCCTACCAGTGGCAGTGCAGCTTGCTATTTCTAGGCTGTATTACAAGCAATTTTTCCATCAGTACATGCTGTGTAGTGTGTTTCTGTGATAAGAGAATAGCTTCCAATGGAGAAAGCCTGCAGGAGAGCATAACTATCTAATAATAAAGGCCTTTGCAGTATACGGTTTATCCTAGATTTGTCTTTGGAAATATACTTGGCTGGGAAAGAAAACCATTCCTATCTTCCTAATTATGTGTTTACTCAGTTACAAACATTTGGTCCCATTTTGTGTTCTCTTTTTTCTTTTTCTCTTTTGTTCATCTAAAACATTTTAGCAACACACATTTAACAGACAAACATTCCAAACCAGATATCATGGTATCAACTGACCTTTTAGAGACCTCTAAAATAAGGGCAGCTCCTTTTGTTGAGGTATAGTCCATTTGTCCTGATGGGCACAGGTCAACTCAAGGAATCCTTTGGGTGGGGCTTATATTTGACTTTCTTAAACGAGTGTATCTGTGAAAAAAATTGGGGTTAAGCAGATTTCTTGTGTCTTCAGGAGTAAACCAGTTCTATAAGTTACATGAGAAAGAATATTTCCTTCAGCATTGTATTCAGGTATATCTTTTATTCTGTATGTCTAATTAACCTGAACTTTTTTCCCCTGATATTTTCTCAGTTTCACACTCTTGGCAGAAAGTCTTTTTCAAATAAGAAGGCAACTGGAGAAACTAGATGAGTTTTTGGTCAAACTCACATATGATGGAGATCCCATCCCACTGCAAAGGCCTCACTTGTTGGAAAGAGTAAACTTCTTACTTTACAGCCTTTTCCAAAGGTATGTAAGTTATTTGACTGAAAGCTATCTTTTAATACAATGAAAAGTTATAATTTAAAATTTTATATCTCTGGCCAAGAGAATACTTACTGTGTCCCAAAAAAATTTTAACTGGATGATAGAAACCTACTGTGCAGTGTTGAGATCAAAGAATCCTGCTTACCTTTCAGTATATCACTTGTCCTGTTTGTACATGGTATTAATGAAGATATTTACTTCCTTTCATGCTAGTTCATTTATAGTTGAGAGACAGCCTTGCATGCCAACACATCCTCAGAGGCCCTTGGTTCTTAAAACATTAATCCAGTTCACTGTTAAACTTAGGTGAGTAAAGGATGTTATTTCTAATGAGCTTGATTTATGTGGAATCCTAGAATACAAATTTTAACTTTTTCATGCACCACAGACCACATTTTTATCTGGGTACATCAAGATGTTTGTTGGCTTTTGTGTTGCAAAAGCAGGTTGCTAACTGAACTCCTGAAGGAAGGAGGATTATGGCTGAATCCTAAATGCACAAATGGGACTCTTTTATATACGAAGATTCAGTTCCTGGTGGTTAAAGCCAATGCGTCTTCCATTATATTTAACGATCAGAAGAGCAACTTCTTTCTCTTATTCTAACCATGTAGCATTCCCTGCTTTCCCCTTTGTTGCCAGTTCTTGCATCTTTCCTTAGTGCTGGAATTAGCAATGCATAGCTGGAATTGTATTGGTGCACCACACTAGCAGCAAACTCTTCCCAGGATTGTGCAGCGGTGGTGAGGCAAGCCAGGCAAAATCTTCTAGCTCCGAGTAGCCTGTTTCTCCGATTTCTTCTTTCTTTATTGGGCACTGCAGACTTTCTGCTGCCCAACCCATGAAATGAAGAAGACCGTACATGGAGCTTGGGTTGAACTAGGGCAGTTTATTAATGTATGCCTAATTAACATGAACTAATAGTGAACTTAACTTAAACTTGGGCTTGAATTTGAACTTGTGACCTGAGATGGGGAGGTCGACAGAATGGGTAGGCTAAGGCAAGGGTCACCTCCAGACCTCTTCTCCAGCCCCCCTTGGGCGAGGTGCCAGGCCCCAAAGCCAACCCATGAGGCTGGGTTAAAACTTCAGCCAGTGCTTTTCTGGAAGATGAGCCCCCCAAACTGATATGCACCCATCTCGTAACCCTGCAGTAGGGGCCAGATGTGGGCCCGCCCCAAGGACAGCATTTATCCTACACCAAAGGGTGCCATAGGTACTCACCAAAACCCTTAAACCCCTTCTACCAGCCATGGATAAGGGCAAACGTCTGCTTAGTCCTTATCCGCCCAAACCACAGCCAGGATGGCTTCAAGCCCCCATTGCAAATCTCACAGAAAGATTTCATTGCCTTCAGATGACAGGTGTACCCCATCGGGCCTATACAGCTCAGGTTTATGAAAGACAATGTCACGGTGAGGAATATAGTAACCCAAGCCCCGTCTTAAAGCATTGTGAATTTCCCTGTTTGCTCACCTACAAGCTAACTCCAATGATCGAGCCCACACTCCCCCAGCCTACACTTTTCTCTGAATCATTGCAGACCAAGCAATTTGAACACCAGGCCAAGTGTCAAGAATGAGCTGCATATCATGAATGGCCTGTATGATCAATGCTTTTCCTTTTAAAAGTCCAAGGTCATTATCCCCAAGTGAACAACCAACACGTCAGGAAGAGGCCCATGGCACTCCCCAAACAGCGTAGGCAACAAGCCATGCCAGCAAAGGCCTCTCTTGCCAAGCCATTCGAGTGAGACTTGGTTGCCCAATCCCAGAGGTAGGCCAAAATGGCCATCACGAGCCTGACGCTCCACCCAAAAGATGAAGCTGTGACCACAGGTCAGCACTCGTCCTCTCTCTACCAGAAAAGGATGATTGAAACGAAACCAGAAACATTATAACAGGCGGATAGGCCTGACATAGCACTGATAAGCCATGGACTTCTATCTCCTGATCCTCTGAATGCCATTGGCGGTTATGCCCATCATAGCTGCAGCGGAAGCTGCACCTATGCGAAATGAGTGTGTGCCAAACTTAGTGCCCTGTAGGCCCAGAGAGGCCAAAGCCTTTTTTGTGATGACCCAGAATTGGTACTTAGTGAGCAATGTTGTGTTAGCATGACAAAACAGGGGCCCTGAATGTGACCCCTGGCTAGCTATATAACCCCTCAGTGTCCTGATGGGGCATAAAGTGGCGTCAGAACACCCCTGCAATGTGACAACAGTGTCCCACCTGGCTTGATCCATTTTTGATTGCCTTATGTGAAGGCATAAATGTTGCTCCCCCAAGATCAGGTCCCTGAACTCTAGGGCCCTGCCAGACCTGTTGCCCTTGCTCTATGTGACCAGCTTGCTCACTCTCAGTGCGCCAAAAAATGCAGTGAGGGCTGCCAAGTGAAACAACAGAGCTTTGTATGAAGAAGAACAAAGGACTCTTCATGTGTCACACAGACCCCTCAGGATGCCAGAAGAAAGTGGTTGCCTATCATCTTGGGCCGTTCCTTTTTGCCTGACCCATCCTTCAGTAAATTTGTGTATCCTGAAGTCGTCGTTAGGATTGGGGAAGCCTGGTGCCTTGGACCAAAAGGCCAGGGCAAACATGCAGGATCTAATGGATTGTGGGGAGAGGCCTGCGTCCTTAAGGGACATGCAGAACTGCAAAATGTGCTCAACGGGGAATGGCCAGACATCCTGCAGCCTGTTAGATTTTCTAAAGCTAGTGAATTCACTAGTGGCCTTATGGTAGCTTTTTCTGATGCTGGGTGCAATTGACATACCAATAGTCCGTGCTACCTCACCCTGCCAAGCTTCCACAGGTTGAAGGGCTTTGGTTCCGGGAGGACTGCGGCGTCTGGTGCCAGCTCTCTGAAACGCTCCATCTGCATATGGGAAAGAGCATCAGCAAGGGAATCATCAACACCAGCAAAGTGCACAACTGTAAAGACTATGTTAAAACGGAGACATTAAAACGTGAAAGCTCAAACCAAACACATGATGCGCTATGACCTGGAGGAGAGAGAGTTAATCACCCTGACTGTGGCCATATTGTTGCACCAGAAGTAGACTGAGGCATTGGCTAATTTGTGAGCCCAGATAGGAACAGCCACTAATATTGGAAAAAATTCCAAACATGTGAGGTTGGCTGTGATGCCCACATCCACCCAGCTCTCAGGCCATCTCTGTGCACACCACCTGCCTCTGAAAAAGACATCAAAATCAATGGATCCTGATGCATCGGATGATTTCAATGCGTCCCTGACCTTGATCTCATTGCGCCAAAAAGCAACGCCATTGGAATCAGCCAAGAACTACTGCCACACCCCCAAGTTCAATTTGATCCCTCTGGTGATCCTAAATCTGTGATGTGGCATGATGATGCCCTTCATAACATCGCATAGGTGCTAGAGGAACGCCCTGCCAGGTGCACTTGGCAAGCAAAATTCAGGTGCCCAGTCAGGTCCTGAAATTCCTTAAGGATAGCCTTGTGCCAGCCCATGAAGGAAGCCACTCTTGCCCTAAGATCCTGAACCTTTGCTGGCAGTCGTTTACAAGCTTGGTTGACTGTATCCAGCTCAATGGCCAGAAAAGTAAGCTACTGTGTGGGGCCCTCAGTTTTCTCATGGGCCAAGGGCACAACCAATTCCTCCATGAGAGATGCGAATTGTGCCAAAAGGAATGTGCACTGCCGAGTGCCATAATGTCCCACGGATAAAAAATCATTGAAATAATGGACGATGCCTTTAAGGCCCAACTTATGTTTGATGGCCCATTCTAAAAAGGTACTAAATGTCTCGAAGGCAGAGCAGGATGCAGAACATCCCATGGGGAGGGAGCGATTGATGTAGAATTTACCCTCAAAGGCGAATCCCAAAAGCTCAAAGTCACATGGGTGTCCAGGCAGCAGGCAGCAGGCTGACTCGATATCAGAGCTGGCCAAGTCAGCCCCAGCGGTCTATCTGTTCACCACCTGTACAGCTGTGTCGAAAGAAGTATACGTGACAGAACATAACTCAGCAGGGATGCCATCGTTAATGAACTCGCCCTGGGGTAAGACAAGTGTTGAATTAACCTGAATTCACCCAGGGCTGCCTTAGGGACAACCCCAAATGGGGAAACTCTCACATTGGGAGTAGGGGGCTAGTTAAATGGGCCTAAAACCCTGCCCTCTGCAACCTCCTTCTCAATTTTTTCCCTCACCATGTGTTCTTTGCCTATTATTGATCTAACATTATTAGCTATAAAAAATGCTGAGGTCCCTTGCTCAGGATCTTGAACCCCCAAGTAAATCCCTCCCCCAGATATTGAGCTGCAGCCCAGTTCAGGTAGAAGTGGAGCCAGGCCAACAGCCTATCAACGTTAATTGGACTGGCCCCTTTGGGAAGTGGTAGCTGATTTCCTAGCCCCCGCTTGCCACTCCCATCCCTGGGGCCTGTTCCCCCCTCCCCTTGGTGCAGTGACGAATGGAGTGAACTCCCCAGCAGATCCTACACATGTGTTTGTATTTGCAAGGGCAACAGGCACAAAACCCCTTAATCCCAAACTCCCAACAGAGCTGGATTTGCTGCTGCTCCTGCGTGCCCGATTTGAGAGGAGGCCCACCGGACTTGTTGAACCGCACCAGATGACTGCTGCCAGTCCTCTCACCAAAAATGGGGTGCAAAGGGGTCAACGTCTGCATCCACAACTGGAGATGGATGTTGTCCCAGCACAAGCGCAGATACTTGTGTGCCCTCATTCTAAACTTCTCATCGTAGTGCAGCCAACCAATCCTGGCAAAATCTGCATAAACCCTGAAAATTGTGTTCAGATATACCACCAGGGAGTGAGCCCTTGATGGCTGGGCCACAACTACCATATCCATGTAAATGAGATAACCTGCAAACCAGTTAGTCCAATTCCTATCAATCCTGTGTTTTTCCACTTTTTCCTTCTCACCTGCATCCAAATCTTCCTTCTCTTTCCTGTCAATACAAAAGGGAGACTACATCTACATATTCTCCTTTCAAAATCTTTTCAGTGGTTGCTGGGTACAGGTGATCATCCAATACCCCGGCTGCTCACCTGCCTTCTCATCAAGGCCTGAATATCCGCTAGACTTTGATGACCCCGAGACCCTACCCTGAGTGGGGCCAGGGACATCCTGGGGATGTGGTGTTGCACCTGATAGCAGCTGAGAGAGTGAAACTTGCGCCCCAGGGAAAGAAGGTGAATAGGAAAATGTCAGCTTCGGAGAACCTACTGGCAGGGCCGATACTATATTCTGTGGTGGGGGGGAGGTATTGAAGCTCCAGGGCCACGCTACAGACACAGTGCCTGCCTTGTGAATAAAAGACTCTCCCAGTGTTGCACCTGCTGCCTCCGACATTCCCAAGGGCGCAGCCTCCCAAGTGTCCTACTGCAATGAGGATGCTTGTTCCTGCCTCCCAGATTCGCTCCACTTCTTACCCCATCTGTCCTTCTCTGTAGCATCTGTGCCAAAATCTGGTTAACAATGCTTACAGGCATGGACACTCTCTGTTCCTCACTTCTTCTGTTCTGTCCTGCAGGCCACCAGCCACTCTCAGTGACCTAAAGCTTAGCAAGAATGGTGGCCACAGTATTGCCCCTGCTCCTCATCTGAAGATGAGGTCACTGATGTTGGGGTACCTAAGGGTTTGGCTGGCGTGGCTCTTTTAGCAGGCTGTTTACCCTTCGATGTGGATGAAACCTGTTTGAGAGCCATCCTCACTGCTGGCCAATAGCGCCAGCCAAAACCCAAGGAGAGACTGAATCACACTCTCAGCCCAAAAAGAAAACCCAGCCACAAAGAAAGGAATCCAGGCACACTGTCCCAACCAAACAAGGCAAACCAAATCCCACTCTCTTAGCACAATTAGCAACACTAGTTACACTTTCCCAGCCCATCAGCAGGGAATCAGGCAAAGGAGGAAGTCCCTCCACACACTCTCAACCTGATTAGCACAACTGGTCACGCTCTCTCAGGGCCAAGGCAGGGAAACACATCATAGTCTCTCAGCTCAAATGAATTATGTTACAGCCTCTCAGCCTAAATGAGCAAATCCCATCAAACTCACTCAGCCCAAAACAGAGAACAATGTCCCGCTCCCCGCCCAAATGAAATCCTGTCACACTCTCTCAGCCCAAAGACAACAATCGCGCCCGACTGACCAACAGCCCTGTGGAGGAGGGGGAATGAGAGAGAGAGAGAAAGAGGGCAAAAAAAATTCCCTGAGAGAATTCTCCTACCCCTGCAGCCAAACAATGGGGCTCTCCAACACTCAGGGGGCTCTCCAACAGGCCACTGCCCCCACCAAGTTCTCCCCAGGCCCAGTGGTCCCCTTCTCCATTGCTCCAAAAATAGCACTGAAAAAAAAACGCCACAGACATTCCTCAACCAGGTGCTGCAGGCGCCACAGCCAAAGAAAAATCCCACAGCCAAGGCTGTGCTAGCCAGCTCTCCCCAGCACCCAGGAGGCTGCATTACTGCAGCCACAACAGCCGCAGTGCTCCAAAACAGGCACAGCCATCCCCCAACCAGGCACCTGCGGGCGCCACCACAAAAATTGACCCCACAGCTACCACTGCCGTGCTAGTGGGCCTTCCCCAACACCTGAGGGTCCTGAAGCACCCCCACCACCATCGAGGAGCAGCCCAGAGAAGGGTAAGGGGCACAGCAGCCACAAAAGCCAGAGCAACTCCCCTTCCACAAATCTTTAAATGAATCTGAGCAGCTGCTGATGTGACCACCAGCTGCCTCCCCACCACTGCCAAGACAAAGGCCTGTCCAGACCAAGCCACATGGCTGGCTTTTCGGAGCTGTGCAGCAACTCCCTCCGCCCGCCTTGCCAGCCAACAAAGAGACTGGGGAGGGGGCAGCATGGCCCTAAAAGAGGGGGCTGCAGGCTCCACCTTTTCCCCGTCCCATTGTGCAACACCTGTCATGTGGTGGTTGCGTGGTCTCCCTCATGGGAGGCCAGCAAAAGCACACATCCCTCGCTATGTATGATAGAGGGAGACAGATTCTTCCTGCTTCCACCCATTATGTCTGTTGTCGCTAAGCCAGTGCAGTGTACCAACAGGATTTCAGTCTAAATCTTTGCTTATTTCATTCTTGTGTGCAAGAATGAGTACAAAAATTTTCTCCTTACTGGGCAAAAAATTGTAAGATGTAAGTTTATGTACATTGTTTACTTTTCTTTATTTTGCACTTTGTGGTTTGTTTAAAAAATTCATCCTGGCAAAAAAAATATTCTTTTTGGTGGGAGGGAAAGAAACTTGTTTTTCACAAAACAGCATTTTTTTTGCACAAAAAAGCAGTGTAAATGCCTTTTTGTACAAAAATAAGTTTTTGTACAAATGAAATTTTCATGAAAAATTTTGTGATTTTGACCATTTTTCTCATCCTTTTCTCATCAAGGACAAGAAAATGCATGAGCATGCTTTATATTTCATGTCTTTGGTGTAGGACCCCCAGTAATGTCAAAGTCAATTAACCATGTTTGGATGAATGTTTAAATCACTTGCTCTTGGGAAAACTAATTTGCTAAGCCAGTTACATCTTTATCTGGTAGCATTGTTTGCTGTGAAGAGTATACTTTGGTCTCCTCTGAGGTTAAATTGTGCATTTTAAATTCCTAGGCTGCTTATTAAATTACCAGAGCTGAACTACCAACTTAGAGTGAAAGCTACTATTGACAAGTAAGTAACCTGAAAAAATTACAACACTTTCTACTGTTACCTCCAGAGAGGCAGATTGTGAGCAAGGTATTCTCCAAAAGATACTGCTGGCATAGACAGAGTAGGCAGAGGCAGCAGCCTAAATCCAGTTGGTACTTCCAGTGTCAGTAGGACCACTGAATCAGTGGAAATTTATTGAGGAAACATTTATGGAAACTCCATTGATTCAATGGCTCTACTTTAGCTAGGACTAGTAATTGGATTTTAGCTGGCATTCAGGTTGATTGTTGGTCTTGAATTCCTGTCCACGAATGTATGGCTCTTCAGCATGCCCGAATTTTCCCTCTTTTCCTCCTTATCACAGGGAAAACTGAAACTCAATTTTTCACCATTAATTTCTGTTCGTCTCAAGGAAAGAACACTATATGGTATATGTTAAACCAAATCCTACCTTAATTCTCCTTCACCTCTTCTACTTATCCATGTTCTGCATCTAATTCCTAACATGTTAACTGTAGTTGGTGCCTGATGTTTCATTGGTATGTTTGTCTTTTTGGAATGTTGCTGAACTTTGGGAAGCAGCCATGATTTTTCTTAGATCTTCTCCTTTCTGTCACCTCTGCTGGTTTTTCCCCTAAGTTTTAATGAGTATCTTTTGCTCTTATGTACCTGGGAACTGAGGCCTAGTCTAAGTATAATCTTCAGAATCTTCCAATGTAAGATACTTAATCTCATTTCACAATTAGTATGTGCTAGAATACAAATAGTTCCGTAAAGATTGGGGAAAAGAAACCAACTAGCTTACCAAATGACAGCAGGCTTGAATGAATCATTAATATCTTAGCAGTGGTGTACATGAAAAGCTTTCCACTTCCCTGCATAGGCATAGTTTCTGTACAAAAAATCGAAACAAACTGGGTTATTTGGGTTCCCTTTGAGTTCTTTACTGTGCAAATCTAAAACTCCAAGAAGTCAGCATATTGGCCATTTCCGCACTAGCCTGTTATAGTGCTCTTATTCCACTTTCAACATCCTATGGAATCCTGGGGTTTGCAGTTTAGGGAGGGGCCTTTAGAATTCTCAGCCAGAGAGCTCTTTGGCCTCCCTAAACTAGACTCTAGAACTAAAAGAACTCTAGAACTGAAAGCAAATAGAACTGAAAGCAAATAGTGGCCTCAGCTCCACCAACAGAAGGTTTTTCACAGGAAGCCGATGGCAGATTTGCATAGGAGTCATGGTTTATTTTATTTTATTTATATCTTGCCTTTCTCTTGGCTCAAGATTCAAGGCAGTTCACAAACACTGAAAACACAACACAATTAAAAAACTAGTAATACAAAAGTTAAAAGAGCATTAAACTACATTTTTCTTTAGAACACACAGGTTGAAAACACATTAAAAACAGTTTTAAAAACATAATAAAATAGAATACACCCCCGCCTTAGTAGCTCCATCTGCTACAATAAATTAAGAAATAAATGTCTGCCCAATGAAAAGGCCTTCGCCTGCCAGCAGAAGGACGGCCAAGAGGAGGCCAACTGAACCGTCCATGGAAGGGAGTTCCACAACCTGAAAGCAGTTACTGAGAAGGTTCTCTGTTATGTCCTCATCAGACATGGTTAGGATGGTAGTGAAACCAAGAGAAAGCCCCCCCCCCAACAGATCTTAAAGCTCAGACCATCTCATATAGAGAGGTACAGTCTTTCAGATGGACCCAAGCCATGTAGGTCTTTAAAGGTTATAAGCAGGACTTTGAATTCTGCCCAGAGAGGGATCGACTGCTAGCAGAGCTGCTTCAGCAAGAGATTTATAGGCTTTTTTAGAAGAAGGAACTGGCAAAACCACCTCTGAGTATTACTTTCATAAGAAACCCCTATGAAATTTGTGGACTGCCATAAATTGACAGGTGACTTGAAGGCACATAACTAAAACTGTGTTTAGAAATACTTCAACATTGCAATATGTTCCTGGATAAATATCTGCCTTCAAATTACTAGCAATCCTGGATTTGAACCAACCAACTAAAGGAAAAATAATTTACAAGGGATAAAAAGGTGTTGTGATCTATGGTGTTCTTGTAAATTTTGAAGTGAAGGTGTTCATCATTACAGTTCCCGGAGCCACACCCCTAAGGAGGATCCAAAGAACACAGGCAACTATGTTGAATTCCATGGCAATAAAATGTTTCCACAGACTTTTTTACTAATGTTAATGGGTCCTTGCGCTTGCTCATTCAAAACTACACCAGTCCAAATTGCTTTGCATTACACAGTAGGAATAGCTCACATTTGATTTTTGCTGGGGGGAAAAAACATTCCACCCCATGAGCTACTGTAGTCAAGCTCAGAGGGAACAAAAAAAGCCCAAGTGGGATGAGAGATGATGCCATCACTCTTGTTAATCAAAAGTCCTAAGGCTAGCAACATTGTATCACTAGTTGTGAAGGCATGGACAAAATTATGTTGTGTTCTTAGACTTCTATAGAAAATGTGAGCTTACAGCTACAAACTAGTTGAGTATATACAGTTATATAATAATTACAATCAAACACAATTACAACTGAACAAGCAAACTATTGGTCATTGTAATATGGCATCAGTAGCCATAGGTTACTTCTTGCATCCTCAGGAAATACTTTAAAATGAAAGCTAGTGTTAAAGGTGCTAAGATTCAACAAAGTAGAAAAAAGGGAAAGGGAAGAACCAATAAGAGTCCAACTTTTATATTTCAAGTGTTGCTACAAGATGGGATATATAATTGTACTAAGTGCTGATTCAAATGTTGAAACCAAAAAGAGCAAATTTTCTTTGAAGAAGTCCTATTAAGGCATCTAATCCACTTGGTGCATGTTATAGCAATAGTAGTGATCCATAGTAGAAGTTTCTGCAAATAAACGATACCATATTTATCAAATATGCAATGTATGAATGCACATGTACTATTGGTAGTGATCATCTTTTTAGTTTTTGATCTATAGTAGATTTTAAACTTAGTGTTTGATTTTCTTAGGTTTGAAGTGTCTTTTAATGCCATTTTTAACTTGTTTTTGTGTATTTAAATAGAAACTTAGTTATATTGTGTTTTAATTTTTGTATTACAAAGTTTTTTTTAGTTGTTTTGTGCTTTTAAATGGCTGTATACCACCTTGGATCCTGTGCTGGGAGAAAGATGGGATAATAAATAAATAAATAAGATTAAACTTTAAACTTCTTTTCTCTTTTAAAAAGCATGTTAAAGGGGTATTTTCTGCATATGAAGATTTATATAATACATTCACATAGTGTTTTTTTGTTTGTTTGTTTGTTGTAACCCAGGAATGCTTCTACTATAAGGTAAGAAAACTTTTTTTATACAGAGCACATATTCCTTATTATTTTGCCTGTTGCTGTGTGCCTTTATTGAGATGTCTCTTCCAGCAATCGCAGATTTGTCCTTTGTGGCACTCATGTAAAGGCAATGAACATGGATGAGTCTGCAAACGGGAGTCTTTCTGTGGAATTTCGACATCTAGTAAGTCAGTACTTTATTAATAATGGCACAGGACTGGATAAGAATTACAGTGACATTGCCATCATTTGTGCACTTGTAGAACCCTTTGAAATTGGCTCAGTTTGATTAGGAGCTACACCATCATTGCCCTAAGAATGTCTCAAGAGAATTCTTCCCATCAGTGCCAGACCAAGCTTAACTTAAACGTCAAATGCAGTACAGACCTGTTAAGATGCAGATTGTTTCAGCTGGGGGGATGTAATTAATGGGATTGTGAATTTTAACAATTTTCTTTCATGCTGTCTGTGAGCCAGAGGAAAAATCCTCCCTGAAGCTGGGTTTGGAGGTAAAAAATCTCCTGTTGGCTTCAGTGGGGGTTTCATATTAAAGTAAATTCCAACTTCAAAAAAAGGCTTTTTCCTTGGAGCACAGCAGAAGGGGAGAAGGTTAAATTCTTTTTGTCCATGTTGTTTGGGCTAAGGAAGAAGACTTGAAATTCCTGCTAATATGAATGATACATGATATTAGCAAATAGCAAACAGCAAATGCAATTCAATTTTTATCAACCCCAGTTGAGGAAAGAACCCTGTTAGAAAAAACCAAGCTTAATTATTTTATAAAGCCCAAGGGATGATGGTATCAGGAATGCCATCCTGTGGAGCTCACATAGAGCTGCTCCATTTAAACCACTGCTGTGCTCCTGCAGTTGATCATCTTGGCTCCTTTGGCATGAAGCATCCCCACATTTTCCATTCAGGTCAGTCCAAAGCAGGCCTTTTTATGCTTCTCCTGTGAGCACTTTATGGCAGATTTGTTCCCAGACTACCTCAGTGCAGCCTACACATTGCACAATGCCTGGTGGAAAACCAGCTCCTAGATGCTTGGTTGGGTGGTGCAAAATATCCTGTCTTGGATCAAATGGCCTTGTCATGATGTACCTAGCAGTTGGAACAGTAGTGGCTTCTATAGAGGAGCTGATTGGATGGCACAGGAAAAGATTGCAGTGATAGCTGATTTCAGAAAGAGAGACACGTTATACTAGAGGGGCCACCACCACACAACCTCCTTTCACCACTGATATGGGAAGAAGCATCATCACCAGTAGTTGCTGGGGGTATTAGTATCAGAGGGATAGTGAATCCATTCTAATTTGTAGTCTGAAATTTAAAAGGCCGTTCCAAGATGCTGAAGCCTACCCGCACAACAGATTCCAACTCTTTTAAAGTTTGGACTAAAAAAATAGATTCATTGCTTCAGAGGTGAAGAAGCCAGCAACTGCTGCTAAATATCACTAAATTTTTGTGTGATGAAATTTTTCTTGTAATTGTTGGTCTCAATCTTTTAACTTTTTTAGCAACCAAAGGAAATGAAAGCATGTGCTGGAAGCAAGGGAAATGAGGTAGGAAGAAAGAATTACCCAATACATTCCTGGTGTGCCTTGTAGATAATTGCTTATTTCAAAAAGCAGAGGAAGGAACAAGGGGATCAGCAATTCTGGACTTGATCCTAACCAATAGAGTGGAAGTGGTCACTGGAATCAAAGTATTCAGTACTTTAGGGGGAAGTGATTGAGTAATGCTAGAGTTCAGAAGTGTGGGACAGGTCAAAGAAGAATATAGTCAAACGCAGAGCTCAGATTTCAGGAAAGTTTAATTTTAACAAGTTCAGGGAATTACTGAATGGAATTCCATGGCTAGACATGCTATAGGAAAAAGGCACCCAGCAAGAGTGGGAGTTCTTGAAGAACGAATTGCAGAAGCACAATCGTAAGCAATCCCATGGAAGAAGAACAATGGAAAACAGCTGGAAGATCAATGTGGCTGCACAGCAAACTGAAGGAGGAAGTGAAAAGAAAAAGGAGTATGTATGTAGAATGGAAGGAAGGACAAATCACCAAAGAAGAATATAGGCCCTTTTCGCACAGGCTTTCTGTCGCGCGACAGCCCCGTGAGCCTCGCGGGAGTGGGAGCATCGCTCTGCATGACGCACTCCCACTTCCGCCGCGCTCATGGGGCTGCAGCGGTGTGATCGCGGGTTTTTTGATTTTCGCCTCAAAGCGAAAATCACCCACGCTCGCACAACGCTCCCGGCGCCCACGCGCACTTACCTCCTGTGTGAAGCGTCGGGGAGGCGGCCGGGTCGCACTTCCTTCCTTCCGCCCCTGCGGAAGGAAGGGGCGGGGCGCTAGCGTGACGGATGCAACAGCCTCCTGCTTTGCACGAGCAGGGGGGGACGGATGCGACAGTCTCCTGCTTCGCGTGGGGGGGACGGACGCGACAGCCTCCTGCTTCGCCCGGGAGGGAGGGCGGCTTGCGCAAGGCTGCCGCTTCCCCCTCGTTCCTTCGCCTGCGGAAGGAACGAGGGAGGAAACGGCAGCCTCCTGGAGGAGCCTTCTCGCGCGAGCCGCCCTCCCCGCTCGCGCGAGAAGCCTCAATGCGAAAAGGGCCATAGAAGTGTAGCCCAAGCTTGCAGGTATAGTGCAAGGAAAGCTAACTCTCAAAATGAGCTGAGATTGGCTAGGCAAGCACAGAGCAAATTTTTTTTTTTTTTTTTTTTTAAAGTAGGGTTCAGATACGTTTGAGGAAAGAGAATGACCAAGGAGACAGTGGGGCCTCTGTTTGGTATGCTAACAGATCACAGTGAAAAGGCAGAACTACTCAATACCTATTTTGGTTCAGTTTTTCCCAAAAAGAGAACTGTGTACTTCCATGCAGCAGCATAGTCTTTGGTAAAGGATCTAGATTGCAAATCAAGACTCATAGGGAGTTAGTCAGGAATCACTTAGCTAATTTAAATGAGTTCATATCTTTAGGGCCAGATGAACTGCATCCCAAAGTACTGAAGGAACTTGCTTGTGTGCTCTTTGAACCCCTAAGTTGTCATATTTGAGAAATCTTGGAGAACAGGTGAGATACCAAAGGACTGGAGAAGGGCAAATATTGTCCCTCTCTTCACAAAAGACAAGGAAGATCTAGGAAACTGCAGACCAGTCAGTCTTGCCTCAATACCAGGAAAAATATTAGAATGGATTATGCAGGAGTCTGTCTGCAAGTGTCTTGGTGACAGTACAGGGATCAATAGGAGCCAACATGGGTTTGTCAAGAACAAATCCTGCCAAACTAATCTTATACCCCCTTTTTTTTTTAATGAAATCACTAGTTTTGTAGATGGTCAGGGTTCTATTTTAGGCCATTACTCTTCAACATTTTAAGCAATGACTTAGATGACGGAGTGAAGGGAAACCTTATCAAGTTTGCAGAAGACACAAAACTGGGAGGGATGGCTACTACATTGGAAGATAGGAACAGAATTCAAAAGGACCCACATAAACTAGAATATTGGGTAGAGAATAATAAAATGAAAGTCGATAAGAGACAAATGCAAAATTCTACATTTAGGCCACAAAAATGAAATGCACAAGCATAGGGATATTTGGCTCAGTAGTATGACATGTGAAAAGGGCCTTGGGATTATCATTGATCATAAGTTCAGTATGAGCCAGCAGTGAGGTGCTGCAGCAAAGAAGGTGAATGCTCTTTTGGCTGGCATTAATAGAAGCATAGTTTCCAAGCTGAGGAAAGTAATAGTTTCACTATATTCTGCACTGGCCAGACCTCATCTAGAGTACTGCTTTCAGTTCTGGGAGCTCATTTTAAGAAGGGTATAGACAAGTTGGAGCAAGTTCAGAGAAGGGCAACAAGAATGATAAAAGATACAGAGAACAAAACATACGGGGAAAGGTTGAAGGAATTGGGATACGTTTAGCTTGGTGAAAAGAAGAGTGAAGGGTGCCATGATTGCACTCTTAAAATACTTCAGGGGCTGCCTACAGAGCAGAAGGGCAGCCTGTTAACATCTTCTGCCTCAGACAGTAGGACCAGGTCTAATGGTTTGAAGGGACAGGAAGAGTGGGTTTTGATTGACAGTAAGAGCAGTTTGGCAGTGGAACCAATTGCCTAGAGAGGTGATGGGGTCTCTTTCTCTGCGTGTCTTCAAAAAGAAGCTGGACAGCTACCTGCTGGGGATCGTTAGCTGGAGATCCTACACTATATGCCCATGAGGCCTCTTGCAACTCTATGATTCCATAACTCTGTAACGGCAACTGTTTTGAATGAACCCATCAAGGCATAGAATATAAGAATAAATTTATCATCTGTCCTAAGTGTGACTCCTGAAACTGTGGCAGGCAGGTATAATGGCATGAATCTTTAGGAGCAGGTTTCCCAAAACTGTAGTATGCAATAATGGAATTTAATATACTATTATTATATATTTTCTTAAAGGTTAAAACATTCAGTCAAAACTTTGGGGGGAGGCTTGGAATGAGCAACTGCAGTCAAAATGTTAGGGTGATCTGTTTGCAGCACAAGAACATTGTCAGTGTTCCCAGAACCCCTGTTTTACTTCCCAGCTCCCACTGGCATTAAGTAGAACATTAGGGCTCCCCCTTCTGGATAAATCACTTGCTTTGAACAGTGAAGACTCACAGTAAGAAAATGCATTGCAGCATGCTCACCTCTAGCTAGGCCTAAAAACTGTACCACATCTTTTTTGATCCTGGAAGCTAAGCAGGGTCAGACCTGGTTAGTTCTTGGATGGGTGACCACCAACAAATACTGTGTGCTGTAGGCAAGTTTAAGAGGAAGGAACTCCTCTGAATAATCCTTGCTTTAAAAATCCTATGAAATTGATGAGGTGATCATAAGACAGGAGACTTGAAAGCACACACAAAGATACACAGATGCTCTATTTGAAATCAATCCACAATATTTTCTGCACAATAGTCCAGGAATCCCGAGTTTCGTCTACATGGCATTCTGTTCCTGAATGTCCGTTTGTGGCTGCCCCCAGCTTTTGCCATGAAAACAAGATATAAACTGTGCACAAAGAAGCAGGGTATTACAAAGGATGTTAGCAGGCCTTGGCCAAAAAAAAAACAAAGGCAGACACCCTGGTCTGGGAGTTTAAAGTTATGTCTTAAAAGAGTTGCCATAATTGCCCATGAGAGGTTTTTATGTTTAAGTCTTATCCAGATAATCTTTTGAAGTTGTGAGTTGTCAGTGGTAAAACAGCAACAGCAGAAGACCAAATTGTTTCATACTCTTCAAACATGTGGTCCCATGGGTGCATCCAGAAGATTTCCTCCAGGTTTTCAGAAGAAGAAAGAGATGCTGAATAAGTCATTTCCACTGGGTTTAATTACCAGAAAATAAGATTTTGACCAATCTCCAAAGCAACCTTCATAATTTTAAAAACAGAAGAGCCCTGTTGGTTTCTTTCTGTTGAGAAAACAAAGAAAAAAAAACACCAAACAATTTTATTTTTTACAATATTTAGTGTAAGTTTAATAACATATACATTTACTTATACTTTAAACAAATATTATTCAGGTGATGCAGTCACACCTAGTATTTACAGATTATATTTTGGAAGTTGAGAAACATCAGAAGTAAGCACAAGGATGCCTAAATTCATCATTGCTGTTTGTTTTTAACACATTTAATCTGGTTTTCTAAATATAACAGAAGTGTGATCTTGTAATATTATGTCTTGTTTGAATTAGTAGCCAGTCCTCTCAAGTTCAGTGTCCAGCATGTGTTTCAGAAACTAAAAACTGTATTTCTTCTGTCTAGGGTCCTCAAATTGTCACTGAAGAATTACACTCCATCACTTTTGAAACACAGGTCTGCCTATATGGGCTAACGATAGACTTGGAAGTAAGTGCTATCTGTCTGTCTTTGTTGGGGGAAGTAAATGAAAAAAGAAGCTTACCAAGAAACAGTCCCTATTGCTCAGTAGCAAATCCTCTATATTTCTCTCTCTATACACACACACACACACACACACACACACATAAATAACTCTACTAATTATTTATATTATATTTTAAAAAACAAACCTGTGCTAAATAACTGAAAGGAAAATACAGACATCACTATCCATTTTTATTTCCAAAAGTCAATAAACAATAATAAACAACAAAAATAATAAACAGTAAACAACAAAAAT
Organism: Ctenosaura bakeri; assembly: GCA_948474755.1. Taxonomy (NCBI): domain Eukaryota; kingdom Metazoa; phylum Chordata; class Lepidosauria; order Squamata; family Iguanidae; genus Ctenosaura; species Ctenosaura bakeri. The sequence goes on from CAOLHI010001671.1 coordinate 301,363, forward strand.
AAGTTAAAGCTGAGCAAACATTTTATGTATCCTCTTCTCCCATTCTTTAATCCAACTCTCTCAATATAGAAAGGTTAGATATCAGCAAAACTTCTGTTTATTTACTCCTTGACAGTAAGGACTAGCTTCCCAGAAATTTCCCAGAACAGTTGTTACGCCCTGATTTTAAAATGCTTTCCTTTAGAGCTTTGTAAAAGATACTTTTACTGTCAGTATTTGTTGTTCTTCTTATTTTTTGCTGTTTTATATTGGACTGGATTTTGTTAGGTGTGCTGCTCTTGGAAAAGGGGGGGGGTTTGCCCTTAAAGGAACCAAGAAATACTTCTACTAATAGCCACTTGTTTTCACATTTTGCTTAAACTTATGTAAACTTATCTTGGGTTGAATCCAAACTTTGAGCAGACTTACTCATATTTGGAGGGTCTGCTTTAAATTTTAACAGATCTGAGTTATGCTTATGTACTGTTTTGCTGGAGAGAAAGAGATTCCTCGTCGTCTCATACACATCACTATAGGTGAATTCTGGAAAACATTATTTGTTATAGAGATCCTTGAGGATCTCTAGCTAGTCGCCGTCACCCTGAAATGCTAAACTAGACAGCCTCTTTGGCCCTCAAGGTTTTTTGGTATACAGTTATGTTGTTAATGCAATTTGTAAAATTCTGTTCCAGGTGGTGGCATAAAATCCATGTTTTAAGAATCATTGTAAGGAGGGAATATCTGTTCAAACCCTTGAACATGCTGTCTTGTAATCCAGTGAGAGTTTTGTGGCCTGCATGAAGGCTTGTCCACTCAGCTGTGTTCTTAGGACCAGCTCTACTGTTGGATAAAGTGAGGCCACTACCAGTGGCAGATTTTGGAAGTCAGCTATAAAGTGTTAGCTGTGTCTCATATGTTCTGCATTGCATACCCTGATGTCTTCAGGTGTGGTGGGAGATGTGTTCTCATCATCAGTGTTGCGGATAGATTCAGAAAGCCTGTCCACTCAGATTTTGTACCTAGAATTGGAGGGATAAACTCCATTTTTTTGCCTTAGGCAGCAAAATGTCTACATGATTTCTTGTTCAAGAAAGTTCCTTCATGATGAGGTATTTAGCTGCCAGAGTCTGGGGGAATCACACTGCCTTCCTGTGTGAATTCAGAGGGCTATCTCCCGCCACTGCAATTCCTACCTCCACCATTCAGTTAAAAAAAAATTATTTTAACTAAAAATGCCCTCTCCATAGACATGGGAGACATTTTTAATGATAAATAAAAAGTTGTGAGCTACATCTTCCCCCCCCACCACATACCTGTCTTACCACTTATTAATTAACCCGTACTTCTCTTTCTTACCTGCAAATTTAAGTAATCTGCAAAAACATAAATATCTAGCTGAAAATGAAATATACCTATTTATATACTTAATCATCATTCGTTTTGGGTGCAGAATTTGCTTAAGGAGGGGGTTAGCACAAATAGCCCTTTATGAAGAATCTAATGGAGAAATTTGGGCTCTAAGAATGCTAGTTGCTTGGAAAAATCTCTGAGTGTATTACCTACAGTCCTACATTTTGTTTACAGCATTTTCCAGACAATCTAAAGGTACCACTAACGTATTAATTTTAGAACTGTAGCTTTAAACTGTAGGCCACTCACCATATACTTCCTCAGGCTGGAGGACCTAAAGAACCGCAAGGTAACTTCAAGATTGGACTTCTGTAATGCACTGTACATTGGTCTACCTCTGTACCAAGTTTAGAAACTTCAATTAGTGGAAAACATGGCAGCCAGAATGGTTACTGGTACCTCTAGGAGTGACAATATTACAGCTATAATAAAATCACTCCATCGGCTGCCAATAACTTTCTGGGCAAGGTACAAAGTGTTGGTTGTTATCTTTACAGCCCTACATGATTTGGGTCCAGATTACCTACAGGATTGCCTTTTCTCATATAATCCGCCCCAAACACTCAAGGTCTACTAGGGGACATTTACTTCAGTCAGCCAGCACCAGGCTGGCAACTATTAACCACAGGACTTTTTCATCAGCTGTCCTCAAATTGGCCTGCTGGAAGAGATGCAACAGCTGGATATGTTGTCTGCATCTCAAACAGCATTGAAGATCAAAATCTTCCAGCAGGGCTATCCAGAAGGTTTTTAAATTGTGAATTGATTGTTTTTAATATATATGCTTCTTGAACTGATGTTATGTTCCTTTAACTGATTATGTATTTTTAATTGGTACCCGTGTTTTTATCTGTGTTATTGTGATGGAGTATGGGGGAGTGGGATCCTCAGTGGTGGAGAGATGTCCAGCAACAGGTTGCCAGGCAACCAGAATAGCCACTCCAGGTGGGCAACCCAGCCCATTAGTGGGAAGGTAGGGTTGATATCCTAGGAGAGAAATACATATATGGAAGGCACGCTACCATAGATCGTTAAAGAGGATCTAAATAACAACTGAAAATCTTTACCCTTTTTACCTGAAGTTGGTATTTAAAGAGAAAGGGAGAGCTGTATAAAGTGGCAATGCATGGTTCCATACCAGTCTGTAAGGAGAAAATGCAGACTTTGTCACAGTTATGTATCTGTTTGTTGCTGTTTTTAAATTTGTTTTTCCAGAGAGAGAGAGACAGGTAATAACTAATAAATAGGTAGGTAATAACTAAATAAATTAATAAACAAAAAATAACTACTACTACTACTTAGTCTTTACTCATTAATACTGACATCAGTTATATATCTTTTCCACCAGACGAGTTCTTTACCAGTGGTGATGATTTCTAATGTCAGCCAGTTGCCCAATGCTTGGGCTTCTATTATTTGGTATAACCTATCAACAAATGAATCTCAGGTATGTTTTGTATAGCAAATTTTCAATATTTTTTCATTAATTAAGTATGATTACATATGATTTCATTAATTATGTATGCAAAGTATCTTTCCAGGGATGTTATCTTTTGACCTGAAACTACAGATATAGGTTGGAATTCAAAATTTTCTTAAGTGTGGTGGAGTCCAACCATAGGTTGCTCCATTAGAATTAGAATTTTTGCTGATTTATCTTTTATCTTGTAGATCTCAGCATTTCTTTCTATACTGTTCTGGAGGCCCCCCTGACCTTGCAATGCCACTTTTCAAGTGTATGAGAGGAATTCCATGAAACCAGTGGACTTGCATTCTATTTGCATACTAGTGCATATTTACATATTTTCTATTGCACATTTCTTCCAATATATTCATTTTTATATATAGTCTTCCTTGGAGGCAAACATGACTTATATGTATGCATTTAATGTACGCATATTTGTAAGCAATTTTCCAACACATAATGCATCTTTGTGTTTCCTTATATATATGTGCTATAGACATTTTTTTATAATTTGAGAATTGAGTCACAAAATTCAGAAATGTGTGAATGCCAACAGTTGAATGTATTTTAGTACATGCATACCAGTTAGAGAAGTGTGACTTAGATGGTTTCATTTTAAAATGTGAACCAAATGAGTTGCTTTCTCTCCCATTCCTATTTCTGACAGGAGTATTTTTGAATTAAATGTGTGTGTGTGTGTGTGTGTGTGTGTGCATACTGTAAATTTAGGAGAAAGATATACATACATAGTATACATACATTGTATATCCCTGCCATATTACCCATAATATGTAGGAATGCTAAATTTCTTTGGGGGCAGGAAAGCTGCATAATTGTTCCTGGGTTTTTCTGGGTCACATATGTGCATATGAACATGGTCAAAAGAAGTCATAGATTACTCCCACATAGACGTGGATATATGCAACATATGTACAACACAGCCAATAATACAAGGTCATCACCTAATTCAACATATCTCAAAAGAACAGGTTAGTAAGCAAAAATACAGTAATATACAATAATTAGTAATAAACAAGTTTACAATTAATGAAATGGCTATGCATTGTCTCCTTGAAAAAATCCCAGAAAAGCCAATTCTGTATAAGGTGGTAAAACTTAAAAAAAAAAAAATCAACTTGGCAAAGCCACAGACATTAGTTTACAATGGTGCAGTACCACAGAACATAGCAGTGATAACATAAGCAGTAAATTAAAGGCTTCCTATAGCAGTTGACTGGGGGGAAAGCCTTTGAAATGTTTGCAAAACCTTTGCTCTTTTCAGAGCCTCCAAGATCACTTACAACACTACAGAAAAATAACAAAGGTAGCTAAGAAACTGTGTTAATCTTTATTTGACTGCAGAACTTGGCTTTCTTCAACAACCCACCATCTGTTGGCTTGGGTCAATTTTTGGAAGTACTGAGCTGGCAGTTTTCATCATATATTGGCCGTGGGCTCAATTCTGACCAACTTGGTATGCTGGCAGAAAAACTTACAGGTAGGAACCATGAAGATACAAAAAACTCATCTCACCTTTTGAACTGCAAACTATGTAAGTGAATCAGGTGTAAAACACTCATCATTTCAGACCTTTCAGCTTTCCTTCCCTGATGGGCAGCAATGTGAAATGCTCACTAAACTGTAGATGGTGCTTGTTTTTTTAAATAATCTGTCCTTGGATGGTTTTTCTTAACTAAACATTTTGTTGGCCTCCCATTTACTGGGCTTTCATTTATTTTCTCATAACATTCTAGGACAACAAGTTATCTATAATGACCATCAAGTTTCCTGGTCAAAATTCTGTAAGGTATGTTGTGTTAATGTATTTCAAAACAGTGCTTTCCTCCTTATTTGTGTTTCAGTATGGGTCTAGTCATGTTGCATGATAGGCTGTTTCCATACGATAAGTCTGTTCCCAAAGCCAGTTCAGTCTTTGCATGCAACTTCAACATATAACATTGCTAAAGCAAATGCAAGTAAAATGGGTGGCATAGACTGGGAGGAAGCCATGCTTCATTGGCAGGTTCTTCACTGATAGACCCACACACCCAATGAAGTTTTAATTTAAATTGACGGATGAATGAATGGATAAACAAAAGAATCCACAGAGATCACCAGTTGAGTGCTGTGAGGCAAGGGATTTTTATATATATATGATATACAAAGTATTATTGTATCACAGAACAAAATATCCAGTTGTTTAACAATGAGAGCTATTGACAATTTGTTCAACAGGTTTTCGTTTCAAATTTATCTTATATATAAAATAGTCTGATCTTCATCCATAAGTAGATATCTTCCTTTGGTTCCATATAAACTCAAGTATACCAAATCATTTAATTATTCACTCAAATTTCTTAAAGAGTATAACTATAAAATATCTGCAATTTAAGTCCAGTTTTAATCTGTAAAAGTCTCTACCACTAGGTTTCCCCATCTGTTTCTTAAATATTGTATTAAAGGGTCCCATGTTTTTATAAGTGGTCCCAGCAGTGTTCCTCTTACTAAGGCAAATTATTGGTTACAGTCATATCTAAGAGTTTAATTAACCAGTCTTCCTCATTAGGTATATCAAGTTGTTTCCAGTTCTTAGCATATATAATTCTAGCAGCAGTGGTTACATAAAATAACAGTTTCCCACATTTTTTTTTTCAATTTTCTCATCTATCATACTCAACAAATATAATTCTGGTTCCATTTGTAATTTTATGCCCAAAATTTTCTCTGTCTCCAAGTGGATTGTTTTCCAATATCTTCTGGCCTTGGAACAATTCTACCACATATGGTAGAATGTTCCTTTTTCATCTTTGCATTTCCAACATTTATTGTCAATTTTTTTATACATTCTCGCCAATTTATCAGGAGGTAAATACCATCTTAGATACATTTTATAAACATTTTCTTTTATATTTTGATTGGCAGTATATCCTATATTCTTTTTCCATTTTTTTCCCATTTTGCATGTTCAGTTGGGTGGCCTATATTTCGTGCCCACTGAATCATAGATTCTTCAATAGTTTCTTCCTCAGTCTCCCACGTAAGAAGCAATTTGTATATTTTGGATATCAATTTCAATTTATCTTCAAATATTATCTGGTCAAATTCCATTCTTTCAGTTTGAAAACCATTCAAATTCTTCTCAATCTTCCACTTTTCTTTTAATTGCCTATGAAGCAGCCAATGACATTTTAATCCATCTTCTCTAAGTTCATCCTGTGTTTTATACTCCACTTCATTTCCATTTATCTTTGTCAAATCTTTGAATGTTATCCATCTTCCATAAAATATATTTTCTTTTTTGTAAAAAGCTTTGTAAGATAAAAGCCACATAGGAGTTTTAGGATATAATCTCATTCTGTATTTTTTCCAGATCTTCAATAGTTATTTTCTTATGTAATGGTTATTAAATTCACTATGTATTCTATCTTTATGATATCCAAAGTAGGAATATCACCCAAATGCCAGTCCTTCAACTTCAATAGCTTATCTTTATCCAACTTGATCCATTCCTTAATCCATTCTAGACAGCAACAGTGGTAGCAGAGCTGTAAACTTAGAAGTCCCAAACCTTCCCTTTCTTTGATGTCACACATCATTTTATATTTCACTCTGGGTTTTTTCCCTTCCCAGATAAAATGAAGGATGTCTTTTCGCCAACTATTAAATACACTTTCATTGATAATCACTGGGATTGTCTGGAATAAAAATAAGAGTTGCAGGAGGATTGACATTTTGATTGTAGAAATTCGACCCAAAAAAAGATAAATTCAATTTTTTCCATCTCTGAAGATCATTTCCAAAGTTTTTCATAGTTGTTCTTAAATAAATCTGAGTTTTTCTTTGTCAAATATATTCCCAAATATCTTACTTTTGTAGATTGCATATCCTGATTTTTGGGTTAATTCTTTCTCCGCTTCTTTATTTATATCCTTTGTCAGTAAATTTGTTTTCTCTTCATTTACTCTCAATCCAGAGATTTCTCCAAACTCTTTTAAAACTGTTTTCAATTCTTCAGTGCTCTCAATCAGATCCTCTAGTATTATAGCTATGTCATTGGCAAAGGCTCTGATCTTATACTCCTCATCTTTTACTTTGACTCCATGAATCTTATGTTTGATTTAACATTTATAATCAATGTTTCTATAGCTACTAGGAATAATAAAAGAGAGATCGGGCATCCTTGTTGAGTGCCTCTAGTAATGTTTTTATGAAAAAAAATTAGAGAGTTACAAGAATCTTTTGCAAAGGGCTAATTACAATTCATTATGTTTTCTTTTAAAATATGCTGGAACTGCCTATGGGGAAAAATACATATTCAGAAGATAACACGATCATATGTGGGGAAAATCTCTGTGTTGCTTATTACTGAATACATAATTTACAAAAAAAATTGGATAGGTAGGTGGAATCATTTGATTCTGTATTCCATCATTTCTCTGCTCTAGAAGAAGAACAATGAAGAGATGGGCTGTGCAAATTTTGGACCTGCTAGGGAACATACATATTTATTCTTGTTTATCAAAATATTTATATCTTGCTGTATATTGTGTCTCTTCAGAATAAAACTAAATGAATAAATAGATCACTACTTTCTTTAAAATAATACTAACTTCTGTAACTGTATATCTAATTTGCTTTATAAACAGGAGCACTTGCCTGGTAAATCATTTACATTTTGGGTATGGCTTGAAGCAATCTTGGAGCTAATTAAAAAACATATTCTTCCTCTTTGGATTGATGGGTGAGTACATCAGTTGGCTGTGAAGAAGGCTGTTCATCTTTTCTTTTTATCAAATAAGTAGTACCACCACTGGGAGCAGCCCAACACAATTTAAGGACTTTTAAGTCCCATGATTTCAATGAATTAAGCATATGCAGAAATAAGGGGAGGTGGTACAAGGACAATTCAGCTTCAGACAAGATAGCTGAGATGGTCATTCAGACTTCTTTCCCCACTTTGTGCTCTCTAGGCATGTTAAACTAGAACTATTGTCATTTCCAGCTGACGTTGGTCATGATAGCTAAGGATCCTGGGAATTTTAGAACAAACCACCTGGAGGATGCCAGATTGGAGAAGGTTGATAATATTTTCTGCCATCCTTGTTTCTTGCTACCTCAGCCTGCATATCAATTGCAAAAGGCTTTGCACAGTGTAGTTGCTTTAACACGGTAGTTGTGTTATCCAAAATGTGATATCTTGGGTGTTTTTCAGTACCTTGATTCACACACAAAATGGCAAATACAGTCAATCCCATTCTTTTTGTCATTCAGGGTGGACTAGAGGATAAGGCTTGGCTACAAGCATGTATGGACATACAGCTATCATTCTTTTTCCTGCATTTTACAGATGTGTTATGAATTCTGTGAGCCTCCGCAAGTATTTTGCTTATCTCAGTTGCTGGGAACTGGAGCCAAACCATGTATAATTCTATCTTTTGAGAACCTGAAACTTTAAAACCAAAGCAGAGAGTTTTGAATGTGATTGAAGAAGCAGTGTCAGGAAAAGGAGGCTGGAATTCACTATGGCAGTTATGAATGTGTGACTATCTTAGTTATGCAGCTACACAGAATCTCCTGATCCATCCATCCCCATTTCAATTTACTGGGTAGCAGCTACTGCGATCAATGGGGGTCTGGTCCCCTATTGATCAAGAAGCAGTTGATCTATGTTTCCACCTCCTCCTGTGAGCAATCTCTGTTATGACAGCCAGAAGCAAGTCCCCTGTTGCAATTCCTCCTCACACCAAATGTTGCTTCCATAAGGGGTGGGTTAGTGGGAGCATCAGTCAGCTGATTTCCAGTCAACAGGGGAACAGAACCCCATTGATCACAGCTGCCACTGCCCAGTCAGTGCGGACTGAGGGACTTTCACTGTGTCCCTCCATGTCCTCTAAACTAGCAAATATGTAGGGATCATGAATATGAACCAGTCATGTATGCATAATTCAAGGTTGTGCATTTGTAACTGTCTAGTGAATTCTGGCTGGAGTGTTTAAGAACACTTCTTTTTTTTTCTCCTATTTGCCCTACTAGGAAGAAAATACAGTTATTTTATATGTTGTTTTCCAATTCCAGCAAGATTAATTGCTAGGGAGAGGGTATTTAAAGTGGTGAAACATTGGAGGAAGCATAGTCTACTAGTGTGTTCAGAATACGACACTGACTGATCCTGTATAATAAGCAGCTTAACTGTGTTATATTATCAGTTCTTTGAGACAGCTGAATAACATTTTGCCAAGTTAAATGCTTGGTGATTTCCAACAGGCATGTGTTTACATAAAGTTGCGTTTCTTCTCTGGTTCATTTACAGATGTATTATGGGATTTGTTAGCAAAGAGAAGGAGCGAAGTTTGCTTAAGGACAAGATGCCAGGGACATTTTTATTGAGATTCAGTGAAAGCAACTTAGGAGGGATTACCTTTACATGGGTATCCCGGTCAGAAAATGGTAAGTACTGTATTTTAAGAGTACCAAACGCTTCACTCTATCCCTCAATGAACAGAAGCAGCAGTATGGAACTTGGAAGCCAAAAGAGAATTGTGCACACTTGTGACCTTTCCACACACACACCCTTTTTATACATGCTGAATTGCCAGTGCCAAACTACTTTTTCAACTTGCAGTGTTCCCAGTGTCATTAATTCTTGTGACAGGGCTTACTTTTTTTTTCTCTCAGACTGGTATGGCAGCTTCCCAATCTGATAAGGCTAGGCTGCTCTGACACTCAAGATAGCTACACCCCCTAGAATGCCATTACAGTCCTTTTTCATTATTAGAAGTAAACATACAGAATAAATATTGCTGTTGACTGTTGCATTTTGTTGTCATAGTTCTCTATTAAAAAAACAAAACAAAGAGATGGTGTTTGTGTTATCACAGAGACTTCAGCATCAACTTCCACACCAGCAGCAACAATTTATTCCCACTCAGATGACTTTTTTAAAAAAAATAAATCTGGATACATCACACCTAAAATAACAATCTGAAGAGATTGCATGGTTCTATGCTTGCAGTTTGTACTGTGTTCCTTGGCCATTCCTCCCATTCATTCCCTAGCCCTGTTTAAATTATGACAATGGATGAAACATCAGAGGAGGAGAAAGGAAAACAAAGGAGAACAGAAGAAGCAATGGGCTTCCTGGAAAAAGCATTAATGGAACAAATCTGGATGCTCGAAATATAGGCGCATGTCATTGTGGTCCCCAAACAATGTATTGATTTGTCTGTGGTATTTCCAGGCTGGAACTTTCTTGATCAGTTATGATTGCATAATGCCTGGCTACACAAGCATAACTAATTTTTTGGACATTGTGCATGAGATATCCACTATCTCCTTGTGCAACACTTTCTTCCAGCTGTGCAACTTCATCCCCAACCCAAATGTCCACTGATTAGCCTTAACTTCCTGGTACCATTGCCTAGGTGGCTGCCATTGTTAGCCCTCCTCCGGTGTAAGTACACTGCCACCATACTTCCAGTATATGTATGCTGGCAGAGCTTTACCCTTGGCCTGTAAGTCAAAGAGGTAGAAGGTAGAATCACAGAGCTGGAGGAGACCAGAAGGGCCATGCAATCCAACTTCCTTTTATATTTTTATAATAACTATGGATATAAAAGAAGTACAGTTGTACCTGATACAGATCTCTTCTAGACCAGATACTGCACAGTAATCTTCTATGTAGCAAATTTTGGGGGATCCTTTAGCTGTTAAGGAAAAGGATGGATCCATGCCATATTCTTAATAGGACAGCATTTGTACACTGAACATTCATTTTTTTCTTAAATCCTGCAAAAGATTATCTGTCTTCTTATTAATACTTATGCTCTCTCCACAGGGGAAGTGACTTTCCATTCTGTCGAACCATATAACAAGGGTCGTTTAACAGCACTGCCATTTGCTGACATTTTACGAGATTACAAAGTTATTATGGCAGACAATGTTCCTGAAAACCCACTGAAATATCTTTATCCAGATATCCCCAAGGACACAGCCTTTGGGAGGCATTACAGCTCTCAGCCCAGTGAAGGTTGGATATTGTTGTCAATACCTTCCCTTGTTAAGATTTCCTTCCCACAGTGTTACATTTGAAAGGAAGCAGTGTTAATCTAAAAAATGGAGTGCTTCTTTTCATTAATAAAATCACATGTGACCCATCCAGATATTATCACTGCACATTGCAGCATCCACAGCAGTTCACAATTGAAATGATGTCAAAAATAAACATGTATTTTAAAACCAGCAAAGAAGGAAAAACAGAAATTATTTTGGGAAAACAATTCAGCAGTCAATTGAAACGAAAGTGTTTTCATCTGGCACTAGAACAATGAGGAAACAGGGCAGATGTATCTCTCAGGCCAGGCTGTCTGGATGTACTGCCAACCAGATTTCTGTCATTAGGAAAACACAGTGAAGATAATGTCTCAATAAACTGAACGAATGGATGGGGTAGACAATGTTTTAGATCAGTGCTGGAGAACATGTGACCCTCCTGACAATGTTGTACTATAGTTTTCATCAGCCATAGTCAGCATACAAAGGATGGTGCAAATGGTAGTCAGCAACATCTGGAAGGCCACAGACTCTTTAGTCCTGATTTAGGTACCCTGAGACTAAACTGCTTAGAAGATGAGGGGCATTATTATACCAGTAGTAGCTTAATTTCAATGAAAGCAGATAAAGATACACAATATATGCAGATGAATACACACAATAATGATGCTGTATCTTTGTGTATACAGCACAATATCTTGTGTATACAGCACAGTCTTATGCCTGCCCTCAAATGTCCAATTGAAGTCAACTGAATTCTCAGGAAAATTGGTATATCATTTTACCCCCAATTCCTAACCCCACCCAAAAAATTATGTATATGTTTAGCAGGTATAGAAAGATAAAAGGGGGAGGGGACATAACAAGAGGAATGAACTACCCATGGCAAATGCATATAACAGCCCTTCTCATAGTATTTTTCTCTAAGATTGCCCATAGAGGTGGCAGATTTGAGTGTAAGGACATGGGGTAGGGAAAATGATGGTATACTACCGTCCTCATATTTGGGAAGAAAATAGTGGGGTAAATAGGTGGGCAGGCTGTAGTATCTTTTGAAGGAGTAAAAGATCAACAGGGAAAGGTTTAAATATTGCTGTCGATTCTTCTGTTCTGTTGAAAAACAGAAGAGACAGAGAAAAAAAGAATGGAATGGAAAAGGGCAGAAGTTACAGTCCCAGAATGTAGTTTATTGCTTAGACAAAAGTTTGGGTTTCATTACATGTCATGTGTAGTTTGCTCCCAAGATGAATTTTCAAACATACGACTCACTTCCCTTAAGTAACAAAAGTTAAACAAATCTGTTATTAGTGAATGGTCAGAAAGGATGTGAAAATCTCTTAAAATTATAGAAACAGAGCATGAGGTGGAAGAAAAAGGTTTAATAAGTTTAGGGTAAAATGTATCAAGCTGTGATTCCAAATATGGAGAATGTTGCATAATAAATTGATTAACTGAATACAACTTTGCTCACTTGGATCATTAACTGGATAGTTTTACCTTGATCCTGAGATCTCTTCCTCGGTACAACGGTGGTGAGAGCACTGTAGACACAACACATGGCTGTTCTGTATAGAATTCCACTGTGTGTAGAACAAAAGAACATAAGAGAGCAAGAAGCTGTTTCTATAAAATCAGAATTGCTGCTGATCTAGCCCAGGACTGTCTACACCAAATGACAGTTGCTCTTTGGGGTCTTAGGTAGAGATTGTTGACATCACATTGTAAGCTGATCCTTTTGAAAAATGGGAATGCCAAGCACTGAATTTGGAAACCTTTTCATTTAAAGCAAAGGTTCCTCTTCACAGTTTCTACTGCCTACCGTCTTCCATGAAGCTCAGATTCATGTGCACCATGAAGTGGCATCCCATTGCATATTGAAAACTACTGAGTGGATCTAGTTCTCATTGCAGATTTAATGTGCATAATGTCCAATTTTGTTCAACTTTTAGTGCCAAGACCTACAGAAGGAGGAACCAAAGGCTACGTCCCCTCTGTATTTATTCCAGTCTCCAAAATGTGAGTAGTCATCATTTATTCATCTTTGTGTGGAAAGTCTGGCAAATCAGTGCTCTGGGAAGCTTATTGTTTTTGAATGAGGTGAAATTCCTTGCTCTGCTATGTTTCAGCATCTACTGCTTATAATAGCCAGGGCTCCCTCAAGCTCAACTGACAAGGCAAATCCACTATTTGGAAATAAATACTTTTACTATTTATATTGTTTGAAATAGGCATTACAAAGGACTGAGCTTCATCATGCAATATGTGAAGTAATAATGTAGAAAATGCTCACATGCTTCTCCCTTACCACTGCACAGATCTGATTCACTCTGAACATCTAGGACTGGGGGAGGAGTTTTTAGGCCAAATTGCATGGCTTTATAGCATGAGGGAGGATTGTGTGGGCTGTTTGTCTCCTCCCATCTGGTTGGGTGCTCCCACCCAGGTTGTCACTTCTGCCACCAATGCTACCAAAATTTTTGCTGCCATCCCAGAAATTCTGTAGGAGGCTTAGTGCATGGGAAGTGCTCAACTTGTTTCCTGGAAATGCTGTTGAGAAACAAGACTTGTGCTTCTTCTATGCAAAGAGCTTAGAAGTTAGAAGTTGCAAGCCCATTGTTACCTGTAGCTAGTTACTATTTGGGGTAATAAAGTTACATTTTGATAAGTAAGAGCAAATTCATAATGCATTACAATTTCTAAGTATTTTCAACTTTAGAATTTTTTCAACGTTTATGCTATTCCTTTATCAGTTCTAAGAGAATTCTCTCTAAAAATGTGACAGATCATTATGGAAGAGTAACAAGAAATTATAGGGCTATGATTGTGTAGTGTGAATGGGCCCCTGGTATGAATAAACTACTTAGGAAGCCTTTTGGTCATGACAGACATTACAACAGTGTCTCATTCTCTTATTATTAAATAACATGCTGCATCACAGATTTTCTGCCATGTATGATTCATTAAGGATATCATTTTTGTCTGTTTGTTCTTAAGTCTGAACGATTCAACAGACCCACCTTCACCATCAGACCTTCTCCCCATGTCTCCCAGCGTCTATGCTGTTTTGAGAGAACACCTAAGTCCTACTGTAATGGAAACTGCTGTACGTTAACAGGTTATTTTTTAACTTACAACCTAATGCTAAGCAAACAAGGGACTGGTGTGGGAAAAGTAAACAAATCGTTGCTAGACGCTGCCTGAATCATGAAACACTAAAACTGGGTTCCATTGCCATTCACAAAATAATAAGTATAGTGTTACCATTTGCTAGTAGCCACTATTAGAACCAGCATGGTTCTGAGAGTTGGACTGTGACCCTAAAGACCAGGATTCAGTTCCCCACTCAGCCATGGAAACCCACTGGATGACTTTGAGTGTGTCACACTCTCAGCTAGAAAACCCCATGATAGGTTCACTTGAGGTTCACCATAAATTGGAAACAATTTGAAGGCACACAACAAGAACAACAAGGAGCTACTTGTTAGGTAAGGTAAATTTAGGAATATTTTTATTGGAATACAGATGGTATTGGTGAAGCATCCTTACTTAGACTTGCTTTATGTTTATCTACTCTAAAAGAATAGGCTGTTTTGAAGTGACAGTTGCCTTTTAAATAAGTAAACTTAAATCAAAATGGAGGCAAGAGAATGAAATGCTATGTGCAAAACAGAGGGCTGAGTTAGTCCCATATTTGTTTGGTCCCAGTTCTCTAACAGCTTCTTAAGGAAGAGATGGTCAGCAGGTGGATAAAAGTTGGTGAGAAAAATAAGAGTGAAAAAGTTAAAATCTCTTAAAATATTTAGCAGGCCATAGACCACTCGGTTTCCAAATTAAATCCTTGCTGTAGCTCTAAAGAGCTCCTCGTGTAAATACACCTGTGAATTCATGTTTGCTGCCCTAAAGTTCCAGAAACTGTTCATTTAATAACCAAGGATCCATGTCTATCAGATTATGCTTCAAGTTGCTCTGTAGTTAAGCAGCTGTCTGGGGCAACTGAATAATCTGCAATTTTAACCAAACCTCTAGTGCCTATATTTTATTCTCATTGACAAGCAGGTCTGTGTAACTTACAGGGTTGCATATTGCTCCATCAGCCAAGGAAAAGAGCTCATCTTGCATATTACTTCCTCTGTCAAACAAATATGACACTAGCTCCCAAAATATAGTTGGCATTAAAAAAAAGAAGAGAATTGCTCCAGTTAATTGTATAATTATGTCTTTGGGGTTTAACACTGTAACAGCACTTTGTAGAAAATTACGTTGCTGTTGGTATTGCTGTTTTTTTAAATGAGGAGGAAAGGTACTTACTGCTTACTTCAGCTTTCATTTTTCATAGTGTTGCTGTTTTCATGAGTTTTTGCCATATCTGGCCATATTACATGTAAGAAAAAAAACAATGACAAATGAACTGATGTGTTCTTCTTTTCTTCTAGATGAGTTCTCCATATTCAGCTGACTGACATTCATATATTGAAGAAGCTGAAGTATCAGTGTAGATATGTTTTTAAAGAGGCATACCTAAATGATTTTTTTCCGTGTTTCTCTTGTAAATATGGATATGCACTTGCACTTATTCTTCTCTTCTTGGGTCTAAACATTGCTTCTTGGGATTCACATGGACCTCCAGATGTTGTTGGATTGAATCTCCCATCATTCCTCCCCATTGGCTATGCTGGCTAATGGGACCTGAAGTCCAACAATATTTGAACAGTGCCTGTCTTGGTTGAGACATAATGTTAAGACATAATTTAGCTTTATAAGAACTAGCAGGGGCAAAATTTGGGCTCACTTGTTTTCCTACTCTCCTCTTTGAAGTTTGACCCTTGTTTGTTTGAAATAACCACATGCGGTATAAGTCACAGTTACCTGAGTTTGGAGATAACAGGAAACAATAGTTATTCAGATCTGAAAATGGAAGCATTCTGTTTGTCACCTCACACATCAAGTGGTGGTGAGGGAGAGAGAGCATAAACCTGAGTCTTGTGCTTGCAGTGTTCAGCTGCACCAAGCTGAATTGGCCTAGGAGCAAGTTGTTTTCATTAAAAAAAAAAAGCATTGGAGAGGAAGAATGAAGGAAATAACCTAATACTGACAAGCTGAGTACAGATCTGTTGCAACAGACCTGATAATTTGATATATACTCTCATTTACTCTGTTCAGATAGGATTTAATAGAGACTGATGGCAGAATTCAGGCAGGACTTTCAGTTTCTCTTTCTCAGGAGATTAGAGTTATATGATACACTAGACAAACTGAGTGAAATTGTGCTCATGCAAATAGAACTAAGCTAGACAAAACAGAAGAGTTAAATAAGGCAGGTTGGAATACTGCAATAGAGGATGAAAGAACCTCTACACTTTGCCACAGAAGTTAAAATACCTGTCACTATACCCATTTAAATGTTATAACCTGCTCTGCTGAGTTGTAAATTAACATATTTGATCATAATTGCACTGTTGATTAAAATTTGAGCTATCTCTTGATTATTTAAATAATCTTATTTTAAATAGGGTGGAGCACATGCATGTGCACATGCGTGCGTGCACACACACACACTATACCAGATGTAGGAGAGCAGCATCTCTCCCATAAAAAATTCAGAAGATTTTCCTCCCCAGGAAAAGGCCTCTCAGGGCTTTTGCCAGGTTCCTGGTGCACATGATTTGGGCACAATAAGGACCTTTTCCAAACTGAAGTCAGTTCAAAATCTAAGGAAAAAGACCAAAAACAGTTTGGGTGCAGACCTATTGAAATTGCCCCCCATTGTCCCTGAACAGCACCTGGAGGGGGATGGATAGGCACCTGACCTGGGGCTTCTGGACTGCATTTTGCATGTCCAGTTAAAATGAGTCCTCCCTGATTGAATTTCTGTCACAGTTCACAAGCTTTTCTTCACCCTGTTAGTTATCAATCTTAATCTACAATTTTGGGAGACATTCCATCCACCATACTCCAGTAATAATTCATATAGATTATATGCAGTCTTTCTGTGATATAAAATGGAGCAGCGACTGGCTATATTGTTCAAAACCAGCCTTCCCCAACCTTGGTTCCTTAGATGTTGTTGGACTACACTTCCAATGATACCCAGCCAGCACAGTAAATGGTCAGGAGTGATGGGAATTGTAGTTCAGCAACTTCTGGGGACACACAGTTGGGAAAAGCTACTTGAAATGGTCCCAAAATCTATCTGTGCTTTGGTTCCACATCTGTACAACAGTTTAACGTAACCTCTCTAGCATATTAGAAGATGGGTGATTGCTTTCATAATCAGACATATGGGCAGTGGTTGTCATATTTGTGTCCTTAGATTTATTTCATTCTATTCATATAGCAAACTATGAAATAGGTTAGGCAGAATTTGCAGTTAAACATACACATTCTTCCAATGTTTTCAAAGAAGTAGCCATATTGGTCTCTTGCAGCATAAGAAGGAGGAAGGGGAAAAAGAAGAAAAAAGGAATGTAGCAGCACCTTTGAAAATAACCAGTTTTTATTTTAGCACAAACTTTAATTAATATCAGTCCATTTCTTCAGATGCAGTGCAGAGTGATACATCAGGGGTGCATTTATGTGTTCTTCTTCCAATGTGATTTATGCCATCCTATGCCAGCAATTCCCTTCTATACTCTACATTGGATAAACAGGATAGTCTCTATGCAAGTGGATAAATGGGCATAAATCTGAGATTGGAAATGGTCATACTCAAAAACCAGTTGCAGAACATTTCAACTTTCATGGACATAACAATACTGGATTTCCAGGTCGCAGTCCTTGAATAAGGAAATTACAAAGGAAGACTAGACAGAGAAACAGCTGGATTGAATTATATTCACAAATTTCAATGCATTAGCATTGACAATGGCTTCATGGCACACCACAAATATTAATACAAGGGTCCTTGTGACATAACAAAAGGAATCCTCTCAGAGAAACTTTTGAACCCAAGGAAACTGAGTGTCGGTAGGCAGATTTATTGCTTTCACATATCAACAATAACATCACTGTAAAAATCTGAAAGACCCGCATTACTTCGCCCAGCCCTTTTTGAAAATGTAGGGCCAAGGGTCCTGATTTGCATCTGTCTGGATCCTATTACATTCTATCCCACTCTCACAACTGTATAAATACACTTTATAACCTGAGGCTTTAATATCTATACCACATCTGAAGAACTGAGTTGATATTCATGAAAGCTCATCTACTATTTAAAAGTCAATGTTTGTCTGTGAGTTTGTCTGTTTGTTCAGAATTCTCAGCCAGAGAGCTCTTGGGCCTCAGGCCGGTTGCTATGGAGATGAGGCCTACCATCAATAAAGATGCCAGAAAACATTTGGGAGGCATTATGTGAGAAAAATTAAAGTGACATACACAACATAGTTACAAGCTCTTCTCACCTCACACAGTAGATTGTATGGGTTCCATACGTGAGGAATCTTAAAGCTGAAACTCAAAACAAAAAATGCTTACAGAAAAATGTAAAGCCATTGCACAAATTCAGCAGAAAGCCAAAAAAAAATAAAAAAAAATTAAAAGCCAGTACGTCAGCGTCACCAGAGAACACAGATTGGATTTGGGACTATGGGGAAAAGTTACGGGTACTGGAATAGGCCATTTGCTATGGAGATGATGGCTAGCAGCAAGGAGGAAGACAGTGTATTCCTGCAGGAGCCCAACCTCTGTATGTTAACAACTATGAATACAGATTGGATTGGGGAATATGGGGATAAGTTACAGGTACTGGAATAGGCCGGTTGCTATGGAGAAGATGCCAAGCAGCAAGGAGGAGGAGAGTGTATTCCCGCAGGAATCCAACCTCTGAATGTTAACAACTCTGAATAAAGATTGGATTGGGGAATATGGGGAAAATTGACAGGTACAGAAATAGGCCGGTTGCTATGGACACAAGACCTAGCAGCAAGGAGGAGGACAGTGTACTCCCTCAGGAACCCAAACTGTGTATGTAAATAACTGAATACAGATTGCATTGGGAAATATGGAGCAAAGTTACAGGAAATGGAGAAGATAGTTTGCTGAGTTCTAAAGAGGAAAATAAAAACCCCAGGCGACGCCAGGTAAATATGCTAGAGCTAAAATAAAAATGAGTTAGTCTGTGGTGGTGGTGCTACATTCCTTCTTTCCCTCCCCCCCAGCCTCTCCTTCCCTTCCCCCTTTTTTACATTCTTCCATAATTTTCCATGACATTCAGATCAAACAAAGCATGTTTTATGTAGACAAGGAAGTGAAGACAAGCAAGCAAGCAGAGCAAACACTCAGGTGTAGGACAGGGGAACACAAATCAGAGTCATGGTCACAATGGCTGAGGAAACCTAGTGCTGCCTGAACTCCAAGCAATCTGAACTTCTTACATTCAACAAATCTTGTTAGTACATCATGCTGCCTATGAATACTGTCAAATCATAGTGGCTTCATATATAGATATAAACACGTTGATAGTTTGTAAAAACAGAAAGCCAATTGCATTTTGTTTTCTAAAGAAAGTGTGGGTTGTTTTCAGGTTTGACAACTGTGACAGACTTCTCTCACAGACAGCTCTTAGAAATAAATTCTTTATAGCCTTGAAACCAAACTGTGGTTCCTGAATCACATGTGACATTTGAGTCCCAAACAGTGGATAAGAATATGATTTTAAAAATTAGCCCTCCATTGTGAATGAATACTGAAAGACAAGAACAAGATTCTTTTCCATTTGAAGAACAGCCAGAGCAAGAATAGGTCTTGCAGACATTAGGGTTTATGTAACAAAAACCTAGCAGTGACAGAATGCCACAGGAGAAAGTGGAACATCCTGATGGATGGGTAAATTAACTGCTATTATTAAGACATAGCAGGATTATGATAAAATATTTTAAGACAGCAGAAAAAAAATACTTATTCTTCTGTACAACTTTTTTCTGGATTAACTGCTTCCTGTGGCATTTCCTTCAAATGATCCCATTCTGTGATTCTCTTGTGTTGCTTCCTAACATGATTTACATTGTATTTATTATCGTGTCACTATTATTACAGTTAGGGAAGGGGGCTCTCCTTGGAAGCTGCCTTGATAGCCTGGGAACAGGGAGCAAAAGACAGGATAGAAATTGTCTTAAATAAACAAGCTTTTGACGAGGAAAGCCCATCATAAAATATGTAGCTACAACTTCTATCTTGCAAAGTTGATTGTAGTTCAGTTGATGTAGATATGACTTGCACCTAGAGGTGGCAGTCCAATAAATGACAGAACCCTTTCATCCCCAGTAGGGATGTAATTCTTTGCTAATTTTCTTCTTGAAGAAAACAGTGAGTAATTCTAGCAGTTTTCTAGCACTGTGAGACAGTCTGCAAAAGTTTTGTACTTTTGAAAGATGGGTTCTGTGCAAAATTGATATGTGGTGTCTGCACAGAAAACAGCATTTCTTGCACAGAAAATAATGCTTAATGCTTTTTTTCTGCATAATAATGCTTTTTGTTTACACAAAATAAGCACATGCAAATTTTGCAAAGAAGCAGTCCCTAGTTATAGCATTATCTGCGCAGAAAATATTTTGTTTCTGCAAAGAAAATGCTTTTTTTTTTTACACAAATCAATCATGTCCAAATGTGCAGAAGCGCTGAACTCCAATGATGGTTGTCACTCTAAGATTCTTCTCATCAGGGTTTCTCAACATTCAAGAAATACATTTTTCAACCTTTTTTTTAAAATTCATATATTCTTTCCATTCCTGCTTCACAGACATTGAGGTTATCCTGAGACTTTATTCTCAGTGGGGTAGAGAAGGAGATGCTCACCAATTCTCTAGCATCTCTCCATGTTATTCTTGATGAGCATGTTATTCTTCCTGAGCAGATTTTTGGGGGCTGTAAGAGAACCTGAGGAAAATTGCATCCCTGTAAAATGGGAATAGCATTGCAGATTTACCAGTGTTCAAAAGTGGTTACACTTCACATGACCTCATTCCTATGGTTGCATTGACTTCTAAGTATGGCAAACAGAGCTCACAAAATACTGCTTCCCTGACTTTTCATTCTCACAGCAGCCCAGATATATACTGAGAAGCCAGTTCTGGCAATGAGGAAAAGGAAGTGGAGTGGGATGCAGGGGTTTACCTGTAACTAGAGGGGGAAATGGTTAAAAAAAAATCAACAATTGACTTGTGGTTGTGAAGGTGTCTTTCACTTACATACAATCCTACCCCGTGTTCCAATATCCCACGTACAACCATAGTTTCAGGTCTGTTCTAACTGGTTGGCAAGGGTAATGCCTCTAAACAATACCTCCAGCATGAAATGGCCAGTAGTAATGTTCTTCATAATGAAATTTTCCCCAGCCGCAGCAAAAATAGGGTTCCAAGTTCATGCTAGCACTTGAACCTCACCTGCCATAGTGCTATCCTGCTGTCCAAGGAAAGTGGTCATATCAGACTGATCTGAGTTCATGCTCAAGACACGTTTAAAACTGTTTCTTTGCAATATGAGGTTGACAACACATAAAGTACTTCAATGAAAACTAACATGTAGCCTCGGCTTTCAACTGTTCACCCAAGAAGTTCTCTGAGCAACTACTTACCTGTTGTTCTTTGCAATCACATGCATGCTCACATGAGAGTAGGCCCCACTGAAACCAGTGGGATTGCTTCTGAATATATATGCAAATGAATAAATAAATAGTCAGCATAATATAGTAGTCTCGAGTGTTGGTCTAGGACTCCAAGAAATCACGGTCCAAATCCTTCCTCAAACATGGAAACCCAATGGATGACCATGGGCAAGTCACACTCTCTCAGCCTTAGATGAAGATGATGGCAAACCTCCTGTGAATAAATTTTTCCAAGAAAACCTTTGAGAGGGTTGCTGTAAGTTAGAGTTGATATGAAGGCAATTAACAACAAGATATAAACATAGGTTTGCATCCTCTCATTCAAGTCAATCACCATTTTTATGAAATGCAAACTACTGTTCATTTCACCAAAAGAAGGTGTCCATTTATGTTTTAAACAAAGCTGTGGAAATCTTTCTTTTTTGAAACCTGAAGTATATTTCTACAGCATTTCTGCCCATCAGTTTAAACCTTCAGATTCTGGTACTCTAGAGAAGTTGCAGGAAGCCCGGGGAGTTCAATATGGGCTAAAACTTATAGAATAGTATAATAAGGGTTCTTCTCATCAAACAAAAAATGACAGGTGGCCCTGCCCTGTTTTTTGTGAGGGTACCCTTTTAGTCCCACCTTCCTGATTTTGAGGTGCCCCTTCAGGAAGTCTCTTTTGAGATCCACTCTTGATCTCCCTAGGTTCTAAGGATTCAGAACCTCCCACAGGTCTTAGAGTCCTCTCGTGAACCCCAAATGCCCCCCAAGAGGGTAGCCATCTTTGTTGTGCAAACATGTTATTGGGTGTGTTGTGTGACCCCTCTCTGAGCTCATCCTAGGGACCTCAACCACAGGAGCAGCTTTCAAGACTGTTGGAGCTCCCTCAAGTGTATGGCTGTGCTTTTAAGGTGATAATAGGCAGCCACAATTATTGTGCAAATTTGTTTTTTGGGATGGGGGTGTCATACCTCTCTTACTTGGTCTCAGCACCTCCAATGGAGAGGTCTAGGTTTCCAGGCCAA
The DNA here is from genome assembly GCA_948474755.1 of Ctenosaura bakeri. Taxonomy (NCBI): domain Eukaryota; kingdom Metazoa; phylum Chordata; class Lepidosauria; order Squamata; family Iguanidae; genus Ctenosaura; species Ctenosaura bakeri. The sequence continues at coordinate 323,873 of CAOLHI010001671.1, forward strand.
CAGAACTCAGGAAGAAAGTCTTTCACTCCTCAGCAGTGTACTGTTGTTACAAAAGTGGTTTAAAAGCCCTAGCCATTTATTATCCTGCATCCATAGCTTCTGGGGAGAGATCAGATGCTGAACCAACTACATAAGCAGCAGTAGGAAACAGCAAATCTCCATGCCCAGCTAACAGCACAAAGAACTAAGGCAGCTGGTTCACATGACTTTGACAGCTATACAGAAAAACATGCCATACTATTTTTTAAAAAGCTATTTATCTGCATACTTCCTGATGTCCCCTATTTTCCTTCCTATTTTTTCTGTTAACCCCTGTTAAACACAAATCAGACAATAATTAACTCCTGAGTGTAACTTTATGCTGAAGTAACAGCACCCTAGCTCATTTCTGCTAAGTTAAAAAAGCAAAACAGCCACTGACCTGTTAGAAGAAGGTTCTATGTTTAGGCTTCTGTCTTTGGTTCTGATTCTGGAAAGCTTGAAAGGTCTTTCAACATTCTTGAAATCCACCCCCTCCTTGGGCCCTTAACTTTCAAAGTGTTCCCCTTTTTGGTTAATTTGAGCAGACTATTATTTATTATAATTTTGGCCTGCCTAATGGCCTGTTCCACTCTCCTGCCTTTAATTTTGTTTATTCTGTTGGATAATCTAAACACCTTTATTTTCAAAATGCCTGATAGGCTGTTGCTCTATCTTTCAGGTCTGATGTGTTTCAGTAATGTCTAAAGCCCTGCCATCCCCACCCCAACATATGCCCTCATTAGATAAGAGTTGCTTATCAACTATTGTCTGCTGTCCCACTTCTTCCATAACTCCCCTACATTCTCCACCACAACCCTGCTGAGAAAAAAGTTGCATTGTTCCAAAAGCTGTGTTTTATATTTATTTGTCGACAGAAGATTTCTCAAAGAATTGACAGGATCTGATATAAAAACTGAAAAATGTATCTATTTAAATTGTAGGATGTATATATCTTCCTCTTGTATCCCAGTCTTTAACGTGACTTCTAAAGAGTTTTTCTGGGCTTGGAAGTTTCTCAAAAGGGATCCTACTCCTTCTCTAAAACTCCTAGCTTCCCTCAGTTTTCAATCTAGCTGCATTGGCCCTGGATATGTGCTCCAATAAAGGCCCTTTATTATAACTCTCTGCTTTACTGATATGCCTGAAAATTAAACACTACTGCCTTTATATCTTCCCGCTTTCCAAGTTTGCTACCAGACTGCACTTAGAACTCCCCATACTTGCACTTTGCATAGCCTCCACATTTTTTATCCACTGTGGGAAAAGAAAATTACCATTAGACATCTCACTGGACAGTCCATACCCATCATCAATACCCTCATCCTATATGCATATCCACTATCATCAGACCTCACTCCAATATTTTCTACCCTGGAACTTTCCCCATAAATTCTGCTGGACTCTCTGGCTAGACATTTTGTGGCAATTGTAGTGCGTGGTCTGGAGTGGGGCCAAGGCACACATACATCAAGTGACACAGTATCAGTGGGCTGCTACTAATTTCCCATGCTCCTGTTTGGTAAAAACGGGTGTGTGCGTGTATCAGCTAGATCAATAACATGAGCATTCTGTATGTTTTCAAAGATGCTGACACAAATATGAGGTTGTATGGAAACATGCTTGTACTGAATGAGGGTAGTGGAGTGAATGCATAGAAAGGTCACATTCTCTATTAACATGAGCATTTGTGTGAGGAAAAACAAACACATCAAGTCCCATAAAAAGCAAACAAATAATGGCTGTGGAAATGGAATATGCCCCAGCTCCCTACCACTCATTAGTCAGGATGGAAGGGGTACTGACAATTGCACCATTCTGTCCCCCTGTCCCCGGATAGAGAGCACAATGGTTTATTAATTTCCTCTTCCTGTGAAATGCACACAAAATCATGTTGCTGAAAGAGAGCTATTCAGATTCTTCTCAAGGATACATCTAGGTTGAAGGAGATGTCCCACATGACCCTGCAGTAGCCTGAGCACATGGAAACCTATTCCTGTCAGTTGAGGATAGTGGGTTGTGTACAGATAGGACACCCAGCCTTCTTCAAAATCCATCCTTGAGCAGAATAAAATGCTCCCTGTTTGTGAAATAAAAGTACTGCTGTGAGAACTGGAAAGCCCATGGTGAACTGGAAACCAGCTCCTATTGTCAAGGATGGAGAGATAAAAGCAGAGAGGAGTCACACACTTCTGCAAAAGGGGGGAAAAAATAGCTGCATTTCCCAAAATTAAATAAATTCTGCCATGGCAGCAAGGAAAGCTGGTCACAAATGGTAGATGGTATGTGGAGGAGGGATCACACCCCAAAATGCAAGTTTATGCAACAAGAACAAAAAATTAGATGATTTGTGCCTGTAAAAACCATTTGAACAGTGAAGCATCCAGTGGATTGGAAATCTGTTGCTGGTAGTCAAGGGAGTGTTTAGTTTTGTTTTTGTTTTTTTAATTGTGAAGTTCACACTGTTACTGCAGTTCCTAGGCCGCACTTAAGGTGACATAGATATCATTTTGATCTCTTCTACCACCCCTCTCCACGTGTTTGTGAGGCCCCCGGACAAGCACAGAACTAGGCTCGGCCACTAATTGCTGAACATTCTATTCTCCACCCAGGCAGGCCAGAAACAGCCAGATCGCCGCTTTAGGAGACCTCTCTGCAAACACTCTATTATGTATGCACGCTACTTACAAAGAACTCTCTGCCCCGAGCTGGCAACTTGGCAAGCTGAATACTCAATTGTCAAGCATCACGCATTTGCATACTGTCTACCTCTTTGTCAATTCGGACCTAACTCAATCATGCTAAAATTTTGACCTTTCCAAAGCTTTGTCTCGCGCCCAAAACTCATTGTTTTCCCCAAGTACGGAATGGCCTACGGTTACATTTCTCCCTATAAAACCCCCGATTCCGAGACCATCCTCGGGTCACTCCTGAGTTCCATCCCGTCTTGCCACCGCTCTGCTTGGCGAGCCTTCCCCTCAGTCATATTGGCTGAGACTGCGCAACTTCGGACCTTCGCAGTGATCTATCCGGGCTTCAGGACAGGTGTCGTATCACCCAATTCAACCACCCCTCTGAAAAATCCCTCTCTCCCACTCCAACCTTTATTTTCTATAGTTATCTGAGTGCGTGTGTTACATACACTGTTTGTCTATATTTAATAAAGACCTCAATTATTCTTATAACTTGGCTTGGCCTGACCCGGTAGACTTTGGGTAAAAGATTCTGCTGCGTTGCCCTGCCTCTCACATTGCTAGCTTGTGCTCTTGGCTAATTTCCCCAAACTTAGTTAACTGAGAGCGCATATAGGTGTCCCTCCTGGGACCCCCAGTAATCAGGGTAATAACACGTACCCCTAAATGAATATTTCCATTAAAAAAAATGTGGGGGAACACACAAATGGGTCTTCTCTGTACAGGAAGAGGCTGCAGGGACAGAAAGGAGAGAGGGCCCAGGGAGCTTTAGGGGAAGGGGAAGATGCCTCTGCTTGAGAGCAAGGGCCCCAAGGAGGCTCATACACCTGACACCGCAGGAGAATGTGTTCCTAACTCACAGACATTCATTGGTTTGGTTGGTTGGAGTGGAGGGTGGGGAAAATTGGGCCAAGCAATGGCATTCAAAAATGATATTGTTCTGGAAAGCGAGGCCCTAGGGGAGGAGGAGAACGGCCCTGCCCCTCCTCCTCCTTACAACCCCACACCTCAGAGCTGTGAAGCTCAGATCTGAATGTGCTGTGGAGGACTGAGAGACCTTCCCCTTGAGTTCTGCTGGCTTGGAAGCCAAACCCTCTCTCCATTGGTGGTGGGGGTGGTGCTGAGACCAGCTTGAAGAGGTGTGACATGCCACCCTGAAAAACAAGTTTTCACAACAGTGATAGCTGCTGATTGTCACACTAAAACATATTAAAACCCACTAAAACTACCCTAAGGGAAGCTCCAACAGGCGTGAAGTTGTTTCTACTGGTTGGAGGCTCCAGGATGAGCTCAGAGAGAGGTCACAGCACACCCCAAAATTCAAGTTTGTAAAACAAAGATGGGCACCCTCTTGGGGGATTTGAGGTTCAGGAGGGGGCTCTAAGGGGTCCCTGAGACTCATGTGATTTTTACCCGGTCCTGCAAATACTCAGAACCTAGGGAGATCTGGAGGGAATCCAAAAAGGGACTTCCTCAAGAGGCACCCAAAAGCCAGGAGACAGAACAAAAAAGAGAGAGAGACTATAAGCAGATCCCCAAAAATTCCTTAGGAGCATTCCAAAGTCAGGGAAGTGGGACTAAAAGGATACTCCACAAATAGAGAGTGGGGCCACCTTTTATTTTTTTGTTTGATGAGAAGTACCCCCTCCCCATACTTAACACTTCTAGCATAGTGTAACTGTACACCAGGGTAGCTATGTTGGATCCCACAATTGTGCAGTGTTTCGCTCATCTGTTATGCAACCCTCAGTTCTTATCCACCCAAAATCAAAAGTAAGCAAGAGGGCTGTGTGTGTGCTTACAGACAGGTTGGACTAGGAATCATACTTACGCAATCTCTGAGAAAGCAGAACTACATCCACAACTATTTAACCCCCTCCAAAGTGTACAAGCAACAAGAGCAATTAAACCTCACTCACAGGCCTCTCCCCTATGTCCCTATACTCCATAAGCCAGTTCTGAAAGGTGACTCTAGCTTGTTTATGAAAGAAGGCACCAAATTCAGTGACAGACCCCTCTACATCAGAGACCAGGCCTCTGCTCAAGACCTTCATTCAAGGGAAACCCGCACCCAGAAGAGGAGTCTGAGAACCCAAAGGCTGAGTTCTGTATCTCCGTAGGTTTCTGATCTGATCCGTCATACAAGAAAGCCCTACTTTCAGCCCTTCACACAAGAAAATTTTCCTTGAGATCCTGTGGTTACAAACAAAAACTGCTTCTGTGGCTTACTATCTGGATCTGCACTATCTGGTTAGAGAACTGGTGCGAAAGAACAGATGTTTTGAGCTGGAAAGTCCCAACTTAAAATCTCCGCTGAGCTGTGAAGGACCCATGAACTTCCATTCTTCCTTAGCCAAACCATTTTCTCCCCCCAGTGCACCCCTGTGCCATGCCATATGGAAACAACATAATTCAGGATATCTTTTCCCCTCTATGAATAAAGGTCAGTAAATGAAACCAGTTGTTCGGGGGATGTTGCTGAGCAGAGAGCGGCTGCTAATTCTTTTGCTGAAAGTTTCTGTTTTCTGTGTGTTGTTTTAATGAGAAGACATTGGCAGTCTTTCATCTGCTATTTTGAAACAGAGAGATAAACAAATGCTGACCTATCTTACAGTGCTTTTGTAGGAGCTGGTGATGGCATGACACATTTTGAACACTCCTTAATCTTTATATGCTCTTGGCTATCTGATAAATCTCTGTATTATCACTGTACCTTATTCAAGGCTGCTATTTTGAATCCTTATCATAGGATTAGGAAGATGCAAACTAATTATTTATGCCAGAAATGGGGAAGGTGAAGCCCTGAAAATGTTTTTGGACTGCAGTTCCCATCACACTGCACCACTGGCTCTGATTATTGGGGTTGATGTACAGCTCACACATTCCCCATTCCTGGTTTACATACAAGATACATAAAGATTCATCTGCCCTGCAAGGATGTGGAAGTTTCTTTTTTTTCTCTCTGAAGGCACTACTGTTGTATATGATATGTATGATGCCAACCACATGTAGGGCATGCAGGTGCCAATGCTCCCTGCCACTGGATAAACTAGAAAACTGGGCAGAAATTAATAAAACGAAATTCAGTAGAGGCAAATGCAAATTTCTACATTTAGGCCACAAAACCCAAATGCACATATATAGGGGGAAGAATACATGGCTCAGTAGTAATACCTGTGAAAAAGCCCTTGAAATAATTGTTGATGAGAACTTTAATGTGAGCAAGCAGTGTGATCCTGCAGCACAAAGGGCAAATGCTATTTTGGCCTGCATTACTAGAAGCACTTTTTTCAAAGTAAAGGGAAGTAACAGTCCCACTATATTTGCCACTGATCAGGCCTCATCCAGGGTACTGTGTTCAGTTCTGGGCACCACATTTTAAGAAAGGTATGGACAAGTTGGAGCAGGTTCAGAGGAGCACAACAAATATGATAAGAAGTATGGAAAATAAACCATATAAGAAAAGGTTGAAAGACCTTGAGAAGGTTAAGAGGGGACATGATAGCCAGGTTTAAATATTTGAAGGGATGCCATGTAGAGGAAGGAGAGGGCTTGTTTTCTGCTGCTCCAGAGACCAGGACAAGGAGCAATGGATTCAAGCTGCAGGAAAGGAGATTCCACCTGAACCTCAGGAAGAACTTCCTGACAGTCAGGGCTGTCCGGCAGTGGAATGTGCTGCCTCAGAGTGTAGTGGAGGCTCCTTCCTTGGAGGTTTTTAAGCAGAGGCTTGATGGCCATCTGTTGGGAGTGCTTTGAGGGTGTTCCTGCATGGCAGGGGGTTGGACTGGATGGCCCCTGTGGTCTCTTCCAACTCTACATTTCTATGATTCTATGACCTGGGCTTCTTCAGCTTGGTGAAAAGGAGACTGATGAGTGACATTAATGCACTCTTTAAATACCCCAAGAGCTGTCACAGGGAGGAGGGTGCAGGCTTGTTTTCTGCTGCCCCAAAGGGTGAGACTAGGTCTAATTTATTCACAATAAGAGCAGTTCAGCAATGGAACCAAATGCCTAAAGAGGTGGTAAGGTCTCTTTCTCTGAACACATTCAAAAAGAGGCTGGACAGCTGCCTGGTAGGGTTACTTTAGCTGGACACCCTGCACTGAGCAGGGACTTTGACTTGCTGGCCCATTCAAGCTCTACAATTCCATGATTCTACCTTTCAAAGGAATGAGTCCTGAAGTAACTTACACTCAGAGGTATATCAGGGGCAGGGGAAAATGAGGGCATTGTCCCTGCAGAATAAGAATTATTTCCCCACATTAATTCTTTTCTTCACTTCCCAAATTTCTAGCACTGCAGTAACTTAAAACTTCAGTTGAGTAGAAGTGTAGCTTAGGCATCCAAAACAAACAAACACACACCGGGAAGGCAGAATTACCAAGGAAATGTGAACGCAGCGAATATAAGATTTTTTTCTGTGAATGGTTTTCAACGTCTCACTCTCTACAAGGCTAGAAAAGTGGGGAATGAACGAACATTTCATGAGATGGACAGAATTCTTACTGGGGAGCAATCCCCTCATTTTCCCTACTTTAGCTCCCTTCTGCTTACAACAGTTAGCAACACACATCCACACCCACACCATGGGCACACAATGCAACAGTGGCGCAGAGCTTGGGAACATCAATTTTCTGGACTAGAATTCCCTGAATTCCTCCACCCCCAGGTTAGGAGGATTTCCAAGTGTTGTCACTGACTCATGGATGAGATTAAAATACGTTTCTCTTTAGTATTTTAGATCAAGACTGGCCTAAGCAGTTGAAGCAGCATGATCTTTTTTTTTTCATGGAAGTGAAATGTGCCACATTCTCTGGCTGATGCATGGAGACAGGTTGAAGTTCCTGGCCATTTCTGCATTACACTGTTCTAGTGCTATTATTCCACTTTCAACCTCCTGTGGAATTCTGGGGTTCGTAGTTCACTGAGGCCAAAGAGCTCTTTGGCTGAGAATTCTAAATGCCCTTCCTTCAACTGCAAACCCCAGGATTCCACAGAATGTTGAAAGTGGAATAATAGCACTAGAACAGTGTAATGCGGAAATGGTCCCATTCTCCCCATCCCACTATGATGTTCTTCTTGGGAAGCAGGAGCAGAAGCACTATAATTGTAGTGCTATGGTTCCACTTGTAACTGCCATAGCAACATCCCATATAAACCTGGGACTGGCAACTGGGGTCCTTTTCACACGTGGAGGGAGAAACGGAGGAAAACACGCTGAAACGGAGCTTACCGGCAGCCGGGTAAGTCCGTCGCCACGGGGAGCAGCGCGAGTTCGCTGCTCCACACCCCTGCAGCGTCCAAAATGGTGGCTTACAGCTGGTGGAGGCTCTCCATCAACCGGAGAAGCTCGCCAGCTGGAAGCCCGCCCCTGGCAGATCTGCAGGCACACACTTGCGCGCGCCTCCAAATCTACACAGGGCGCTGCGACAGAGCTGCACGGGGCTGCATGCTCCATGCTTTTTAAAAACCTCTTAAAACAGGTTTTTAAAAAACACGCAGCGCCACCACTTCCGGTCGCTTGAGAGCGGATTGAGGTGTGGAACTACGCTAAAGTAGTCCGCCCCAATCCACTCCACAGTGTGTACGACCTCCGTTAGAGGTCGCACTGCCCCGTTTTAATTACCCCGTGTGAGATGAGGGGCCTGTAGAATCCTCAGCCAGAGAATTCTCCCCTGATGCTTCTGACTAAACTACCAATCCTATGATTCCACAGGTTGCAGCCAGGGCAGTTAACATGGAATAACAGTGCTATAATTGTACAACGGGCCCCTAGTACTTACAGTGCTCCTTCCTCTTAACTGCAGTTTGCTGTTATTTTCTGCACATACAGCTTCTAGAAATTAACTTTTGCATGGATTTCCCCTCTTTCCCTGTTAAGGGTGTTTTCTGGCACCTCTTACCCATCCCTATTCTTCTGCAGATTTCTCCTTCTGCCTCTAGCAGCTTGCCAGATCTTGGGAAGGCAGCTTTTCTTCAACGGATACAAAAGGGAGAGCACAAACTCTTTTGTGCCTAGTTGTACTCAGTGACAAAACTGAGCCAGGGCTCTCAGGGTGAGAGTGTCATGACTCTTTTCATTAGCAGGGTGCTATAATGAACTCTCCATCCCCTCTTTTCCGTTCTTTATGATTTTACTTCCATCCCTTGCAGTAACTGAGGGGAAGTGGATTTTCCCAGCAAGAATTTGTTGTCGTAAGCAAAAGCAGGGTCTAGCTTTTGGGGAGGGGGTGAAAATGAGGGCACTGGTCATCTCAAACAAGAATTCTGTCCCCTCGCATTGAAACTTTCTTTCAGTTGGGAAATTTCTACCATTGCAGCAATTTAACACTTAAGTTGAGATTTAAAAAAACACAGGTTAGGCATCTAAAGAAAAGGTGCAGGCAAAGTTACCAGGGGAATGAGAACACAGCGGATATGAGTTCTAGGTGTGAATGATTTTCAGTGTCTCACTCTATACCAGTGGTTCTCAACCTGGGGGTCGGGACCCCTTTGGGGGTCGCACGACCCCTTCACAGGGGTCGCCTAAGACCTCGCTTCAAGCCCTTCTCAGGTTGAGCTTCTGACACTATGATAATGGTTGGGGGTCACCACAACATGAGAAACTGTATTAAAGGGTCACGGCATGAGGAAGGTTGAGAACCACTGTTCTGTACAATGCTAGAAATTTGTTGACTGACAAGACAATTCACTGGGAGGTGGCAGAATTCTTATCTGGAGTAGCAACATGGTTACACTTCCAGAGCTATCCCTATTTGGCCTTGAAAGAGGAAACATTAGCTTTACAGAACCTGCTCCTGGTAAGGGTGAAAATGGTTAGAACTGGTTTGTTCATTTGGACCAACACGGGTCTCGGCGATTTTGCGATTTTCCTTGGGGAAGGCAGCTATGATGAGCTCTTGGACTTCTCTCAATACATGCCTGCTCAAAGACTAAGGTCTGCTAGAAGGGTCCTTTTCTGTGTCCCAGTAGCGGAGTCCATGCCCTGTTTTTGAGCCATGGCATCCTGACTGGGGAACGAGCCCACCTCGGAGGTCCAGATTTAATCCAAAACATCCCCATGCATGGTTTTAACCTTTTAAATCACTTTTTAACTTGTCAAATTATTATGTTTGAAGCCTTTCTGCACTATTTTCTTTGCACGTTTTTAAAGATCTGCTTACACCGATATTATTTGCATACCACCCTGAGATCTAGTGATATGGGGTGAGATGTAAATATTTTAATAAATGCAAATTAATAAAGTTTACCAGTGCACCACTGGCAAGAGAAAGGCAGTCTGCCCATGCTCAGAGGCTTACACTTCTTCAGCACGACTACATATTCTCCAGGTTGGCCCTTGTAAAATTTATCATTGCTCGTTGCTGGTGATCACACACAAGGACTAAATTCATCTCCCTTCTGAATTCATGGCATTCTTTCTGCCTTTCAGAACGGCTGACACGCACGTACTACCCTCGCCTTGCAAACCAAGAAGGACCCGAGTCAAGTCAACCCCTGTGTAAATCGTATGGATGCAATGGGTTTACTCGGAGACTCCCAGTAAGATCCATTCACGCCATGCCTGCATTGCTCATAAGGGCCCTTTCCGCACTAGCCTGTTCTAGCGCGATGATTCCACTTTCAACGTCCTCTGGAATCCTGGGGTTTGCAGTTTCGGGAGGGGCCGACCGGCCCCTCCCGAAACTGCAAACCCCAGGATTCCAGAGGACGTTGAAAGTGGAATCATCGCGCTAGAACAGGCTAGTGCGGAAAGGGCCAAAGTCTCAAAAGCAAACCCGATCGCGCTCTGATCCAGAAAAAGACTTTGCGACAGAACCAGACGATAGAAAGCGACGTACTTCCGCTTCCTCCAAAAGAGAGAGGAAGAACGATCCCACCCCCCACCACGCTTTCTAACTTTCTCTTTCGCCCTCCGGCTGCCTTTCCCGGAGAAGCCGCTGTTTCTCCGAAAACACGTGGCCGGGCTGTTCCGTCGACCGCTCCCCCCTCCCGCTCCTGATTGGCCGAGCCACCGCCGCTCCTCCCTCCTTTTGTGCACATTTTTACTGGAAAGAGGGAGGAGAGCCCTTAAGGGGCAGGAGGTCCTTTTTTTTTTGTGGTTTTCAAATGTTTGTCGTGACCGCTGCCGCTGCGGTGGGGGGGGGTTGATGACAGAACTTTTGGCATCCGTGGGTAACAAAAAAAGTTTTTCTTTATGAGAAACTGTTTCCCTTGGCAGACATCAGGGGTGGCAATCACATGGCCTTGCAGAGGTTGTTGGACTGCCACTCCCAGTATCCCCACCCGGCCTTTGGCTATGCTAGCAATGCCCCCCCCCAGCTGGCCTGACTTGGCAAGGGATTTTTCTGATTTGTTCTCCTTCATCAGCCCCTTTCATCTGCTTTTAAAATGTCCCAGTTTTCTTCCTCTCTTCCCACTTTCCCCCTTTGTCCTCGCCTGACTTCAGTGGTTGCAGAGGGAAAGTGCCACAGTAGTTTGCTCTCAGACCATTTCCACACTAGACTGCTGTAGGGCTATTATTATACCTTCAACGTCCTATCCAGTGCTGGGGTTTGCAGATCTAAACCCCAGGATTCCATAGGATGTCGAAAGTGGAATAATAGCACTATAACAGTCTAGTGTGGAAATGACCTCAGTTTACTGGGGGGGGGAGGAGAGAAGGAGACAGAATCTTGCCCTTCCCAGCACGCTCAGGCAAAAGCAAATGGCTGCAACGTCTCCTAGAACACATTCTTCCTCATTGATAATTTTGCCATCTTGACTGCTCTCGGATGTGGCTCAGCCACATGTGCCCATGTTCTATGAAATGTTGGAGGGATTGGCGCTGCAGGCAGCATGATCCCACATCTGGCATCCATGTGTCAGTCAGGAAGTAAAAAGACGAAAGAACCAGGGAGTTCTGGTTCCCCCATTGCTGTCTGTCCAGAAGTTATCAACAGTTTATCTCAAATGGCCAAACTAACATGGGTTTTAAAGGATAAGTCAGCTGAAGATTTCTTGAAATGTTGAAACCTGTTTATGAAAGGTGCAATAACTAATGGGTATGGTTTCTAGTAGTTCTAGTAAGATTGCTTAATCTGTAATGATGGAATAATATTCTTTTTTCTGTCTTTAGCTTTTCTCTTTCATCCCAGGTTTGGTTTGGGGAGTCAGAGTCCTTTTGTGTTTTAGTAGGTTAGTATTTAGTAAGTTAATGCTTTGGTGAGTTAATGTTTAGTGTTGTTAGTTTAGTGTTTTAGTATTGCGTTTTTAGTTCATGTTAAAAATGTTTTTGTGTTAGTTTGTGTTAAAATTAATAAATCAATATATTTATGTATATTTTAAAAAGAGGTTATGAACATTTTGTTTCTGTGTTAACAATGTTAATGGGAATGATGTGCAAAACTTTTCATTGAAATCAGACCAAATCCCGTGCGAATAATCAGTATGAAGTATGTCATCCTTTGGTGGGCAGAGTTGGGGAACCATGGGGGCCTTCCACCTCTTTTGGCCCTATCATTGCCCATACTGGGTGGGAGTTTTGGGAGGAAAAAGTCCAACACATTGAGAGGACCAAAGATTAATATGATCCAAAATGATGAAGATAAGAGAGAAAAAGCTTCAGCTGAAAGAGGCTGCAATTATTTGTGCATTTTGTTGTTACTTATCATGTTGAGCCCTTCTAGAACCCTGGTCATCCCCTGCCGTGTTCAGGTCTTGCAAACTCCAGACTGTGGCTTCCCTGATTAAGTTTATCCATCCATAGTGGAGTCTACCTCTTTTCCTCTATTTTATGTGTCACCTGCAAGAAAGGCCCACCGAGTTCATGGACGGATCATCAGAACAGCTGTTCCAACGACTGTGCTGTACTTCTTTTTTAAGACCTCTTTGCAGTTATTTAAAGCTCACGCTTTTGTTTCTGAATAGGAAAGGAGGAAGGTAAAGACTATGGGGACCCAGCGTGGTACAGTGGTTTGAACATTGGACTACAGCTCTGGAGACCAGGGTCTGATTCCTTCCTTGGCCACGGAAACCCACTGGGTGATCTTGGACATGTCACACACTCTCAGCCCCCAGAAAACCCTGTGATAGGTTTGTCTTAGGCTCCCTGTAAGTCAGAAATGACTTGAAGAGGCACAACAACAACAGCAACAATGAGACCAAAGCCATTTCTGCACTTCACTGTTATAGTGCTCTTATTCCACTTTCAACCTCCTGTGAATTCTGGGATTTGTAGTCTACTGAGGCGAAAGAACTCTCTGGCTCAGAATTCCAAAGGCCCTTCCATAAACTGCAAACCCCAGGATTCCACAGGAGGTTGAAAGTGGAATAATAGCACTATAACAATGTAGTGTGGAAATGTCTCAAGAGAGAAGGTGTTACAAGGGGAAGTGAACTGCAGAGGTTTAGTATCCACTAGTTTTTGTGGTAACTGGACGAAAGGGCTGAGGCAATGGGGCATTGTAGACAGAAAATGCAATAGATATGGCACACTGGTTAACTGTGTTGCACTGAGGCATGGAATTTCCATTTTCATGTCTCTAGTGAGCCATGAAACTCACTAGGTGACCTTAGGCCAGTCTCTCTTGCCCTGACCTATGTCACAGGGTGGTTTTGAGAATAAAAATCAGGATGGGAGCCACATATGCCACTGAGTTAATTGAAGGAAATGCAGAAAGGAAAGGAAACAACTAATTAATAGATACATAAATAATTCCTATATTATACTTGACACTTTTATTTCAAAATGAACCATAAGTTTCCCAAATTTGACCCTAGGCATGTTTTACTATGACATAAGTTTTGAATTCTTGTAAGGTCTATAGCCTCATGTTGATCAAAATATGAGCAGGAAAAAAAATATTGAGGAGTCCATTAAAGCATCTATCTGCTTTTCTAAACAACCAGCACAGTGTTTGAATGTTTCTGAGTGTTTGAGTATTTCTGAGTGTTTGAGGAGGACTCTGGCATACAGAGTTCACATGCTTGTTCAGGGCAAGTCATGCTCTCTCAGCCTCAGATAAAGGCAATGGAAAACCCCTTGTGAACAATTCTGGCCAGGAAAACTCCATGACAGGATAGCCTTATGGTCTCCAAAGGTTGGAAATGACTTGAAGACACACAACAACATGTTTTTTCTAGATGTCTGGGAAAGATACAGGATTTCTTCCTTCTGGTCTGGCAAATAGGATCAGGACTGGAGCATGGCAGACAGGGGAAATACAGGTCTCTCGGGTCAGTAGGGTGGTGAATCCTCCCACAACAGTATGTGTACAACCATATGATTTTTTTGCTTCAGCCATAGCAGCTGGTTTCATTATTCACTTGCCCAGCCTTTTATGTGGAATTTTCCAAAGAGTGGTGCGAGATTCTAGAGATTGTGGTCTTTCATTTGTAGTCCTCTTGTGTTTTCTCCTCTGCTTTTTCCATCTTTTATACTTCCTATCTAAAACAATCTGGGGAGGAAGAAAGAACAGAATAGCCTGAATGCCACTTCGCGACACACATCCAAGCAAACTGCATACCAGAGAGAAAGAAGAGAAGCAGGACTCTTCTTTTGTCTTTGCAAAGAGCAGGCGTCTTGGGCTGATGCTCTGTATTTGACGAATGGCAACTGTTCCTCATAGGCTGCTTGAGCCAGAGCTTGAAACGCTGTTGTTATTAATTCTGGACTGCAACTTTTCTAATCCTCCAAATGAAGGATTAACTGGGGAATTTCAGGGTCTGTAATCCAAAAGGTATCTTTTCTAGGCTGTGTCCTAAGCGATGGCCATCCAGCTGGACTTTAAAAGAACTTTAACCTGACTTTTCCCCCCTCCTCCCTCCCCATCACTTATTTCTCTCATGTCATAGTCTTAAATCTAGATGGTAAATCCAAGGGAAAGGATCATTTAGCTCTGTAAACTGGGAACTCTTTCTGTATAATGACTTCAAATAAGTACAGTCAGCCTTCCACATTTATAGGTTTCACTTTTGTGAATCTGATTATTCATGGGTTGTTTGCTGTCACCTCTGCTGCCTCCTGATGCCATTTTTTAGAGGGACTGCAAGCCTTGTGAGACTGAGAAACTGCAAATGAGGCTTGTAAGTTTCTATTAAAAAATGGTGTGGGGCAGCAGTGAAAGTGGCTCTAAGCCCCGCCAGCCATGCACTTCTGCCATGTGGAAGAACCCTGGTGCCTCAAAGGAACCCACAGTGGGTTGAATATGGTGATCGCACTTTTTGTGTGTGTTAAATATGGTTTGGGAGAGCCTAGAGTTATTCAGAGTTTTTCCACTTTCATGGGAGTCCTTTGCCCCTGACCCTATGTGGGGAGATGACTGTAAATACAAGTATCTGAACCAGTAATGTTGGAAGCTATTTGTTGGAAAGTACCCTCAATCTATTACACACAGTATAATGAAACTAACTGGGCAGTAGCAGAATGGAGGCAGACAGAGTATGTTTTGATTGTCTGGAAAGATCTTTGAACCAGGGGTGGACATAGGGTTGCCCAAACTGTAAGGGGAGTTCCCTCTTTGAGGATCAGAAAGCTTTTCTTCCTCTCGTTCATGTGCGCTTTCGTTTCTAACTTACGGTGCTCCCAAGGCAGGCCTATCACAGGATTTTCTGGGGCTGAGAATGTGTGATGTTTCTGAGGTCACCCAGTGGGTTTTCATGGCAGTGTGGAGAATCAAACCTTTATGAAGACGCCAAAAATCCCATGTTTGGGAGTATGGGCTCTTCATAAAGACAGAAATGTGTCTATCGTGTAAATTATGAATGTAGACAATCTATTAGTCTTACAGAGAAACACATGGCAAAGTTAACTAAAATCAATACTGTCATTCTGTATTTAGGTAAAACCCAAACTTGTTAGTAGCTGCTTCCTGAGTGTTAACCCTGTAAGACGTTAATTTCGACCGTCCCTTATTGCTAGTTTGAAAACTGGTAACATTAGGTGGGCATCACATGGCCCTCCAGATGTTGGGTGACTGCACTGTTGGCTATACTGCTTAGGGGCTCATGGGGGTTGCTGTCCAACACCTGGAGGGCTGAATATAAAATAGCTGCACCCTGTTTTGGCGTTTAAGCCAATGGCATTTAAAATATTGACAGCCTGCTCTCATGCAGGTATCGTTGGTGGTCCCATGTTGTACCATGGCTTGCGCATTAGCTGGAGAGACCGGGGCCATTTCCGCACGAGCCTGTTATAGCGCGATGATTCCACTTTCAACCTCCTCTGGAATCTTGGGGTTTGCAGTTTCGGGAGGGGCCGGCCGGCCCCTCCCGAAACTGCAAACCCCAGGATTCCAGAGGAGGTTGAAAGTGGAATCGTCGCGCTATAACAGGCTCGTGCGGAAATGACCCGGTTGCAAACGACTTTAGGATCCCATTGCTCTTGTGTGTCCCAAATCAGGAAATCATCATGCGATCCTCTTATTAAACGTCAGGAAAAATACATCCTGGAAGGCCACAAAGAAATGCCCTTAATTGAAGAAAAAGAGAGCGCCGTGCCTCAGGAGCATCTCGCCACCACGACAACAGATTAAATGTTTATTAAATCACAACAGTTTTCCCCAAGCAGAGAAGAAGAGGAGGGAGGAGGGACGCGGTGCAGGAACAGCCACCAAGAGGCGGGACGAGCCTTCGGATTGGTCGGTTGCCGGGCGCGCTTCGCTATTTCCCGGTCAGAAGTGCTTTCGTTTTTGCAGAATCAAGGAAGGGAAGAGCGGGGCTTGGTCGTTGGGTGTTCCGTCCGGCCCGATCGCAGTCGGAACTGCAAGGTGAGCGTGGAGAGTAAGCAAGCAGGAGATCATCGTGCAAGTGTTCGTGTTTGCACATGGGAGAGAGCCCTCCTAAGATAGTCCTGGATGGCTCACGGACCCCGAGTTTCATAACCAGGCGGCGTGGGGAGGGGAACTTAAATGCATTTCCCATTTTTTTAGGGTCAGATCCCCGGGGGTTTCCTCGGTCTACGGGGTCTACGGATAATCAGTGCGCAAGACACCGGAGATCGGATCGGAAAAGGACGAGGGCAAGCTTGTAACCGGTGCCATTTCTCCACTAGGCTGTTACAGTGCTATTATTCCACTTTTAACATCCTATGGAATCCTGGGGTTTGCAGTTTGGGGAGGAAATGGCCTAAGACCGAGGGCTACCAGGTTCAGGTTCTGGCGATCTGGTCTAGTCCTCCTGGCTGCCTCAAGAAATAAGTCCCTTATTCCCTTTGCCCGAGGAGCCCCACAGAAAGAAATCCAGCAGGGTAGTGGGGTGCTCCCCGTAATGACTATACGGATCCCACTGAAAAGAGTAGAACTTAATTCTGAGTTAAAGACGGACGTTGTTGGGTTGTATCTCCTTTTCTCTGAAAGCCTTGCAGACTTCCAGATTCCTCCCATCAAGGGCTGCCTTGCTGGTGGGATTGCCTCCTCCGGCTTCAAACTGGAGAAAATGATCATAAAAATATTTGTAAGATTTTGGTGGAATTTTTTTTTTCTGAGTGGAGCCTGCCTCCAGCTTGAGGATTGCCCCAGGGCAATTCTGGTATACAGTGGGTCAAGGTCAGTCCCAAGTCAAGCATAGTACAACCCCACTCTTTTCAATAGGTGGTGGGAGAGCAGTTCAACATGGGTAGCTATTACAATTTCTGAATATATTGCCATGAGTGTGCTTTACAAGTAAAAGAACAAAACAAAATAGCCAGTGCTGCCAAAGTGTGTACTTTTAATGTTAAGTAAGTACTTTAATTCTTGCCCACTGAAAACAATGTTGCAAAAATGTGCTTATTGTAGGGATTGCATTAGTGCTTCTTACTGCTCATGACAAAATTAATGTAACTCTCTCTGGCCATTTCCGCACTAGCCTGTTATTGTGTTATGATTCCACTTTCAACATCCTATGAAATCCTGGAGTTTGCAGTTTCGGGAAGGGCTGAGGGGCCCCTCCTGACATTACAAACCCCAGGATTCCATAGGATGTTGAAAGTGGAATCATAGTGCTATAATAGGCTAGTGCAGAAATGGCCTCTGAAGAGAGGGTGCAGTTCAGGATTTACCTCAAGCATCCCTAGACTAAGGCATGATTTTTTTTTTATTTTTTTGGGGAAAGGGTGATATATCATGGTAGAGCTACACTTTTATATTTTCCTGGCCACTCATTTAAGATTATCTTTCATCCCAGTCTTTTGCATGTCCTTATACTTGCTCCAGAAATTTCTTTTGTCCTGGTTGCACGTTTTGTAGGGTGCAAAATCCAGCCTTTCTTGGCACATACTTTTAATATTCACAAAAGGGGTCTTGGTTGGCCGGCAGATGCAATATTATATGGTTGAGCAGCCTGGTAAAGGCAAAAACTACTTTGTTTTCAAAAAGGTAGCCATGTTAGCCTGTTGCAGTGTAAAAAGGAGAAAGAGGAGAAGGGGGGAAAAGGGAGTAGAGCAAAACCTTTAAGACGAATTGATTTTTATTTCAGCATGAGCTTTTGTGTGTATCCATGAAAATACCCTCTATATGCTAAAATAAAAATTAGTTGTGCTTAAAAGTGCTTCTGTATTCCTCCCTCGTCTTCTTATTCTTTTTCTCCTTTTTTGTTGTTAGCACGCCTTCAAGCTGAGTCTGACTTAGGCTAACCTTATCATAGTTTTCTTGGCCAGATTTATTCAGGGGAGTTTTGCTACTGCCTTCCTTTGAATGTAGTCTTCTACTAGTTTATATTCCCTGACATTAAAAAAAAATAATAACTAGCGTGCTGTGTTTCCATGTGGACCGCAAAGGAAAGCTCAACTTCACAGTCTGTGTAGGATAGCTCAGTTTCTTTCAAAAAACAGCAGCTGTCAAACAGGCTGGGGAAAGAAAAAGGGAACTTCATTACCTTTTTCATCAACCAGCTTCCCTTCTTTATCAGTCAACTGGTTTACTCTCCTGGGTGAAACTCCTTCTCACTGAACAAATGTCTAAATACAAGGTTTGAGCAGACACAGTTCTCAAGACTGTGTGAGAGTTGAAATTCTTTGTTAATTTTTTTTAATGTGTCATTTTTTTTAAAAAAAAAATCTAATTTCAGTAGAATGTTTTTTGACAACGTAGTTCTATAAGAGTTTGAGCCCTCCTTTCCCCTGATATTTATGATTTGCCAATAGAGTAAATATAGTAAATCTTTAATTTGCTGTTTAGTTGATTGCCGCTGTTCATTGTGTCCTTCAAATGGCAAGCTTAGCTGTCACTACTTAACTGTGATTCTGAGCTCTTCTTTTCATTGCTAATTGTAACAGTAGCTTAACTTCTTAGCCATGTTGGTCTGTTGCAGCAAAAACAGCAAACAGTCCTGTGGCAGCTTTGGGGACCAACTGATTAATTGGAATACCAGCGTTTGCTCTCAGACCAGAGAGTGGCTGCATTTGGAAGAAATACCAGAGAGTGGCTGCATTTGGAAGAAATACTAAGCCATGATTTAGCATTAACAAGAATGAACTTGTGCCAGTTTTGGACTTGTATGGTACCCCTCATTTTCCTTTTCTTCTGGTGTAACCAGAAAGCCTAAAAAACTGTTTTTCGTTAACCATAGTTCAGTGTGCTTCTCAAACCCTGAAACTATGGTTCATCTTAACTGTGGTCGGTTAAAACAATACCAGCTTCATAAAATTTGATTTGGAGTTGATTTGTTTTAAACAACCATATTTTAAAGTGAATCACAGTTCAACTGGGTTTTCTTCCTTGCAACACCACCAGAAGGGAAGGGGGAAGCTCATAAGCCTGAGGTTAGCACAACCCCATTTTGACATGCAAATCAGGTAATTTTTGAGAACAAGTTCTGGCAGGTAGTAATGGATTTTCTTTTGTGGATGTCAGTAACAAACTGTAGCTATTATTAACCAAAAGGAAGGGGAAAGTGTGTGTATTTTTGGGGTGTGGGCAGAGTTGTGTGCTCCTAAAGAGCATGGCATCTCACTGGGGTCAGATATTTTACTGGGGATATGGTAGAGAGTAGGGTGAGCAATCTCCCTACAAATGAGTGTGTTTTGATTCCACAGGATGAGTCAGTGGTATAAACTACAGCAGCTGGATTCCAAATTCTTGGAACAAGTGCACCAGCTCTACGATGATAGCTTTCCAATGGAGATCAGACAATATCTGGCACAGTGGCTAGAAGGCCAAGACTGGTAAGAGGGTAACTTGTGGAAGATGTGAAAGGCTGTAGTCCAAAGTAAGGGTATAAGCACGATCTATTGTTCTCACAGTTAAATTGCTCTTGTTTAGTTAGGGAAATCAGACTTTTTAAAGAACTTTGCCTGGTTTGTAGAATCATAGATTTGCAAGAGGCCTTGTGGGCCATTGAGTCCAACTCCCTGCTAATTATGGGATCTTCGCTAAAGCATCCTCAGCAGGTAGCTGTACAGCCTCTTTTTGAAGAATGAGACCCCACAACTTGTTAGGAAGTAAAAATCATTGAAATACATGCCTTTTTGTAGGTAAAATATGTTTGTTAGCTGACAAATGCCTGCCTGGCAACCCATTTAAGCTAAAATACTGAGATGTAAGGAAAGTGAAAGCAGCATTCTGGGTCTCACTGTGTCCGCAAAGAAACCTGTACCATCCTGAAAATTGGGGTGGGAATCATGCAACCTTCTGAATGGTGCTCCATTGGCCAGGCTGCTGGGAGTTGGAGTCCAACAAATCTTGGTGTCTCTCCACTTGTTGTTTTGTGCCTTCAAGTCATTTCTGACTTAGATTGACCCTGACGTGAAACCGTCATGGGGTTTTCTGGGGCTGAGAGTGGCCAAGGTAACCCAGTAGGTTTCTGTGGCCAAGCAGGGGATCGAACGCTGGTCTCCAGGGTCGTAGTCCAATGCTCAAACCACTATGCTATGCTGGCTCTCTTGTTTCACCACTACCACCATCTAATCTAAACTTTATTGCTGCAGCATATTTGTAGCTATTGGCTGTCCTACTTTCTGTTAGATATAGGGCAGGAAATGCTATGTTAATAGGTTAATTGGGTGTGTGGGCATGATCATAAGCAGAGGTTTTCTCAGTGGTGGGAAGAAATATGCCGAGCTTTGCTTCATGAACGATGGAAAGTGATAATGGAATCTTTGTGTCTAGGGACCATGCTGCCAGTGATGTTTCACTGGCAACCTTGCTGTTCCAGAACCTTTTGTCACAGCTAGATGACCAATACAGCCGGTTCACGCAGGAGAACAACTTTCTGTTGCAGCACAACATCAGAAAAAGCAAAAGGAACCTACAGGTTTGTGTCTTGTCTCTCTGTTGGTAAAGAAGATTTATTTAATTATCTTTTTTTTTCTTTTTCAGTATCATCATCAGTATTACCAGCACTTGGTATTGTTATATGAAATTGCTTTATATATGAAATTGTTATATGAAATTGCTTTCACTGAAGAAACCAATTTCCTGGATGTTGCTGTCACTGTTATTGTTCATTAAATTTCTTATAGCATTTTTAAGGGAAAACTCAAAATGCTGTAGAGATTTTCCTGCTTCCGCTAGAAAGCTAGAAGCTTACTGGCTTAGTATGTTGTTTCCTAGCAGTATGGCTTTAAGGGGTATGCCTTAATTATTTCACCATGCAGAGCCTTTACAGTGTTAGAACTTAATATTTTTTTCAAAGAGGTAGCTGTGTTAGTCTCTTGAAGCATAAAAAGGAGGCGGGGAGGTGGAATCTGAAAAAGTTGGTTTATATTCACAAAAACTCAGTCTAAAATAAAAACCAATTCGTCTTAAAGTTTCTGCTTCATACCTTTCCCCCTGCTTCTTCCTGATTTATATATAAATTAATATTGTAACAAATCAACAACTGTTATAATAATAACTCAAGGTTTTAGCAAGCTTAGTATCCAGGTGAAGCAGTTCAGATTCTTGCTCTTGCTTCTTTCATGTGAGCATCATGCCCAGTGTTCAGAGTGTGCCAAAACAATGCATGATTTCTTGCCTAAACCCCATTGAAACAAATGGAATAAGCACTAGAACATTAAGTTGTATGCACCAGACACTGGCCGAGGAACCTTGCAATTCCAGTAAAACAATGTTGGGGCACAAGTGTCCTCCTGCCTCAAGGTAGATGGACTTCATTTCTCATCAGCTCTAGACCACCATGCCAATGATGATGGATGATGAGGATAGTAGTTCTTCAGCTCCTGGAGGGCCATAGAGTTCCTCAGTCTTTTCTTTTCTTTTTTAATGAAAGGTCTGAGAAACCTGAAGTCTGCCTGATCTTAGACTATACAGTTCTGTTCTTTGCTGTTGTATTCTAGACTACTTTTGAGGAAGACCCCATGTACATGGCTATGATGATCTCCAAGTGTTTGCATGAAGAAAGGAAGATCATTGAAACTGCTCAATCAGCAGATCAGGTAACATTTTCACTGAAGTTTTAAATTTCTAGTGGGTGGGTGGGGGATGGCCTCATGCAGCTCTCACCCCAACCTGACATGTTTAAGGTGAGAGCTTGGGAACTGAAAACAGCCTTGTGGGCCATTGAGTCCAACTCCCTGCTAACTGCGGGATATATAACCTGTGGGGTACATAACCTTCAAGTAAACACCTGGGACTGTTGGATTCTTTGTCCGTTAGTTGGTAAATCCATTCTAGGTTTTAAATTGGAGCTTTAAAGGAGCTATCCTACATGCTGAACCCTATAATTGAAGTAGGTTCAGCTCCTCTGGTAGGTACTTCAAAGTTTGGATGAAATTCCAGAGTATAGTTGCTGTCGCACTGACATGGAAGGTTCCAGCTGCCACTGACAGCAGAAGGGCTGAAACAAAGCCTGCTGTGTTAGTTGGCTCCAGCAAACAGATCTTGACTTGAAGTGACTTTTCTAAGCTTCAGTTTTTCAAGAATGTGATTCTGTTGACATACATTATTTTGCGTTTTTCCCTCCTTCCTTTCAAATTCCAGATGCAGGTGGGGAATGTGCAGAATACAGTAATGCTGTGTCGGGTGAAAGAGCTGGATGCCAAAGTGAAAGGTGTGAAAGACAGCGTCACAGTAAGTAAAATGTCCAGATACTGGAGGTTAATTTTTTTTGGCATCTCATGACCAAAAAGGTAATTGGTGTTGATTCAGATGAGGTGTCAGAAAGCACGGTGAAATAATACTAGAACCGAAGACTCTCTTCCTCTTTTGGCTATGTTTAATCATGAGTTGCTTATCTGAGTGCCACGGCTGAGTGTGCTGCATTTGCATGTGGCTTGTAGCTCATTTTACCAGAGGACTGGATGCCTGAAGGGAGAAGAATTGTGTATTTTAATATTAAAAGTGACAACAAAAACTCCTCTCATTCAACCACTAGCTTTTCTAGGGATGGAAAGTTCCTTTTTGCATTACAACTCCCAGATTCTTCTGTTTTGGAGAATTCCTAAGCTCTCAGCCTTTTGGGACAGAAAGTTAATAATTGTCACTAATTTTTCTTATGAATGCCTTTGAGCTGTGTTAATGGGTTTGAGGCAGTTTGAGGTTTGAAGCCATGGTTTAAAAGCGATTTGCAAACTCTGATTTTTGATACTATGGTTCATGATGGAGCACATGAGATTCCAGAGTTGTAGCTACTGAGCAGATTCAGATGTGTTTATTCCCCTGATTGCATTGGGGAGCTATGAGGTTCCTATGTAAGAGCAAAATACATACAAAAAATTCCAACAGATAGCACGATTAGGCAATGATATAGACTTGAGTCAATTGACTTGTATTCAAGTTGGACTCAAGTCACTTCAGTGACTTGACTTGGTAATGAATGACACACTGACTCGACTCAACTCGTGACTTGTATATTTTTAGTGGCTGACTTGCTGTTCTTGGTTCAGTAACGTAGCACGTTCATCTGGAAACCTTACAACTTTGAACAACACTTCCAGCTCTTTTTGCCTACTAGTCACATGATGAGTCTCAAGCTCAAAGTTTGGGCAGTTTTTTGGAGGGGAACAGCAAATGTGGTAGGCAACAGGCTTGAGGCTGGATTGAGGTCTGCTTGGAAGCAGACTTGGAAGCCTGCTGCATTATC